>SJYT01014137.1:76143-93559 GCA_006410635.1 Cephalophus harveyi
AGTGGATTTAGCATGTTCTCAAACAATATCACATAAAATTAAAATTCTGCCTGTTACCATCCACAATTTTAATGTAAAAATGTATACTCTTTTGCACCTGTCAGACAATATATTCTAATATCTATGTCTTCTACATCTCAATTATCTTAATTAAAACCATAACCTCAGTAACAGTCACAAAATTTATTAATTATATGTTACATGCCAGGCACATATATTCTCAAATCTATAAATCAGTCTTATGAGGAACTTGAAACCAAATCTGTCTGATTTTCAAGAATATTTTCTTAAACACTAACATCAGCAACTAGTTTCTCACATTTCTGTTCCACAAAGAACAAATGACAAACACTGAAACAGCAAGTCAGCCAAAAGCTTATAGAGGAAAATGCTAGTCCATGAAACTACTAGTGGGATGGCAGTTCTGCATTTAGTAAGGAGTCTTCCACCAAGCTGTGCACTTAGAATGTATGCACTCTTCTGTGTGTATGCTACATTCCTGACCAAAAAAGAGAACTTTCTACCCATCCAGCAGAAGCGAATACCCCAGCGTGGAAAGGAAACTTGTTATGGTCAGGGACAGAATTTACGACAATTTGTAAATGGGCACAAAGCATATCGCCAAAAAGTCAGTAAGCCAGCTCTACATTTGGCAAGCAAGTCATCAGACCTCTAACAGCAGTATTTCGTCTTGCATTTAAAAGACAATAATTTGGCTAAACTCTGATACAGCAAATGTCTTGTTAAACAAAGTAAAAAAGATCCCCTTGATAATCTTACAATTATATTTTACCTTTGTTAGCTTGTTGTCACCCTGAGAAAATTTACTCTTAAACTGTTAATGTAGGAAATTAACATTCTACTTTTCCCACCATAGGTCCAGTCCTGCCCTGTTTGGGCCCAGTAGGCTTTATATAGTCCTGGCTCATCGTCACAGGCTGCCCATTGTTACCTGGTCATAAGGCAGTCACATATGTATGAGTAATGCCTGGACATTGTTAGATCATCTGCACACAGGGTAGCAAGATGAGCCTGGTGATTCAGCAGAAAGTTGGATCAAAATGGAGTATTAGATCCAGATATCTGAGTTTGCTAAAGACAGTTTTTACAAACATAGAAGGTACTTAAATGGAAATAGCCAAGCTTCTTTTGATCTGATAGCATCAGAACAGCCACCAAACTAGAGCAACAGTCCCTTAAGGAATCAGAAACGCTTAAGAAGCTATACTTACTAAATACCTATAACCCAGTCTGAGTACCTTGGTCCCATTTGCTAAAAAGGGAACTTTCTAGCAAATCCTTTGAACTTAAAGTTCTTTAAGATTTATAGAGGCCTCCAATCTGGTTCTCTGTGGGACTTCTTGATCCCAACATCTTTCTGGCATTTTAATTTCTTTACATTAAAAAAAAAAAACACATCATGAAGTAAGTAAGTAAATGTACCATCTACCAACTGTAACAAGCTTTTTACATTCACACTTATTAACATGTAACCAAAATGCTAAATACCTATGATAATTGCCTTAAAGATCCAAATATAATCCCTTACAATTATACAGTGGAAGTGAGAAATAGATTTAAGGGACTAGATGCCCCTGATGAACTATGGACGGAAGTTCATGACATTGTACAGGAGACAGGGAGCAAGACCATCCCCAAGAAAAAGAAATGCAAAAAAGCAAAAGCAAAATGGCTGTCTGAGGAGGCCTTACACATAGCTGTGAAAAGAAGAGAAGCAAAAAGCAAAGGAGAAAAGGAAAGATATAAGCATCTGAATGCAGAGTTTCAAAAAACAGCAAGGAGAGATAAGAAAGCCTTCCTCAGTGATCAATGCAAAGAAACAGAGGAAAACAATAGAATGGGAAAGACTAGAGATCTCTTCAAGAAAATTAGAGATACCAAGGGAACATTTCATGCAAAGATGGGCTCGATAAAGGACAGAAATGGTATGGACCTAACAGAAGCAGAAGATATTAAGAAGAGGTGGCAAGAATACACAGAAGAACTATACAAAAAAGATCTTCACCACCCAGATAATCATAATGGTGTGATCACCCACCTAGAGCCAGACATCCTGGAATGTGAAGTCAAGTGGGCCTTAGGAAGCATCACTATCAATAAAGCTAGTGGAGGTGATGGAATTCCAGTTGAGCTATTTCAAATCCTAAAAGATGATGCTATGAAAGTGCTACACTCAATGTCAGCAAATTTGGAAAACTCAGCAGCGGCCACGAGACTGGAAAAGGTCAGTTTTCATGCCAATCCCAAAGAAAGGCAATGCCAAAGGATGCTCAAACTACCACACAATTGCACTCATGTCACACGCTAGCAAAGTAATGCTCAAAATTCTCCAAGCTAGGCTTCAGCAATACGTGACACCGTGAACTTCCTGATGTTCAAGCTGGTTTTAGAAAAGGCAGAGGAATCAGAAATCAAATTTCCAACATCCACTGGATCATTGAAAAAGTAAGAGAGTTCCAGAAAAACATCTATTGACTATGCCAAAGCCTTTGACTGTGTGGATCACAATACACTGTGGAAAATTCTGAAAGAGATGGGAATACCAGACCAGCTGACCTGCCTCTTGAGAAATCTGTATGCAGGACAAAAAGCAACAGTTAGAACTGGAAATGGAACAACAGACTGGTTCCAAATAGGAAAAGGAGTATGTCAAGGCTGTATATTGTCACCATGCTTATTTAGCTTATATGCAGAGTACATCATGAGAAATGCTGGGATGGATGAAGCACAAGCTGGAATCAAGATTGCTGGGAGAAATATCAATAACCTCAGTTATGCAGATGACACCATCCTTATGGCAAAAAGCGAAGAACTAAAGAGCCTCTTGATGAACGTGAAAAAAGAGAGTGAAAAAGTTGGCTTATAGCTCAACATTCAGAAAATGAAGATCATGGCATCTGGCCCCATCACTTCATGCCAAATAGATGGGGAAACAGTGGAAACAGTGACATACTTTATTTTGGGGGGCTCCAAAATCACTGCAGATGGTGATTGCAGCTATGAAATTGAAAGATGCTTACTCCATGGAAAGAAAGTTATGACCAACCTAGACATCATATTAATAAAAGCAGAGATACTACCTTAGCAACAGGTCTGTCTCGTCAAGGCTATGGTTTTTCCAGTAGTCATGTATGGATGTAAGAGTTGGACTATAAAGAAAGCTGAACACTGAAAAATTGATGCTTTTGAACTGTGGTGTTAGAGAAGATTCTTGAGAGTCCCTTTGACTGCAAGGAGATCCAACCAATCTATCCTAAAGGAAATCAGTCCTGAATATTCATTGGAAGGACTGATGTTGAAGCTGAAACTCTAATACTTTGGCCACCTGAGATGAAGAGCTGACTCATTTGAAAAGACCCTGATGCTGGGGAAGATTGAAGGCAGGAGAAGGGGACGACAGAGGATGAGATGGTTGGATGGCCTCACCGACTCAATGGAGATGAGTTTGAGCAGACTCCGGGAGTTGGTTGATGGACAGGGAGGCCTGGCATGCTGTGGTCCATGGGGTCACGAAGAGTCAGACACGACTGAGTGAATGAACTGAACTAACTGAACTGAAAGATCCAAAAAATGTGAAATCAACTGCAGCCAAAATAAAAAAATAGCACTTGCCACATGCCCAATAAATATGAACTAATACTTTAAATCATTAAATACTTTAATTAAATTATTTTAACCTGAGTGCGGCACTTCCTTGAACTTATCAGACATTCAGTAATCACTGAGGTTGTAGAAAATTCCAGCTTTGGAGCAATTCCCTGAAGAGGAAAGACAGGGTATTATTAGACATTTTAACTTTTAAAAAGATAATTATTACTGATGAAAATACAACCTACAGTAACAAACATTTATCAAGGGTCACCTGCTTTATTTGTTAGTTTGGACTTCTTATTAAGGATAAAGACAACAAACTAATGTTAAATGTTATCAAGAAACAGTTTCACTGCTGATGATTCACTTACAAGTGATTATATCGCTTTTATACCTATAAAAATTTTAAAGATTGTTAATGATAATATTAAAGTTCTAAATATGTGAAAATACTTAATGGATTCCAACTCTTTTTACTCTTACAAATTGAGATATACATAACTACACAATCAAGAAATACTTTCATAGTCTCTAGATGTTAAAAAATATTCATAGCTCCTGGGTATATAGTTCTTGAATATAGAAGATAGATAAGTCTCTACCAATTCTTCCAACAGTTGTTCCCATAATGAGGCTTAAATCCAGATTTATGAATGAAATGAATCTGGTTTGTATTTCTTGCAACATTTCAATCATCAGCTTAAACACTGTTTTGAGATATGTAGAGAAAAATGGTAAAATTCAAAGCAACAGTCACAAAGTACCTGAGAAAATATCTGGAAGCACACAAATGATAGCCACACAAATTACAGTTCATCAAAACATCAAAGATACAGTGTTGTCTGTGCCCAGGGCTGCTTCATTCTAATATAATTGAAGTCAAACATTTTACCATGTCTTTGACTTACTAATTTTAAAGTTTCAAACATTATACACTACAAAAAAGTTAAATATGAGCTACCTATGAATTAAGTGGATGACTTTTTCAGCAAACATACTTTTATTGATGATATGCACTATGCTTATTTTTTAGTTATCTATTGTTGCAAAGCATGTTACTTAGCAGTTTAAAACATCATTACACATTTATTGTCTCACATAGTTTCTAAGGGTCAGGAATTTGGAAGAGGCTGAACTAAGTGATTCTGGCTTGAAATCTCTCCTGAGACTTCAGTCAAGATGTTGTTTGGGCTGTAGTTATCTGAAGGCTTGTCTGAGGCAAGAGGATTTGCTCCCTAAGATTCACATAGCTGCTGACTGGAGGACTCACTTCTTTTCCATCTTTCAAAAAAGAGGACGCGGCTCCTCATCATACAAACCTCTCCACAGGACTTCTTGAATGTCCTCATGATTTGGAAACTAGTTCTCCCAAAGAAAAGCAAGGAAGAAGACACAATTCTTTTTATGGTTTACTCTTATAAGTCTAACACTGTCACTTCTGTCACTTTCTATTCATTAGAGCTCCTAAGTACAATCCACATTCTAGAACAAAAGAAACAGACTACATTTTTAGCAGAAGGGCATCAAAAATTGACGGGGGGGGGGCATGTTTTTAGACAATCACAATTCACTCTTTGATCATAAATTACTTAGATTTCTCTCATGTACAAAATAAATGCATGCCCTACTGAAGGAAATAGAAAGAAAGGGAAACTTTCACCCTTTAAAACACCAGCTTGAAATCCAGGATGTTGACATCTAAATCAAACCATTATTTAGCCGTCTCTGGTATGGTTTTTCAAGTACAGTTTCAAGAATATAGTACCTCACAATTAGAATATGTATGAACTAATAAAGAAACAAGCTATGTGCCCCACATATAATCAAGGTACATATGTTGCTGACAGAGGATAATCACTATAGAATACAAGAGGCAAACAGGAATCACTTTGTTATTATTCTTGTTCAGTGGCTAAGACATGTCTGACTCCTTACGACCCCATGGACTGTAGCACACCAGGCTTCCCTGTCCTTTACCATCTCCCGGAGTTTGTTCAAACTCATGTCCATTGAGTGAGTGATGTCATCCAACCATATCATCCTCTGTCATCCCCTTCTCCTACTTTCTTCAATTCTTCCCAGCATCAGGTTCTTTTCCAATGAGTAGGCTCTTTGCATTAGGTGGCCAAATGATTGGAGCTTCAGCTTCAGCATCAGTCCTTCCAAAGAATATTCAGGGTTGATTTCCTTTAGGATTGACTGGTTTGATCTCCTTGCAGTCCAAGGGACTCTCAAGAGTCTTCTTCAGCACCACAGTTCGAAAGCATTGATTCTTTGACACTCAGCCTTCTTTATGGTCCAACTCTCACATCCATACATGACTACTGGAAAAACCATTTCTTTGACTATACAGACCTATATGCAAAGTAATGTCTCTGCTTTTTAATATGCTGTCTAGGTTTGTCATAGCTTTCTTTCCAAGGAGCAAGTGTTTTTTAATTTCATGGATACAGTTACCAACTCAGTGATTTTGGAGCCCAAGAATGTTGAATTTCAAGGCAGCTTTTTCACTCTCCTCTTTCACCCTTATCAAGTGGTTCTTTAGTTCCTCCTCACTTTCTGCCATTTGAGTGGTATCATCTGCATATCTGAAACTGCTGATAATTCTCCTGACAATCTTGATTCCAGTTTGTGATTCATCCAGACTGGCATTTCACATGATGTACTCTGTATGTAAGTTAAATAAGGAGGGTGACAATACACTGCCTTATCATACTCCTTTCCCAATTTTGAACCAGTTCGTTGTTCCATGTCTGATTCTAACTGTTGCTTCTTGACTCACATACAGGTTTCTCAGGAGATAGGTAAGGTAGTCCAGTACTCACATCTCTTGAAGAATTTTCCAGTTTGTTATGATCCACACAGGCAAAGGCTTTAGTATAGTCAAGGAAGCAGAAATAGTTGTTTTTATGGAACTCCCTTACTTTTTTCATGATCCAACAAATGTTGTCAATTTGATCTCTGGTTCCTCTGCCTCTTCCAAAACCAACTTGTACATCTGGAAGTTCTCAGTTAATGTACCGCTGAAGCCTAGCTTGAAGGATTTTGAGCATAACCTTGTTAGCAAGTGAAGTGAGCCCAACTATATAGTAGGTTGAACATTCTTTGGCATTTCCCTTCTTTGGGATTGAAATGAAAATTGACCTTTTCTACTCTGATGGCCACTGCTGAGGTGGCTATATTGAGTGTAGCTGACATATTGAGTGCTGACATATTGTGTGTAGTGCTTTAACAGCATCACATTATCTTTTAGGACTGGAGATAGCTCAGCTGGAATTCCATCACCTCTATTAGCTTTGTTTATAATAATTCTTCCTAAGGCCCACTTGACCTCACACTCTATGATGTCTGGCTCTAGGTGAGTGATCACAACATCATGGTTTTCTCAGTCATTAAGATTTTTTTGTGTGGTTCTTCTGTGTATTCTTGCTACTTCTTTTAATTTCTTCTGCTTCTGATAGATTGTTATCGGTTGTGTCCTTTATCATGCCCATTCTTGCATGAAATTTTCCCTTGGTATCTCCAGTTTTCTTGAAGAGATCTTTAGTCTTTCCCATTCTGTTGTTTCCCTCTATTTCTTTGCTTTGCTCATTTAAGAAGGCGTTCCCATCTCTCCCTGCTGGTCTCTGGGACTTTGCATCCAGTTGAGAATACCTTTCCCTTTGTTTGCTTCTCTTCCTTCCTCAGTTATTTATAAAGCCTCCTCAGACAACCACTTCGCCTTCTTGCGTTCCTTTCTCTTTGGGATGGTTTTGGTCACTGCCTCCTGTACAATGTTACAAACTTCTGTCCATAGTTCTTCAGACAATCTGTCTATCAGATCTAGTCCCTTGAATCTATTCATCACCTCACTGTATAATCATAAACGATTTGATTTAGGTCATACCTTAATGGCCTAGTGGTTTCCCCTACTTTCTTCACATTACCAGCAGGGAGAAGGGGGAATATACAGACAGGGGACAGAGAAGTACAAACTACTAGGTGTAAGCCAGCTTCAAGCATGTATTGCACAATACAGGGAAAATACCCAATATTTTATAATAACTGTAAGTGGAAAGCAACCTTTAAAAATGTGATAAAATTCACCATCCTTTTATAATATATACACTCTAGAAAGTGGGCACAGAAGAAACATACTTCAACATAATAAAGGCCATATGAGAAAGCTACAGCTAACACCATTTAATGGTGCAAAGATGAAAGGGAACGAGGACACCCACTCTCACCACTTTTCTTCAGTGTAGTTTTGGAGGTCCTAGCCACAGCAGTCAAGAGAAGAAAAACAAATGAATCCACGTTGGAAGGAAGAAGTAAAACTAACTACTTGCATATAACATGATACTATACATAGAAAACCCTAAAGACACCACCAGAAAACTACTAGTGCTCATCGATGACCTCAGTAAAGTTGCAAGATACTAAATTAACATATAAAAATCAGTTGCATTTCTATACACTAACAGTGAGCTATTAGAAAGATAAATTAAAAGACTAATCTCATTTATCATGACATCAAAAGAAATAAAACACTTAGGAATAAAACCTACCTAACTTCTATGCAGAGTACATCATGAGAAATGCTGGACTGGAGGAAGCATAAGCTGGAATCAAGATTGCCAGGAGAAATATCAATAACCTCAGATATGCAGATGACACCACTCTTATGGCAGAAAGTGAAGAGGAACTAAAAAGCTTCTTGATGAAAGTGAAAGAGAAGAGTGAAAAAGTTGACTTAAAGCTCAACATTCAGAAAAGTAAGATCATGGCATCTGGTCCCATCACTTCATGGCAAATAGATGGGGAAACAGTAGAAACAGTGTCTGACTTTATTTTGAGGGGCTCCAAAATCACTGCAGATGGTGACTGCAGCCATGAAATTAAAAGACGCCTACTCCTTGGAAGGCGTCTAGATAACCAACCTAGATAGCATATTGAAAAGCAGATATATTACTTTGCCTGTCTAGTCAAGGCTATGGTTTTTCCAGTGGTCATGTATGGATGTGAGAGTTGGACTGTGAAGAAAGCTGAGTGCCAAAGAATTGATACTTTTGAACTGTGGTGTTGGAGAAGACTCTTGAGAGTCCCTTGGACTGCAAGGAGATCCAATCAGTCCATTCTAAAGGAGATCAGTCCTGGGTGTTCATTGGAAGGACTGATGCTGAAGCTGAAACTCCAATACTTTGGCCACCTCATGCGAGGAGTTGACTGACTGGGAAAGACCCTGATGCTGGGAGGGATCGCGGGCAGGATGAAAAGGGGACAACAGAGGATGAGATGGCTGGATGGCATCACCGACTCGATAGACATGAGTTTGGGTGAACTCCGGGAGTTAGTGATGGACAGGGAGCCCTGGCATGCTGTGATTCATGGGGTCGCAAGGAGTTGGACACGACTGAGCGACTGAACTGAACTGCAAGTGGCAAAAGATCTGTACTCCAAAAATTATAAGACACAAATTGGAGACAGCACAAACAAATGGAATGTATGCCATGTTCTTGGATTGGAAGAAAAAATATTGTTAAAATGACCATACTACCAAGGCAATCTACAGATTCAATGCAATCCCTATTAGATCACCAATAGCATTTCTCACAGAACTAGAAAGAATAATTTTAAATTTTGTATTGAAACACAAAAGACCCCAAATAGCAAAAACAATATTGATAAAGAAGAATGAAGTTGGAGGAATCATGTTCTCTAACTTGAGACTATACTACAAAGCTACAGTCATCAATATAGTATGAAACTGGCATAAAAACAGACACACAGATCAATGGAACAGGTTGGAAAGCCCAGATATAAACCCAGACACTCAAGGTCAATTAATCTACAACAAAGGAGGCAAGAATATATAGTGGGGAAAAGATAATCTCTTTAATAAGTGGTGCTGGGAAAACTGGATGGCTACATGTAAAGGAATGTAATTAGAACATTCTAACACCATATACAAAAATAAACTCAAAATATATTAAAAACCTAAATATAAGACCTGATACCATAAAACTCCTAGAAGAAAACATAGGCAGAACACTCTGACATAAATTGCAGCAATACTTCTTTTGAATCAATCTTCTCTAATAATGGAAATAAAGGCAAAAATAAACAAACGGGACTCAATTAAACTCAAAAGCTTTTGCACAGCAACAGAAATCATAAACAAAATGAAAAGACAATGTACAGAACAGGAGAAAGTATTTGGAATGGGATCAACAGGGGCTCATACAGTTCAATAAAAAAAAAAAAAAAAAAGGCAGAAGACCTAAAAAGACCTTAATGGCCATCTGTATGTTCATTTTTAGATTTATTTACAACAAGCACATGAAAAGATGCTCAACATCACTAACTATTACAGAAACACAAATCAAAACTACACTGAGGCAATATTTCACACCAGTCAGAATGGCCATTATCAAAAATTCTACAAATAATAAATGCTGGAGAGGGTGTGGAGAAAAAATAATCCTCCTACACTGTTGGTGGCAATATAAATTGCAACCACTCTGGAGAATAGTATAGAGGTTCCTTAAAAACCAAAATTGGAGTTACCATATGATCCAGCATTCCTACTCCTGGGCACATATCTGGAAAAGATGAAATTTCTAATTCAAAAAGATACATGCACACCCATGTTCGTGGCAGCAGTATTTACAACAGAAAAAACATGGAAGCAACCTAAATGTCCATTGACAGATTAATCGATAAAGAAGATGTGGCATATATACAATGGAATACTACTCAGCCACTAAAAAGAATGAAATAATAGCATTTGCAGCAAAATGGATTTTCATACTAAGTGACATAAGTCAGAGAAAGACAGGCATAATACATTACTTATACATAGAATCTAATAAATTAGATTTCAAGCAAGTGAGATTGTTTAAAAAACAGAAATAGACTCAGAGAAACAGAGAACAAACTTGGTCACAAAAGTGGAAATGAGGAGACTAAAAAATTAGGAGTATGGGATTAGTTAGATACATATTACTATGTATATAATTAACAACAAGGGAACTATATTCAATATCTAGTAATAACCTATAATGGCAAAGAATTTGAAACAGATGTGTGTGTGGGTATATATATATATACCCACACACACATACATATACATGGGCTCCCCAGGTGGTTCAGTGGTACAGAATCTGCCTGTAATCCAAAAGACCCGAGTTCCATCCTTAGGTTGGGAAGATCCCCTGGAGGAGGGCATAGCACCCCACTCCAGTACTCTTGCCTGGAAAATCCCATGGATGGAGGAGCCTGGTGGGCTGCCATCTATGGGGTTGCACAGAGTCGGACACGACGGAAGCGACTTAGCAGCAGCAGCAGGAAGACAGAATATATCAAAACCTAGACCTACAGGAAAAATTACTTCATTTGCCTTATTGACTCATATATCATGCTAATTTCCTTACTTTTATAAAGTTAACAAAAAAAATTATCCAAAAAACTTCACTTAGACAACTTTTACTTTTTTCTTCTTTGAAACAGCAGGGGCTTCACTCAGTCTCTCTTAACAGAAAGTATTTTCAGGAATAAAAATATGATTAAATCATCCGGTGAATGTTGAAAAGGTTGTTAGGAAAAGATGAGAGTCGGCTATCACCTAATGCAGTGTTCACTTTTAGGTGTATGAATACATATTTCCATTACATGAACATGTAATAATTATTCTATCTAAACTCCTGCAACTCAACAGACATGAATCTGAACAAACTCTGGGAGTTGGTGAAAGACAGGGAAGCCTGGTCCATGGGGTCTTAAACAGTTGGACACGGCTGAGCGACTAAACAACAAAAAACTCCTACTAATGGACATTTAAATTATTTCCATTTTTCATTATCATGACTAATGCTACAAATGAACATTCTTAAGAAGGTGCTTTAGTATGTCAGACAGAATATATTTCAAAGACATATACCTAGAAGATAAGTGCTGTGAGAATCTTTGCATTTACTAGATAGTTCTGAATTATGGTTGTTCCACTTTACGTGGCATACAAACATATACATTTCCACTTTTTCACACTTTTGGTATTTGTCAGATTTATTAAATTTTACCAGTCTTATAGCTATAAAAATGAAATCGTCTGTTTAAATTTGAACTTTCCTAAATGCTAATGGGATTACGTACCTTTTCAAATGTTTATTGGTCATTTTTTTGAGAGAAAAATAAAGAGAAGAGAGACAAGGAGACAGGCCAGTGGGAGGGGAGATAAGGAGGAGAGGAGAGACGTCTGAAGAATATAAGGTAAAACAGTACTTGCTAATTTTGGAAAATAGATGCATGCAGTCTGGTAAATTATTTTCATTTAGGTTTCAATATGTTTACAAGAACATCATAAATTCATAGGGCTCCCCCAGTGGCTCAGAGGTAGAGAATCTGTCTACAGTGCAGGAGTCTCAGGAGAAGCTGGTTCAATCCCTGGGACGGGAAGATCCCCTGGAGGAGTGCATGGCAGTCCACTCTGGTGGTCTTGTCTGAAGAATCTCATGGACAGAGGAGCCTGGTAGGCTATAGTTCATAGCATCTCAGAGTCGGACATGACTGAAGTGACTTAGCATAATTTCATAACACAATTATGTTTTAAACAGAATTAAACTTTGAATTAGTTCTTCACATTTCAGGTACTAAGGGCTATGTGGTAGTTTTTGGCAATGATCCTGCATCACAATTTGATTCAGAAAATAGTAAGCACTTACTCGCAGGCCAGAAATCCTCCTCATGGTAACCTGGCGGTTTGAATCATGGTGTCCAGAAATTTGATTTGGACCCGGGAACATGAAATCTCGTGTATTCTCATCATATGTAGACAATGTTTCACCCACTACAAGAAAGATATCCTATGATTCAAATTATAACAAAATATGCTATTTAGAAACAATATCATCAGTACAAATATATAATGCCTGATGCCTTAATGAAATACCTGCTTCAGAGTCATGCTTTTAATTTTTTTCTATAAAAGGAAAAAAATTAAAATAAAGTTATGTTAAATGAATTAACACATTTCCTTATAAGAAATGTCATACATACTACTGATTCTCTCTCCCCCTTTGTAGAAAGGGGATATTCATGTAAATTTTTTATGTACCTAAGAATTCCTAGGGAAAAAAAATGCCACTTTAAACATATAAAACTGGCATAATATTTACACATCTAAAACTTAATTACCATCTCCACAATTTATTTTTCTATCTTTCAATCTTTTCTATCTGCCATTATAAGACATTAGATTGCATGTTGAAAAAAATAGAGACATTTTTTAGAATTTGTGGTTACCAGAATTAGGTATATATGTGACGCTCAAAAATTTTAGATTACTAGCTTCCAACAAAATACAGCCTCCTGTGACTCACCTAAAATAAAGACTTAAGATAGATTCTTCTATAATCATAGAAATCAACAATATAAATATAACTATCCTTCAGGTTTTAACTGTACCTACCACAGGGATCTATACTGCTTAGATACAGTTTTAATTCCCCTACATTTATAATAACAGCCAATACACAAAAACAAAGATAATGAACTACTTTATCAGTAAAAGCATAGTTTTAGAAAAATCACAAGAACTTTTAAGATGTTAATTTTTATGAATGTCACAAGATATGCTAGGATGATACCAGGTTATTTTTCACTTTCGATTATGATTATTTATTCAATTTTAGAACAACGTGTTCACAAATAATTTATGTCAATCTTTCTGTATATATTATTTTGGCCTACTGACATTTTACACATAGTGGACCAATGCTAGAAACTCAACATTGCTCTTAACGTGGCAAGAAGTGGAAAAGATGACATTTTTGAAAAGTATTTCATTAAAATGGGTTCACATGTCAATTACCTTATCAAAATACAATACAGTACCTGGTGGAACTAGCTGAATCAACTCAAACAATGCTGTATCATCTGAAAGATTGAAGAAAAATTTCCTTAAATAAATTTATAATAAATAATAACTACCTTACCACAGAAGTACATAAAACCTGAAGTAATTGTTCAGTAGACTACATATATGTTTATACTTTAGTATACTGTGTGCATTTTTGGTTGCTCTTTATCATATAGATTTATTAATCTGTAGTAGAAATTGATCTTTTCTAGGCTTTTTCTTGATTTTAAGGCCTTAATTTTTTAGAGTACTTTTATTTAGGTTTACAACAAAATTGAGAGAGACGGACACAGATTGCCTCTATATATCCCCTGCCCCTAAGCATGCATAGCCTCCCCGACTATCATTCACATGAATGGCACTTTTTTTTTAAACAAGCATGATCCTACACCGATACATCATAATCGCCCAAAGGCTGTAGTTTATCTTAGGGTTCACTCTTAGTGATGTACACTCTGTGGGTTTAGACAAATGTTTGATGCTTTTGAACTGTGGTGTTGGAGAAGACTCTTAAGAGTCCCTTGGACTGCAAGGAGATCCAACCAGTCCATTCTGAAGGAGATCAGCCCTGGGGTTTCTTTGGAAGGAATGATGCTGAAGCTGAAACTCCAGTACTTTGGCCACCTCATGTGAAAAGTTGACTCATTGGAAAAGACCCTGATGCTGGGAGGGATTGGGGGCAGGAGGAGAAGGGGACGACCAAGGATGAGATGGCTGGATGGCATCACTGACTCGATGGACATGAGTCTGAGTGAACCCCGGGAGTTGGTGACGGACAGGGAGGCCTGGTGTGCTGTGTTTCATGGGGTTGCAAAGAGTCGGACACGATTGAGTGACTAAACTGAACAAATGAACTGAATAATGACATTGTATGTTAGCTGTTCAGTCATGTCCGACTCTTTGCGACCCCATGGACTGTAGCCTACCAGGCTTCTCTGTCCACAGAATTCTCCAGGCAAGAATACTGGAGTGGAATGCCATTCCTTTTTCCACGGGAACTTACCAACCCAGTGATCCTTTACCGTTTAAGCTACAGGGAAGTCCTGTATGACATTATCAATCATTATACCATACAGAGTATCTTTCACTGCCCTGTTCCTCCGTTCTCTGGTTATTTACCTCTCTCCTCCCCACAATCCACCACCACCACAATCACTGATCTTTTCGTTGTCTCTACAAAGTTTGCCTTTTCCAGAATGTCATGTACTTGAAATCACATAGTATGTAGCCTTTCAGATTGGCTTCTTTTACTTAGTAATATGCATTTAAGGTTCCCCTATGTGTTTTTATGGCTTGATAGCTCATTTCTTTTTATTGCTGAATAATATCCCATTGTCTGGATATTCCACAGTTTACTCCTTCACCTACTGAAAGACATCAACTGCTTTCAAGTTTTGGCAATTATGAATAGAGCTGCTAAAATAGCCATATGCAGAATTTTGTGTACACATAAAATTTCAATTCTTTGCATAAAAACCAAGGAGCAGTATTGCCCAATCATATGGAAAGGATGTACTAGCTTTTAGAAAAAACCCACCAAACTGTCTTCCAAAGTGTCTGCACCATTCTGCATTCTCACCAGCAGTAAGTGAGAGTTCCTGTTGTTCTGTATCCTCACTAGCATTTCATGTTGTCACTGTTCCAGATTTTGGCAATTCTAAGGAATGTACAGCAATCTCATTGTTTTAATTTTCATTTCTCTAGTGATATACAATGTGAAGTATCTTTTCACGTGCTTATTTGCCACCTGTATATCTTTGGTGAGGTGTCTATTAAGGCTTTTGATCCATTTTTTAATTAGGTTGTTTGTTTCTTATCATTGAATTTTAAGCATTATTGGCATACTTTAGATAATAGTCCTTTATCAGGTGTGTCTTTTGCATATATCTTCATCCAGTCTGTTGCTGGTCTTCTAATTCTCCTGATTTTTCCTTTCACAGAGCAGAAGTTTTTAACTTATCAGTTTCAGCTGATCAATTATTTCTTCCATAGTTTCTTTCAAAAACAACTATGGTGTCTTTCTTGTTGTCTCTAAAAACATATCACCATGCCCAAGATCATCTAGATTTTTCTCCTGTGCTAACGTCTAGGAGTTTTATAGTTTTGCATTTTCCAGTTAGGTCTATGATCCATCGGTGGTGGTGGTTTAGTTACTAAATTGTGTCCGACTCTTGTGACCCTATGGACTATACCCCACCAGGTTCCTCTATCCATGGAATTTTCCAGGCAAGAATATTGGAGTGGGTTCCCATTTCATCCTCCAGGGGATCTTCCCAACCCAAGGATCAAACCTGAATCTACTAGATTGCAGGCAGTCTCCTGCATTGCAAATGGATTCTTAACCAACTGAGTCATGAGGGAAGCTGATAGAATATACGTTTAAGAGTATATATTTCCCTCTAAGTACTACTACAGCTGCATCCCACAACTTTTGTTCTATAATATTTTTATAATTCAATACAAAACATTTTCTAATTTCTGATATGCTTTCCTCTTTACCCAGGTGTTCCTGAGAAATAAATTTAATTTCCAAACACAAGGCAATATTTTAGCTGTCTTTGTTACTGCTTTCTAGCTAAAATTTAACTGTACAGTGATCGGAAAACATAATGATTATGGTTCAATGCTTTGAAATTTGGGACTGAATTTCTGGCTTAAAATATGATCAAATGAAATAATTTTGTAGTTGTAAGGTGTTGATTAAGCATTTTATATATGTCCATGTGGGTCTGCTGCGAGAGCCGGGCCGGTGCACTACGCGCGGCCGGGAGGAGCTGCCCCATGTCCAAGGTTGGGAGCAGCAGCCTAGAGTGCCAGGCTGCGATGGCGCAGGAACGGCTGAGAGGAGCTAGCCTGTGCTGAGGTCGGGGCGGTTACCGAGAGGAGCTACCCCGCGTCCGAGGTCAGTGGCGGCCCGGGAGGAGACATCCCGCGCCCGAGGTCAGTGGCGGCCCGGGAGGAGACATCCCGCGCCCGAGGTCAGTGGCGGCCCGGGAGGAGACATCCCGCACCCGAGGTCAGTGGTGGCCCAGGAGGAGACACTCCGCATCCGAGGTCGGGGCGGCGGCCGGGAGGAGCTGCCCCACGTCCGAGGTCAGTGGTGGCAGGGAGAGGACACCCAGCGTCCGAGGTCGGGGCGGCAGCTGGGTGGAACTACCCCGCATCCGGGGCCGGTGGCGGCGGGAGGAGACACCCCGCGTCCGAGGTCGGGGGCGCCCGGGAAGAGACACCCCGCGTCTGAGGTCGGGGGCAGTCGGGAGAGGCCCCCTCGAGCTTGAGGCCAGGGGCGGTGACCCCAGGGAGCCACCACGAGCCCGAGGCCAGGGGCAGCAGCTGGGAGGAGCCACCCAGGCCCAAGGCCAGGGCTGGCGGCCGGGAGGAGAAACCCAAGGATCGGTGGCTGCGCAGGCGCAGGAGGGCCTGTTGAAGGTCAGGAACGGCGGCGGTAAGGAGATACCCCTCGTCCAAGGTAAGGAACAGCGGCTGTGCTTTGCTGAAGCAGCCGTGAAGAAATACCCCATACCCAAGGTAAGAGAAACCCAAGTAAGATGGTAGGTGTTACAAGAGGGCATCAGAGGGCAGACATACTGAAACCATACTCACAGAAAACTAGTCAATCTAATCACACTAGGACCACAGCCTTGTCTAACTCAATGAAACCAAGCCATGCCTGCAGGGCAACCCAGGACGGGCAGGTCATGGTGGAGAGGGCTGACAGAACGTAGTCCACTGGAGAAGGGAATGGCAAGCCACTTCAGTATTCTTGCCTTGAGAACCCCATGAACAGTATGAACAGGCAAAATGATAGGATACCAAAAGAGGAACTCCCCAGGTCATTAGGTGCCCAATATGCTCCTGGAGATCAGTGGAGAAATAAGTCCAGAAAGAATGAAGGGATGGAGCCAAAGC
>SJYT01014137.1:95623-127770 GCA_006410635.1 Cephalophus harveyi
TGTGGGCAGGAGGAGAAGGGGACGACCGAGGATGAGATGGCTGGATGGCATCACGGACTTGATGAATGTGAGTCTGAGTGAACTCCGGGAGATGGTGATGAACAGGGAGGCCTGGCGTGCTGCAATTCATGGGGTCACAAAGAGTCGGACACGACTGAGCAACTGAACTGAACTGAACTGATGTAAACATGTGGTAATCCTTTTGTCCTAATCTTCTATATCCTTATTGATTTTATGGTTGTTCTATAACTACTGAGTAAGGGGTGTTGTTAAATCTCCCACTGCAGTTGGTTACAGTTGGTCTTTATAGCTCATTTCCTTTGAGGCTATACTATTAGATCTGTTCAAACTGGGAACTTGGAGAAGGCAGTGGCACCCCACTCCAGTACTCTTGCGTGGAAAATCCTATGGATGGAGGAGCCTGGTAGGCTGCAGTCCATGGGGTCGCTAAGAGACAGATAAGACTGAACAACTTCACTTTCACTTTTCACTTTCATGCATTGGAGAAGGAAATGGCAACCCACTCCAGTGTTCTTGCCTGGAGAGTCCCAGGGACGGGGGAGCCTGGTGGGCTGCCGTCTATGGGGTCACACAGAGTTGGACATGACTGAAGTGACTTAGCAGCAAACTGGAAACTACTGTCTTCCTAGTTAAGTTTTATCAATATGACATGAGCATTTTGTCATGTCATGACATGAGCATGATATGAACATTTTATTCCCCAACACTTCTATCTAAGTCTTAAAAACTACTTGATTAGGTTTTCTAAATCCAGTCTGACAATGTTTATCTTTTAATTGGAAGTTAATCCACTTATATTTAATGAGAATTACTTCTGAATCTACATCTACCTCTATCTACTTTGTCCTGCTTTGAATTTATTAAAAAGAATTATTCCAAATGTTTTCCCTGTACTGGTTGGAGTTTTTATGCTCAAATTGTGTTTTTTTAGCAGTTACCCTTGAAAATATTACATATATCCTTTTAACTTATCAAAGTTTAATGTTAACACCTTATAAAAATACCTTTTTCATTACTCCTGATATGTTGCTGTTAGTTTAACTCTGTGTATTTTTTAACTTTCAGAATTACCTTTTTAAGCAAACAATACTCATTTATATTTATTCATACAAAATGACTTTCATTTTTATACTATCATTTTTGCATCTATGATCTTCATTTTCCTTCTGCCTGAAATATATTCTTTAGAATTTCCTTTGGTAAGCTGACTGGTGGCACACACTTTCAACTGTGTGTCTAAAGGTCTATTGTACAATCATTCTTACAAAATATTTTTTGCTTTGTGTAGAATTTGTGGTCAGTAGTTGTTTTCTTTCAGGCTATTACAGATATCCCACTATCATTTAGCTTCCACTATTGCTGCTGAAAAGTCATCTATCAAACTAACTAACATGACTTTAAGGGATTTCTGAGATGTTTCATATTTGGTTTTCTGTAGTCACCATAACTTTCTACATGTGTATTTCTTTTAATATAGACATCAAAGCAGAGGATAAGTAAGTCTAACAAATTCCAAAAATATATATGATCCATTAGAGGTTTTAATTTTTGTGAAAGGTATATGGTCTGTATCTAGATTCATTCCTTTTTGAATGTGTATGTCCAGTTGCTCTAGCACCATTTACTGAAGAGTCTATAATATTCTTGTTCTACAGTATTGTCTTTGCTCCTTTGTTAAAGATCAGTTGACTATATTTACAGAGGCATATTTCTGTTCTTCTCATATATTTTTATAAATATAAATTAAGTTTACTTCTTAGAGTGATGGGCACAGCTGGGTATATGATACAACTCCTTGGACTTTTAATATGTCTGAAATACTTTATAATAAATTTATAAAAATAAGAATAAAAATATAAATTACATCCTTTCTCCCTTCTAGGAACCCACGAATGAGACAAATCTTTTTCTTCTTTTAAATTCTGTTACTTTCAACCAAGGAAAATCTCAGTCATTTAGCTCAATAATTATATGCCCAATTTATGAAGAAATAGTAAATATTCCTTGTGACTCATAAATTGGGGCTGTAATAAGGAAAAAAGTAACTGATACAGCGATTTTCCTCAATAATCTGACACTGTTGAAAAGACAAACATTAAATAAAATAAAGAAACAAACATTTACAAACTACAACAGAGGCATTCAGGTAGTGCTGTAAGAGTATTATAACAAGATAATCCAGTCAGGGTGTCAGCCAAGTCTGAAGAAGAGAAGATCTCTTTAGGACTTAACTCCCGGTGTGAATAACTGTAAACCAGGAGTAAGGAAAGTGAAAGAAAAGAAAGAAGTTGCTTAGTCATGTCTGACTCTTTGAGACCCCATGGACTGCAGCCTACCAGGCTCCTCCGTCCATGGAATTTTCCAGGCAAGAGTACTAGAGTGGGTTGCCATTTCCTTCTCCAGGGGATCTTCCCAATGCAGGGATCGAACCTGGATCTCCTGCACTGCACACAGATGCTTTACTGTCTGAACCACCAGGGAAGCCCATGAGAGTAAGGGGGAGTGAGAAACTAGAGATTTAAGCAGGACAAACAGGATGTACAAAGGCTCTTAACAGAACATAGCAGGGTAATATGAGAGATTAATGGTTCAAAAGCAAACTTCTTATTCAAATCAACTTGAAAAGGTAGACACCTAAAAAATCTGCTTGAGGCAGTAGAGACCTAAGAAGATAGTATACAAATTACAAATCTGAAACTCAGTATAAGAAATAAATACAGAGAAGTAAGCCTGGTATTTGAGGCTATTTCTCTTTTTGGGTATCTGACAGTTCTGACAGAGGTAGCTAAGAGGTAAGAAGCAGAGTGTAACTTTTTATAAGCTCATGAAGTAGTTACAAAAATTGGAGTATCATGACCTTGGGAAGAGATGAGAAGGGAGGTCTGCAGGTAAGAGACAATGGCCGGTAAAATAGCTAGGCCTTAGGACTGAATCTTGAAAAGATAAACCACAAGAGTAAACTAAAAATAGATAACCCATGCTATATACTGAATGTCTGCATCCCCTCAAAATGCATATGTTGAAATTCTACCTGCCCCCCGCCCCAAGTGTGATATTTAGAGTTAGGGCCTTTATGAGGCTATTAGGGCTAAGGCTTCATTAATGGGATTAGCGCCCATTAGTGCCACTGGTGACCAACAGACCCCAGAGAATGTCTTACCCTTACCCTTTCTGCCACATGGGGAAACAGAGAAGACGGTCATCTATGAACAGAAAGGGGACCTTCACCAAATCTGCTGACTCCTTGATCTGGGATTTTCCAGCTTCCAGCACTATGAAAAATTAACTTCTATTATTTATAAGCCACCCAGTCTAGGGTATTTTGCTGTACCAGCCCGAAAGGACTAAGACAGTCAACTAAGAATTTAGGCTTAAATCTGAATCATCCCAAGTCTTGTCTGAATTAAGTTGGTCTAGAATTCCAAGTGCCCTTTAGAAATCTTCTAAAACAATCATAAACCTTATCTGAAGGAAAATATTTTCACAGAAGGTTTTTAATCATTTCTAAAATTTTTATATACAAAATCTGACATTTAATGAAAATCAACCAGGGATATAGGGGAAAAAATCACTGGGATCAAAACACAAGAGAAATAACAGAAAATAAAAACAAACCAACAGGAAATCCAGAAAAAATAGTTATCAGACTGCAACTTAAAATATGCTTACTATGCTCAAGAAAATAAAATACAAGATTGAAAATGTCAGCAGACAACTAGAAAGCATTACAAGAACTGAGTGAAAAATTTTTAACTAAAAAATAAAATAACCAAAAATTAACCATAACAAATGTATTTACTAATAGATTATAAATTACTCCAGAGAGAATTATAGAATTGGAAGACAAAAGCATCTTGAGAGAAGCACAGAAAACCAAAAAGATGGAGTAACATAAAAAAGAAAAAAAAAAAAACAGAGTAAGAAGATATAACAATGTGTAACTGGATTTGTAAAAAGAGAGAAGAGAAAAGGAGAAAAATATTTGAAAAGTTAATGTCTGAGAATTTATCTTAAGAAAGACATCAAGATACAAATCCCAAGAGAACAAATCTTAAAACACACACACACATGCGTGCACAGAGTTGGGTACACTGAAGTAAAGCTACAGGAAAACAGATGTAAGAGAATATATTAAAAGAAGCCAGCAGAAAAAGGAAAAAATGCCTTCAAAGAAGTAACAGTAAAATTAACAGATGATTTCTCATCAGAAAGTAAGGGAGCAAAAAGATAATGGAGTAGTGTTAATATTTTCTAAGTGCTAGATGACACTAATACCAACATTCAGTACATGTGTAACTGAATCACTTTGCTGTACACCTGAAACTAATACAACAGTGTTAATCAACTATGCTCCAATATAAAATTAAAAATATATATATCTTTCAGAAAAGGTGAAATAAAGACGTTTTCAGAGAAATGAAAATCAAGATAATCTATCAACAAAAGACTATAAGAAAGGAATCGTGAAAGGATATTCCTTAGAAAGAAGCAATAAATCTAGAAGGTTTTCAAAAAATGAAAGGAAATAAAGAACAACCAAAAAGGCAAAATATAGATATAAAGTGAAATAAATGATGCCTATATAAAAATAGCAATACTATTTTGTGTGGTTTAATTGCACACTAAATTAAAATGCATAACTAAAAATAATATGTTATCTAGAAGGGTTAAAACTGAAGTGAACCGTGAACTTCCAGATGTTCAAGCTGGATTTCGAAAAGGCAGAGGAACCAGAGATCAAATTGCCAATATCTGTTGGATCAGAGAAAAAGCAAGCAAATTCCAGAAAAACATCTACTTCTGCTTCATTGTCTACACCAAAACCTTGGACTGTGTGGATCACAACAAACTGGAAAATTCTTCAAGAGATGGGAATACCAGACCACCTTCCCTGCCTCCTGAGAAATCTATATGCAGGTCACGAAGCAACTGGACATGGAACAACAGACTGGTTCCAATTGAGAAAGGAATACATCAAGGCTGTGTATTGTCACCTTGCTTATTTAACTTATACGCAGAATACATCATGCAAAATGCTAGACTGGATGAAGCACAAGGGGGGATCAAGATTGCAGGGAGCCATCTGTAGTCTTCTTTGGAGAACTGTCTGTTTAGGTCTTTTTCCTACTTTTTGATTGGGTTGTTTGATTTTCTGGTATTGAGTTGTATGAGATGCCTATATATTTTGGAAATTAATCCTTTGTCAGTTGTTGAAAAGATGCTCATTATTAGAGAAATGCAAATTATAATTACAATGAGATATCACCTCACACTGGTCAGAATGGGCAGCATCAAAAAGTCTACAAACAATAAATGCTGGAGAGGGAATGAAGAAAAGGGAACACTCTTGCACTGTTGGTGGGAATGTAAATTGATACAGCCACTATGGAAGACAGTATGGAGATTCCTAAAACTCTAGGAATAAACCCAAAATACGATCCAGCAATCCCACTCCTAGGCATATACCCTGAGGAAACCAAAATTGAAAAATACACATGTACTCCAATGTTCACTGCATCACTATTTACAATAGAACATATTTACAATATGTTTACAATAGAATATATTTACAATAGAATATATTTACAATAGCTAGTAAGCAACTTAGGTGTCCACCGAAAGATGAATGGATAAGGAAGTTGTGGTATATATACACAATGGAATATTACTTAGTAATAAAAAGGAATGCATCTGAGTCAGTTCTAGTGAGGTAGATGAACCTAGAGCCTATTATACAGAGTGAAGTGAGTCAGAAATAGAAAGATAAATGTTGTATACTAACATATATATATGGAATCTAGAAAGATGGTATTAATGAACTTATTTTCAAGGCAGCAATGGAGAAACAGACACAGAGAACAGGCTTACGGACACAGGGAGAGGGGAGGAGAAGCTGAGATGAATGGAGAGAGCAACATGGAAACTTACATTATCATATGTGAAATAGATAGCCAATGGGAATTTGCTGTATGTTTCAGGAATTCAAATAGGGGCTTTTATCAACCTAGCGGGATGGGATGTGGGGGAGGTGCAAGGAAGGTTCAAGAGAGGGGACATATGTACGCCTATGGCTGATTCATGTTGATGTTTCACAGAAAACAAAATTCTGTAAAGCAATGATCCTTCAATTAAAAAATAAATAATTATTTTAAAATGTGCAAAAAAAGTTTGCAGAGAAAAATATCAATAACCTTATATATGCAGATGACACCACCCTTATGGCAGAAAGTGAAGAGGAACTAAAGAGCCTCTTGCTGAAAGTGAAAGAAGAGACTGAAAAAGCTGGCTTAAAATTCAACATTCAAAAAATGAAGATCATGGCATCCTGTCCCATCATTTCATGGCAAATAAATGGGGAAACAATGGAAACAGTGACAGATTTTATTTTCTTGGGCTCCAAAATCTCTGCTAATGGTGACTGCAGCCAGAAATTAAAAGACACTTGCTCCTTGGAAGAAAAGCTATGACCAACCTAGATAGCATATTAAAAAGTAGAAACATTACTTTGCTGACAAAGGTCCGTCTAGTTAAAGCTATGGTTTTTCCATTAGTCATGGATGGATGTGAGAGTTGAACCATAAAGAAAGTTGAGCACAGAAGAACTGATGCTTTTGAACTGTGGTGTTGGAGAAGGCTCTCGAGAGTCCTTTGGACTGCAAGGAGATCAAACCAGTCCATCCTAAACGAAATAAGTCCTGAATATTCATTGGATGGACTGATGCTGAAGCTGAAGCTCCAGTACTTTGACCAACTGATGTGCTCTGACTTATTGGAAAAGACCCTGATGCTGGGAAAGGTTGAAGACAAGAGGAGAAGGGGACGACAGAGGATGAGATCATTGGGTGGCATTAGTGACTCGAACACAAATTTGGGCAACCTCTGGGAGTTGGTGATGGACAGGGAAGTCTGGTGTACTGAAGTCCATGGGGTCACAAAGAGTTGGACATGACTGAGCGACTGAACAACAATCTTATCGTATATACTTAGTAATTTTATCTCCTCTTTTTAAGTTTTTATGCTTCTAATTTCTTCTTTTGTCTAACTGCATTGGCTAGTACCTCCACAACAATTTTAAAGGGTCATCTATTTTCTCTATTTTTTTTTTTTTTTTGGCCATGCTGCATGGCTTGTAGGATCTTAGCTCCCTGAATAGGATTGACCTCAGGCCACGACACTGAACACACTAAGTCCTTACAACTGGAGCATCAGGGAATACCCAGAGATTATTTAGTTTCTAAGATCTCTTCCCAGTCTGAGAGTCTAGATTTTACCTGGAGTAGAAAAGGGTCTAGGAAATTAATCTGCATGGGGTCTGAGCTTGAAGTTCTAGTTCTTTTTCTTCTTCACTGCACATATTCAGCACTTTTCTGGCAATACCAAAGACCACAGATACTACTTTCATCACCATCCTACTATGTTTTGTGGCTAAACTGGCACTATGGGCTCATGTTGATCCATAAGAACAGAGGAAGGAAGGCAAGCAGAGTTCCTAACTCTGGTTCTAATGTTCACATAATCTATAACCATGAACAGTAGCAGCTGTTCACTGTACCTCAATTTCTGCATCTTTAAAAGTGGCTGTTGGATGAGAGAAAACAGATATGGCTTTCTTAAGTTTTCCATGATTTTATCTCATATTCTGTTAAAATAAATCCCTTCATCTTCTGCAAACAGCTTCTTGCTTGGGCCTTGATGTCAGTACTTGTTATTGTATAGGTATCCTTGTGTACTGTATAGATATACTTGTTACTGTATAGGTATACTTGTTACTGTAATCTGGCTAGAAAGTATGTCTGTCTGCCTATGACCACATTGAGGACACGGAGCGAGTCTGATCCCATTCCATTGTTTCTTTCTTGTTTTACTACAATCGCTTCTGACCTGGTTTCCTTGCTACTTCAGAGCAATCTTTTAAGATGTAAACAAATAATGGCGCTTCTTTAACTGAAACTGCCCTATTCCTCCCTATCGCTCACAGGACAGACTCCAAACCCCTTCATATATTATAAAAGGCCCTGTGTGATCTGGCCTTTGGTCCCTGATAACTCTCAGCTCTCACAACTTCTGGTCTGATACTCTATACTTCAATCCTATGGAGCTGCTTAGAGTACTTCAAATCTCTAGGCTTGTGATTTGCATCTCCATATTTACACATAAAGAATATCTCCTCTGCCTGAAATACAAGTTCTCTTTATCTGGGTAACCCTGAGACAACCTAAGACTTAAGGCAAACTAAGGAGATGCTCACCAGTTCCATATCCTTTTCCTGGACCCTGGACAACATCTCTCAGTTTCCCTTGGTATTTGGTTGGGATCAACAGGGATGTGGGCAGTGGTAATAAGTGCCACTTCCAGGCCTGGTCATCAAACACATACACAATTGCCCACATTCTTGCTCTTGGGCATGGAAGCTACATGTAAAATCAATGGTATCGTAATAGGGAAAAAGGCTAGTTCGCTGAGTCAACACTGGGAGGAAAATTGCCAGACAAGTTACTTGACCTGCATCAGACTGTAATGAACCTTTACTGTATTAAGCCATTGAGATTTGGGGATTGCTTATTATAGCATCTAAAATTGTTCACCTGACTTGTACAAAAAGATAAATTCAAATAGCCATTTTTACCCTTCAGGGATGAGTGCACAGCCTCCCGTGTGCTCTCACAATTCTCTCTCCTGGCACTGACCACATGGCATAATCACGCTTTGCTTATTTCCATCTCCCATTAGAATGTGAACTCTTTCAGGGAAGGGACCATACATTCTTGGTTTTTAAATTCACAGGACCAGAGCAAGCCCTGGTATATAGTAGGTTATCACTGGAAGTTTAGTGGGAGAATGAATAGAAAATGAGTCAATTAACTGATGGTAGAATGAGTGAAATAAATGAGTGAACAGCTGCATCTGAACTTTTTCACAGCAGTCAAATGAGGTACTTTTTCTGTGGCTATGTTAGAGCAGAGGGTGTGCTGCTAATGCAGGCACCTTAATCATGTGAGGATGTGAGTTGGACTATAAAGAAAGCTGAGCACCGAAGAACTGATGCTTTTGAACTGTGGCACTGGAGAAGACTTTTGCAAGTCCCTTGGACTGCAAATGACCAAAACAGTCAATCCTAGAGGAAATCAGCCCTCAATGTTCACTGGAGGGACTAATGCTAAAGCTGAAGCTCCAATACCTTAGACACTTGATGCGAAGAACTGACTCATTGGAAAAGTCCCCAATGCTGGGAAAGATTGAAAACAGGAGGAGAAGGGGACAACAGAGGATGAGATGGTCGGATGACAACACCAACTTGGTGGACATGAGTTCAAGCAAGCTCCAGGAGTTGGTGATGGACAGGGAAGCCTGGCTTGCTACAGTCCATGGGGTTGCAAAGAATTGGACAGGATTGAGCGACTGACCTGAACTGAAAAAGTCAAGAAGGCAAGTTGTAGCACTGACTCATGAATGGACATTAATAAGGGCCTCCTATATGTTAGCTTTGATGTAATACCTGACATAATGCTATCAGTAAGCTAAAGTAAGATATAGAAAGAATGCTTCAAATGCTGTTACCAACACAAAGGAAACACACCTTTTTAAGCAAACAAGTCATGTTTATCTTTGATTCCTAGCCCAGATGCTCAGGGAAATCACCATTAAATTCCAGGAAGTAGCACTATTATAGGCCACATGATCTGACTGAAATGCAAACTAACAACTTTTAATACTTAGACTAATCATGAATACACATCTGAAACAGACTGAAAAAAACAACAGCACCAATATGAAGGGTCAGTGAAATGACTGGATACCCAACAAATATTTTTTCACTTTCTTGCATATTAACTACAAAAAAAGAGAAGAAAGGAAAATTATGCAAAGAATCTTATTCTCAAAAGTCAATATACAACAGTTAGAAATAAATATGAAAATAAACATGAAATACATGGCAACTATACACACAAACACACACTCACACACATACCCCAAAACCTTGGTAACAGGGTGAAAGAAAACAGAAGTTTAATAAATCAATATATATCACTTATCTACATGGGAAAAATGAATAATATAAAAATGCTATTTCTTTCAAAATAATTAAAATTCAAAGAGGTTTATCTTAGACCTTAAAAATGAGTTTAAGTTCATCTAGAAAAATAAACAAGTAGGAATATAAATGTGTGCTTTTTAAATGAAAGAACATGGATTATAGAAAGATGTAATAATTAACTATGCAATATCAGCCCACATATAGATACTTAGAATAAGTAAATAGATATAATGAGGTGGGGACAAATGGAAGAGTACACAGAGACACAAGATGAGGGTAGAAAGGATATTAATGAGGGACAGATTTCTGCTTCAGATAATGGCAATTTACATAAAGCAGATCAATCATTTTACTAAGAAGACTAAGAAAATCTGGTCAAGTTATTTTTTAAAATCTGCTTGAAGGCACAGAGAAGCTAATAAGGGAGTGAAGAATTACAGGGCCAAGTTCTGGGAAAACAAAGAAGAGTCAGGGAGATGAGTCAAACATTGGAACTGCTTTCTCCCCAAGGGCATCTGCTAATTCCAGAAATGGCAAACTAAGGATTAATAAACTTAGCTGAGATTTTGATGGTCTCATAGACCTAGAAGAATAATATCACTACAGGAGACCTCCCTGGTGGTCCAGTGGTTAAGAATTTGCCAGCCAAAGCAGGGGACACAGGTTTGATCCTTCGTCTGGGAAGATTCTACACGCTGCAGGGCAACTTAGCTCACATGCCACAGAGCATGAGCTCTAGAGCCCATGAGTCACAACTACAGAGCCCAAATGCCACAGCTACTGAAGTCTGTGTACCTAGAACCTGTGCTCTGCAACAAGAGAAGCCATCACAATGAGAAGCACACACACTACAGCTAGAGAGTAGCCCCCACTTGCAACAACTAGAGAAAGTTCACTCTCAGCAACAAAGGCCCAGGGCAGCCAAAAATTAATTAATTAAAAAAAATCACTATACGGCCTACACCAAGAAGGAGAGGTCTTCATAAATTCTCCAGTTTAGATAAGAGTGTCTAAAAGACAACACCACAGGAGTAAGGATAAACTGGAAATACCCTCCCCTGGTCCTTTTACTCAGAAAGAAACCCAGCTTCCAATCACCATAATCTCTGACATCAGACTGACATGATAGAGGTTTGCTGGTACCACTGACACCCTACAGAAGGGAAATAAAAGGCAAACATAAAGCCTATCTGGAGAACAATAGTATGATGTTATGTCCCCAATTATTTATATAATTTTTCACATACAAAGTTCAATACTCAAAAAGAACTGTACAATTAATTTTAGGAAAGTGTTCAGCAGTAACAAATAAAGCTAAATATACATCTATTCTATGACACAGAAATTCCACTCCAAGAGAACTGAGTATAAAGTTTACCAAAAGATATTTGTAAGAATATTCATAATAAGCCTAAAAACAATCCTCATTTACAAGAAATGAATAAATTACTTTCATATAATGGAATAATAAAAAGCAATAAAAAAAGAATGGACTAATGAAATACAACATCATAGGTGATTCACAGACATTCAGTTCAGTTCAGTTCAGTTCAGTTGCTCAGTCGTGTCCGACTCTTTGCGACCCCATGAATCACAGCACGCCAGGCCTCCCTGTTCATCACCATCTCTCGGAGTTCACTCAGATTCACGTCCATCGAGTCCGTGATGCCATCCAGCCATCTCATCCTCGGTCGTCCCCTTCTCCTCCTTCCCCCAATCCCTCCCAGCATCAGAGTCTTTTCCAATAAGTCAACTCTTCGCATGAGGTGGCCAAAGTACTGGAGTTTTAGCTTTAGCATCATTCCTTCCAAAGAAATCCCAGGGCTGATCTCCTTCAGAATGGACTGGTTGGATCTCCTTGCAGTCCAAAGGACTCTCAAGAGCCTTCTCCAACACCACAGTTCAAAAGCATCAATTCTTCGGCGCTCAGCCTTCTTCACAGTCCAACTCTCACATCCATACATGACCACAGGAAAAACCATAGCCTTGACTAGACGGACCTTAGTCAGGACTGGTTGGATCTCCTTGCAGTCCAAAGGACTCTCAAGAGCCTTCTCCAACACCACAGTTCAAAAGCATCAATTCTTCGGCGCTCAGCCTTCTTCACAGTCCAACTCTCACATCCATACATGACCACTGGAAAAACCATAGCCTTGACTAGACGGACCTTAGTCAGCAAAGTAATGTCTCTGCTTTTGAATATACAGACATTAGGCTGAATGAAAAAACTCATTCAAACAAATACATATTTATGATTTAATTTATATTAAGTCCAAAAACAGACAAAAGTAATCAATACTGACAAAAGTTACAACAATGATTATCATGAGGGGGGTACTGACTGGCAGAGGTACAAAACCTTTTCAGATATTGGAAATATTCTGTCTTGATGAATGGTGGTTATGGAGTACTCAAATGTGAATAATCATTCAAGGGTACATTTAGGGCTAAAATTAGCATACTTTGTACACTAAAAATACCTAAGACAGTCTTCATAAAGGATAAACCTGGAGGGCTTAAACTACCAGATATCAAAACTGAACTTCTAGTAATTAATAAAGCATAAGGTTTATGCAAGGACCCATGAAACAAAATAGAAAATATATAAATAAAAAAAATCAACAAGTAGGCAGGCATTCAGCTTGTGATAAACATTAAGAGCAAGGGGAATAAAAGTCTCTTCACCAAATGGTATTGCCCAATTAGATATACGTAAAATAAAAATATTATCCTTACTTCAACCATATATAGAAATAAAATCAAAGGAAGTCTGCAGATCTGAATGTATATGGTAGAAATAAGTCTTCTAGAAAATTATATAGAGTATCTTCATAACTTGAGTGTGGGAAAATTAACAAGATGGCTCTAGTCTCGCTCTTTCAACCCGCGTTCTCATGCTCATTCACTCCATGTTCTGAAAACATGACTTTGCACAATTGTGTGATGGCTGAGATCACTTATGGCACTGTGTATGAGTGTTATGAGTTACTCACTTGGTCATGGGCTACTTTGTGCAGTATGCCTGCATGAGCTTCACCATGAAAGCCCTGGCTGCTGCTGCACTGGGGCTACACTGGAGTGACATCATGGTTCAGTTCAGTTCAGTCGCTCAGTCGTGTCCGAAGTCTTCGCGACCCCATGAATCGCAGCACACCAGGCTTCCCTGTCCATCACCATCTCCCGGAGTTCACTCAGACTCACATCCATCGAGTCCGTGATGCCATCCAGCCATCTCATCCTCAGTCGTCCCCTTCTCCTCCTGCCCCCAATCCCTCCCAGCATCAGAGTCTTTTCCAATGAGTCAACTCTTCGCATGAGGTGGCCAAAGTACTGGAGTTTCAGCTTTAGCATCATTCCTTCCAAAGAAATTCCAGGGCTGATATCTAGTCAAAGCTATGGTTTTTCCAGTAGTCATGTATGGATGTGAGAGCTGGGCTATAAAGAAAGCTGAGTGCCAAAAAATTGATGCTTTAGAACTGTGGTATTGGAGAAGACTTTTGAGAGTCCCTTGAACTGCAAGGAGATCCAATGAGTCCATCCTAAAGGAAATCAGTCCTGAATATTCATTGGAAGGACTGATGCTGAAGCTCCAATACTTTGGCCACCTGTTGGGAAGAACTGACTCATTGGAAAAGACTCTGATGCTGGGAAAGATTGAAGGCAGGAAGAGAAGGTGACGACAAAGGATGAGATGGTTGTATGGCATCACTGACTCGATGGACATGAGTTTGAGTAACCTCTGGGAGTTGCTGATGGACTGGGAAGCCTTGTGTGCTGCAGTCAATGGGGTCACAAAGAGTCAGACACAACTGAATGACTGAACTAACGGATAAACTGGATTGGGGGGAAAACTCCTGCAAGGAAGCCCATTTTACAAATAAGAAAACTGAAGTCCTCAGAGGTCAAATATCACAACCACAAATTAATAATCGGTGGAGCCAGAAATCCGACACAACAGGTCTCTCTGCACCCAACATTTCCCCTCTTTCCTTGGTTGGAAGTTAACAGATATTCATTGTACAGTTCCAACACGAAGTGTGTTAGTTACCTAGGGTTGCTGTAACAAATTACCACAAACTTGTTGGCTTATAACCTGGAAATTTATTCTCTCGTAGTTCTGAAAACCAGTTATCTAAAATCAAGATGTCAGAAGGATTGATTCCTTAGAGGGAGCATTTATTCCATGCTTCTCTCCTAGGTAGTGGGAGCTACAGGCAATTCTTGGTGCTCCTTGACTTGTAGGGGCATCATTCCTATTTCTGCTTCCATCTTCACATAGCCTTCATGTTTCTCCTTTGTGTCTGTGTATCTAAAATCCCCCTTCCCTTCTCTTTTAAGAAAACTAGTCATCGATTTAGAACCCACTCTATCTATCCAGGGCTTCCCTGATAGCTCAGTTAGCAAAGAATCCGCCTGCTATGCAGGGGACCCCAGTTCAATTCCTTGGTCGGGAAGATCAGCTGGAGAAGGGAAAGGCTACCCACTCCAGTATTCCTGGGCTTCCCTTGTGGCTTAGCTGGTAAAGAATCCACCTGCAATGCAGGAGACATGGGTTCAATCCCTGGGTTGGGAAGATCCCCTGGAGAAGGGAAAGGCTATCCACTCCAGTATTTTGGCCTAGAGAATCCATGGACTATATATAGTCCATGGGGTCACAAAGAGAGGGACACGACTCATGGACTTTCACTTCACTTCTATCAATCCAGGATTATCTCCTCTCAAGAACCTTGACTTGGACTTCCCTGGTGGTCCAGTGGTTGAGAATCTGCCTACCAATGCAGGGGACATGGGTTCAGCTGGCCTGGGAGGATTCCACATGCCACAGAGCAACTAAACCCGTTTGCCACAACTACTGAGCCTGTGCTGGAAAGCCTGTGAGCTGCAAGAACTAGAGCCTGGCTGTGCAACAAGAGAAGCCACCATGGTAAGAAGACCACACAACACAATTAGAGAGTAGCCCCACCTCACCGTAACTAGAGAAAATCCACGCGCAGCACATAAGACCCCATGCAGCCAAAAATAAATACATTTTAAAAGAGCGTTTTAAAAAAGAAACTTAATTACATCTGAAGAGATCCTATTTGAAATAAGGTTACATCCACAGGTACCTGAGGTTACAACTTGGACTTATCCTTTGTGGGGACATTATTCAGCTCATTATACAAAGTACGTTGTTTACAAGCCTGTTCTAGCCTTTGTTTGTCGGCGGGAGGTCTCATTATTCCAGGGGTTTGTGAGAAATTTTTGAGCATGTGCACAGCCTTTGGCACGCAGGCCATCTTCCAGACTACCAGGAATAAGTAGAAGTTTACCAAGACCCATTGTGACTGTCTCATTCCCTTTATCTCCCCGGTAAGTTTCTCACCAGCCTGTTGGTTTCTCATTTATTCCAACTAGGAGTATGACCTCAGACTAGCTGCATTGTTAGCCTTCCCTGTTTATTTGCCGTTTCTAACAATAATTGAGGGCATGTGGTTTCCCACTCTCCTCTCCAAATCAATTTGGCCTCCTGTAGTAGCTAAGCTTCTCTTTTTCTTGGCTTGTTCCACCCTGGCCAAACTATCACATGATAGAACTGAAGGAGATAGAATGGAAGTGCATGTATATGCCTACTAAGTCGCTTCAGTTCCCTGTGTTATGTCAGCCAGGCTCCTCTGTCTATGGGATTCTCCGGGTAAGAATACTAGAATGGGTTGGCATGCTCTCCTTCAAGGGATCTTCCTGATGTAGGGCTCGAACCCACATCTCTTATGTTTCCTGGATTGGCAGGTGGGTTCTTTACCATTAGCACCACCTAGAAAGCCCAGAATGGAAGTAGCCCAGGTTAATACAGCATGGACTCATTGCTTGTACCTGAGGTTCACAGTTCTCGTAAAATAAACACTTTTCAACTTGTTGTATGCCCTAAGTCAATTTCCAGGCCTCTGAAATGGTTGTTTTGGGTACTGTTATCCAGTTTATCATTGCTTTCTTGGAAGAAGATTTGCTATGCTCCTCACTGTCATTCAAATCTCTCTCTTTTTTCATTCCAATCTCTTGCTATTAACTACCAAAAAAAAAAGAACCATTGCCACATTGCTACTGTACCCTCGGTAGTAAAAGGAGAGAAGCAGAGAAGTCTTCAGAAATACACTTTCTGCACCATAGGGATGGGCTTGGATGGAGTGGAAATTACAACGATTTAGTTTCTTTTTCCCTGCAAGCGTATTTATTGTTTACATTTCTCAATATCTCAATAGTAAAAGAAAGGGTATTATTACCTAAGCTTACATTTTACAGAATAAAAGGAAGAGTTCAAGATCTAGATAAAATAATCCATCCATCAAAATGCAAATTGCTACAGCAATTACAGATTATTCTGTATACACACTCAAAATATTCTCATCTATTATCATTGTACAGGGAACATATCAAGTCATTTTAAATATTTATGAAGGTCTTTTTACTTTATAAATCTATAAACCTATTATTATGAAGTTTCCATAGCTCTTCTTTCTCTGACTAGGAAGCCAAATCATTGAAAACCACTCCTTTTTATAATACAATTCAGTTAAAAGGTGATATTTGTAATCATTCATTATTGACTTTGGAGCTATTAAGATACAAAGTAACTCTATTGTTTCAAAGTAACTATCTGTCCTATTCTTTCACCTGTGCATGCCCATAAACACAACTGCAAGATAGAGTTTATTTCAGAGGCTTCAAACTGGTAATTTCTGGCTAAGATTTTATTTAGTTATTTATTATATGTTTTTAAATACTGAGCTGATCATTTAAAACATCATATTTCACATAAAAATATGAGTCCCTGCTTTAAAAAAAAAAAGGTCTAGTTACCAAACTTAATAACGTCTGCCCTTTCTATAAAGGGCAACAAATCTCCAATATGTTGCTGTCCCACTTGTTCCTGTAGTTTTCTAACACTGAGAACCAGTCAGCTCCAATCAGTCATTTCAGTTGCAGTATTTTTCTTGTGGTACAGAAATATTTTTGAAAATGTCTTTATTTAAAATGGGAAGAGAAAATAGAAGCTAAGAAGGCTAAAAGATATTTTACTAAAAGATATTTTACCCAGTTCTCATCTCTTAATGCCTTCTGTCTAGCTCCATAAGCATTTGAGTTTGTGATCTTCCCTTTTTGTTCCTAGATTAAAACCAAATAACCTCTTATAAAAAAAAAATTCAAAATTGTAGGGTTCTTGCTTATCAGGTTGGCCTATGCCAGAAGGTAGTACAGAAGCTATCCAAAAATCAAAATTGATTGCATAATATAGTGGTTACATGCTTAGATCCTAGAATCAGATTACTTGAGTTCAAATCCTGGCTTTGCCTGATTTTGCGATCTCAGGCAAATTATTTAATGTCTCTGAGATTCAGTTGCCTATAAAATGCAGATAATTAAAGCATCCACCTTGTAAGGTAATCTGAGGGTGAAATTAAGTGCTGAGAACTATGCCTGGTAAGTAGCAAACACTACATACATGTTTGCTATTATTATTATAGAAAAACCACCACCCCTATAAACACTCCCACGCAGTTCAGTGTCAATGTGAACAATCATGTTCTATAAAACTAAACCATCTCTAGGATATGTGTAAACATTTCTATGAAATTATATCTACACAATTAAAATTAAATAGAGAACAAAGCAATTATCTAATAAATTGAACTAATGGAGACAGTTCATTTGCCTTGATAATTAAGGTCCTAATTTTTTTTAACCTTCCAAAGCAGCTAGTAGAGCTTGGGTCCTGAAATGTCTAAATAGCTATATAAACTCTTCAAATTACTCACTTTTCTTATGTATTCTTAGCTTTTTTTAAGTAGCTTGTTTAAAAATAACAATTATGTCTTCAACAAAAAGTTCCCCTTAACAGTTCTATGAATATTGATGCCCCATCTAACTACAAGTTCCCTGAGCTCTCTACTTTACCTCTGACTTCTTCCTTTCCGAAAGGAGATGTTTACACCTCAACTTCCTTCCCATTGTCTCCAAAAACCTCTGCTTGGATGGCTGGAAATGAATAGTAATCCAAGACAAGGAAAGGAAAGAAAATTAAAATGTACCTAATTCAAAGGGATATACAAAGCATCATTAAAAATTTTACAAAAATAGACCAAAGACAGCTATTAGATTCAATGCATAATGAAATACACATTCCATTAAGGTGGTAAGGAGGAAATACATGGCATGAATACCATTGATCAACACTCAGTGAGTCTTAATTATCTATCCTGGTAGCAACCTATTCACTGAAACACTGCCCAGCAAGACAGGGAGATCCCTGCCCTTCAGCCCTACCTGGAATGTGAAAACTGTAGTCCCAGGGAGGACTCATCCTAGGCTATTCTGGTTTCCAAAGGCTCTACTTTCCATGCCACGGTAGTTTATGATGTCTGCTGGAGACTCCCAGGACAAAATTAGACATGTTGGTGGATTTGATCAACCCAGTCAAAATAGCTACATCAAAATGTAAAGTTTTGGTTTTTTTAATTACCAAGTAATGTGTGCTACAAAGATTTCTCATCTTTACTTCAATCCTGGAGCTCATGGATAGAGGGTCAGTCTCAAGAATGATACATCTCACATGACAAGTAATTTTTTTTCCTTGCAAGAATAATAGTTCTTAGAATATGCCCAGTTTGAATATCAAGCTTCCATAGAAATAGAGAGGATGCTACAAAAAGTCAGTTTCAAATGGGGCCACTGAAGAAGACATTAATAAAACAGTGAACATCAGGTTGTGGCTACACAGTTAGTATTTTAAAAGCCCACGGGTCAAATCTGGAGCTAACTTTTCCTACCCCGTCTTGTCTAGCAGCTCCTCCCTGCTTTCAATCTCACTTTGTCTTCAGTAAATTTATTATTTCATACAACTGAATCAAAGCACTGACAGGTGAAGAAATTTGGACACCTGAAAAGAGACAAAATATATTTGTTTGCAAAGTGTTCACTTAGAGAATCAAACTACTCAAAACACTATAAACACAAACAGTTCAGTTCAGTCGCTCAGTCATGTCCAACTCTTTGTGACCCCATGAATCGCAGCACGCCAAGCCTCCCTGTCCATCACCAACTCCAGAGTTCACACAGATTCGCGTTCATCGAGTCAGTGATGCCATCCAGCCATCTCATCCTTGGTTGTCCCCTTCTCCTCCTGCCCCCAATCCCTCCCAGCATCAGAGTCTTTTCCAATGAGTCAACTCTTCACATGAGGTGGCCAAAGTACTGGAGTTTCAGCTTTAGCATCATTCCTTCCAAAGAAATCCCAGGGTTGATCTCCTTCAGAATGGACTGGTTGGATCTCCTTGCAGTACCTCCTGCCCCCAATCCCTCCCAGCATCAGAGTCTTTTCCAGTGACTCAACTCTTCGCATGAGGTGGCCAAAGTACTGGAGTTTCAGCTTTAGCATCATTCCTTCCAAAGAAATCCCAAGGTTGATCTCCTTCAGAATGGACTGGTTGGATCTCCTTGCAGTCCAAGGGACTCTCAAGAGTCTTCTCCAACACCACACTTCAAAAGCATCAATTCTTCGGCGCTCAGCTTTCTTCACAGTCCAACTCTCACATTCATATATGGCTACTGGAAAAACCATAGTCTTGACTAGATGGACCTTAGTCAGCAAAGTAATGTCTCTGCTTTTGAACATGCTATCTAGGTTGGTCATAACTTTTCTTCCAAGGAGTAAGCATCTTTTAATTTCATGGCTGCAATCACCATCTACAGTGACTTTGGAGCACAAAAAAATAAAGTCTGACACTGTTTCCACCGTTTCTCCATTTATTTTCAATGAAGTGATAGGACGGATGCCATGATCTTCGTTTTCTGAATGTTGAGCTTTAAGCCAACTTTTTCACTCTCCTATTTTACTTTCCTCAAGAGGCTTTTTAGTTCCTCTTCACTTTCTCCCATAAGGGTGGTGTCATCTGCATATCTGAGGTTATTGATATTTCTCCTGGCCATCTTGATTCCAGCTTGTGTTTCTTCCAGCCCAGCATTTCTCATGATGTACTCTGCATAGAAGTTAAATAAGCAGGGTGACAATATACAGCCTTGCCGGACTCCTTTTCCTATTTGGAACCAGTCTATTGTTCCATGTCCAGTACATAACTTTTCTTCCAAGGAGTAAGCGTCTTTTAATTTCATGGCTGCAGTCACCATCTGCAGTGATTTTGGAGCCCAAAAAAATAAAGTCTGACACTGTTTCCATTGTTTCCCCATCTATTTGCCATGAAGTGATGGGACCGAATACCATGATCTTCGTTTTCTGAATGTTGAGCTTTAAGCCAACTTTTTCACTCTCCTCTTTCACTTTCATCAAGAGGCTTTTTAGTTCCTCTTCACTTTCAGCCATAAGAGTGGTATCATCTGCATATCTGAGGTTACTGATATTTCTCCTGGCAATCTTGATTCCAGCTTGTGTTTCTTCCAGCCCAGCATTTCTCATGATGTACTCTGCATAGAAGTTAAATAAGCAGGGTGACAATATACAGCCTTGACGGACTCCTTTTCCTATTTGGAACCAGTCTGTTGTTCCATGTCCAGTTCTAACTGTTGCTTCCTGACCTGCATACAGATTTCTCAAGAGGCAGGTTAGGTGGTCTGGCATTCCCATCTCTTGAAGAATTTTCCACAGTTTATTGTGATCCACACAGTCAAAGGCTTTGGCATAGTCAATAAAGCAGAAATAGATGTTTTTCTGGAACTCTCTTGCTTTTTCCATCATCCAGTGGATGTTGGCAGTTTGATCTCTGGTTCCTCTGTTACGTTACATGAAGTTATGTTATGGCAACCGTATGGCTACATTATGGTTATGTTATGGCTACAGCTTCAGCTGCCACCTCAGCCAGGAGAGAGACTGAGTTGGGGCTGCTGTGCCAGCCAGAAAAGAATAACCGTGTCTGCAGTTTCCATGGTTCCTAGAGTCTTCTTCCAGCCTCTCAGCTTGTGCTTTGCCTACCCTAGGTGCAGTGAACAGGGGAAACAGCAAGACAGCTGGCATCACAAACAGAAACAGCAACATACTGGGATAGGAAAAAACACAACCCCAAAAAGCACTAAACATAAGGGGCTTCCCTGGTGGCTGAGATGGTAAAGAATCTGCCTGCAACGAGGATGACAACAAGAATCACTAACGGATTGAAAATGCAAGCCACAGAGTCAGAAATTATTGTACTTACAACACACATAACTGACATAAACCTTGTTAACTAGAAAATATTGAGAAGCCCTATAAATTAATAAGAAAGTAATAAACCGCCAAAAACAGAAATGAGCAAAAGATAAGCATTTCACACACACACAAAGATGTTCAGGAAAGATGATGTCATGTATCTTCACAGAAATGCAAAATGAAACTACTGTCCACAAACCATAATGACTAAAATGAAAAAGCCTGGCAATTCTAGGAATTGGCAAGGATGTGGCGAACAGAACTTTCACCAATGGCAGAGTGTATATCGACAGAGTAACACTGGAAAACTGCCTGGCATTGTCTACTCATATTCACCTTCAGTCAGTTCAGTTCAGTCATTCAGTCGTGTCCGACTCTTTGCGACCCCATAAATCGCAGCGTGCCAGGCCTCCCTGTCCATCACCAACTCCCGGAGTTCACTCAGACTCACATCCATCAAGTCGGTGATGCCATCCAGCCATCTCATCCTCTGTGATCCCCTTTGCCTCCTGTCCCCAATCCCTCCCAGTATCAGTGTCTTTTCCAATGAGTCAACTCTTCGCATGAGGTGGCCAAAGTACTGGAGTTTCAGCTTTAGCATCATTCCTTCCAAAGAAATCCCAGGGCTGATCTCCTTCAGAATGGACTGGTTGGATTTCCATTTCATCTTGGGAGCTCGTCCGGGATCCTTCAGGACAAGATGGGCCTGATAACCTATGTGAGCTTCCTTCTGATGACTCCAAATATCCTGAGTCTGCCGTTTGATCCTCAAGACAGTGCCTTCCTGTCCTGGGCTCAATCCTATGCTGCGTTCCACAATCAGTCTAACTGCTGGGCCTGTGGAGCACTCCCCTCTTCATCAGTGGAAGGCTTCCCATGGTGGACATCTCCACTTCAAGGAAAAGACTTTCTCCAAGTGTGTAAATACCTTCGACAACAATTATATGTGATGCCTCTTCTTCATCTGATGACATCTACCAACCCTAAAATGGACTGGTGCAGTATTTGGTACTTTAACTATGGACATAATGTGACTTTTAATTTTGATTATACATTGTCTCGGTTCAATGACTATTTTGCTACACATAAGGCAAATAGGTCTAGATCTAATGGTTTTTTACCTGATGTTTATCAAATATGGGATGAGGTTATGTGGCTAACTCCTGAAAAAGGACATTTAATATCTACTGCCCCTATATGCTGGGAACAAACAGAGCCATCCCCACAAGTTAGCCAACAACTTAATTACAATGATTGGAAACAATTGGGAGTTTTGCCTCAGGAAAGATGCAATGTAATCATTCCCGTGTTTTCCAATCCCAGTTCAGGTTCTACCTTTGTCTGGCCAGGCACTAATTGGGACTGGATATCTCATCATGCTGTCTCGCTCCAAACAGGACTTACTGGATATGTGGCTCTTACCTATGGGCATGGCTTCCCCCTGGTTGGATTGGGAGATGCACCCTGGGTCTAGCCTTTACTCCCGGCTTTATATTTTCAGAGCTCCTAGAAAAGCCTGCTAATTTACCCCACCTTAAAACTCAGTTTTGGAGAAGGAAATGGTAACCCACTCCAGTATTCTTGCCTGGAGAATCCCATGGACGGAGAAGCCTAGTAGGCTACAGTCCACGGGGTCGCAAAGAGTCGGACACGACTGAGCGACTTCACCTTCACCTTCACTATGCATATAAGTTAAATAAGCAGGGTGACAATATACAGCCTTGATGTACTCCTATATTCACCTTAAGAGTCAGCAATTACACACACACACACACACACATTATATATATATATATATATATATATATATATGTATGTATATATACACACACACTCATATATATGTGTATGTATATATATATAAGTGTATGGGTTTCCCAGGTGGCACTAGTGGTAAAGAACCCACCTGGCAATGCAGGAGAAGTAAGAGACACGGAATCAATCCCTGGGTTGGTAAGATCCCCTAGAGAAGGTCACGTCAACACACTAACACACACCAAATAGATGTGCATGCTCATGAACATCAAGGCATGTAATCAAGAATGTTCATAGTAACTTCATTCATAACAGCAAAAATGGAAATAAGCAAAATTCCCATTAATAACAGAATAAACAAGTTGGAGTATAGTCACATAAGGAGATACTACACAGCAACAAAGACAAACGAACTAGTTATCAAAACAAAAATCAATTTCTCAGCAAAAATGCTAAGCAAAATAGGCCTGGAACAAAAGAATTTGCAAACAATGATTCCACTTATTTAATTTTGAAAAATAGGTAAAACTAACTACAATTTGGGACTTTAAAATGGAAATTTCTTTGTGGAACATAGAGGAAATATCTTGTTATTGATATTCCTCCCAGCAATCTTGATTCCAGGTTGTACTTTATCCAGCCTGGCAAAAGTAAAAGTGTTACAAAAGTAAAAGTGTTACTGGCTCAGCTGTGTCTGACTCTTTACAGCTCCATGGACTATAGGCCGAAAGGCTACCCTGTCCATAGAATTCTCCAAGCAAAAACACTGGTGTGGGTAGCCATTCTTTTCTCCACGGGATCTTTCCAACCCAGGGACTGAACCCAGGTCTCCTGCAATTCAGGCAGATTTTTTACCATCTGAGCCACCAGGGAAGCCTTTAGGTCAATAAATAGACAGCCAAATTTCAGAAATTTCAGATGTTCAAGCTTCATTTTAAAAAGACAGAGAACCAAAGATCAAATTGCCACCATGCTGGATCATTGAAAAAGCAAGAGAGTTCCAGAAATATACTACTTCTGCTTTATTGACTATGCCAAAGCCTTTGACAGAGTGGACCACAACAAACTGTGGAAAATTCTGAAAGAGATGGGAAGACCAGACCACCTCACCTGCCTCCTGAGAAATCTGTATGTAAGTCAAGAAGCAACAGTTAGAACTGGACATGGAACAACAGACTGGTTCCAAATTGGGAAAGGAGCATGCCAAGCTGTATATTGTCACCCTCCTTTTTAATTTCTATGCAGAGTATTTCATGCGAAATGCCAGGCTGGATAAAGTACAACCTGGAATCAAGATTGCTGGGAGGAATATCAATAACAAGATAAGAAGATGACACCATCCTTATGGCAGAAAGCAAAGAAGAACTAAAGGGTCTCTTGATGAAAGTGAAAGAGGAAACTGAAAAAGTTGGTTTAAAATTCAACATTCATAAAACTAGAATCATGGCATCTCGTCCCATCATTTCATGGCAAATAGATGGGGAAACAATGGAAACAGTGACAAATTTTATTTGGGGGGGGGGCTCCAAAATCACTGAAGATGGTGACTGCAGCCATGAAATAAAAGACACTTGCTCCTTGGAAGAAAAGTTATGACCAACCTAGTCAGCATGTTAAAAAGCAGAGACATTAATTTGCCAACAAAGGTCCATCTAGTCAAAGCTATGGTTTTTCCAGTAGTCATGGATGGATGTGAGAGTTGGACTATAAAGAAAGCAAAGTGCCAAATAATCGATGCTTTCAAACTGCGGTGTTAGAGAAGACTCTTGAGAGTGCCTGGGACAGCAAGGAGATCAAACTAGTCAATCCTAAAGTAAATCAACTCTGAAGATTCATTGAGAGGACTGATGCTGAAGCTGAAACTCTAATATTTGGCCACCTGATGTGAAGAACTGACTCATTTGAAAAGACCCTGATGCTGGGAAAGATTGAAGGCAGGAGGAGAAGGGGATGACAGAGGATGAGATGGTTGGATGGCATCACCATCAACAGACATGAATTTGAGTAAACTCCAAGAGTTGGTGATGGACAGGGAAGCCTGGTGTGCTGCAGTCTAAGGGGCTGCAAACAGTTGGACACGACTAAAGATGGAACTGAAGTGAAATTTCACAAAGCTTTCCTTATCAGTTCAGTCAGTAACTCGTGTCCAACTCATACATGACTACTGGAAAAACCATAGCCTTGACTAGATGGGCCTTTGTTGACAAAACAATGTCTCTGCTTTTTAATATGCTAAGTTGGTCATAATTTTTCTTCCAAGAAGTAAGCGTGTTTTTCTTTCATGGATGCAGTCACCATCTGCAGTGATTTGGGAGCCCAAGAATTTAAAGTCTGACACCGTTTCCACTGTTTCCCCATCTATTTCCCATGAAGTGATGGGACCGGATGCCATGATTTTTGTTTTCTGAATGTTGAGCTTTAAGCCAACTTTTCAATCTCCTCTTGCACTTTCATCAAGAGGTCCTTTAGTTCTTCTTCACTTCCTGCCATAAGGGTGGTGCCATCTGCATATCTGAGGTTATCGATATTTCTCCCAGCAATCTTGATTCCAGCTTGTGCTTCTTCTAGCCTGGCATTTCTCAAGATGTAGTCTGCATATAAGTTAAATAAGCACGGTGACAATATACAACCTTGATGTACTCCTTTTCCTATTTGGAACCAGTCTGCTGTTCCATGTCCAGTTCTAACTGTTGCTTCCTGACCTGCATACAGGTTTCTCAAGAGGCAGGACAGGTGGTCTGGTATTCCCATCTCTTTCAGAATTTTCCACAGTTTATTGTGAGCCACACAATCAAAGGCTTTGGCATAGTCATAAAGCAGAAATAGAAGTTTCTCTGGAACTCTCTTGCTTTTTTGGCGATCCAGCAGATGTTGGCAATTTGATTTCTGGTTCCTCTGCCTTTTCTAAAACCAGCTTGAACATCTGGAAGTTCATGGTTCATGTACTGTTGAACCCTGGCTTGGAGAATTTTGAGCATTACTTTACTAGCATGTGAGATGAGTGCAATTGTGCAGTAGTTTGAGCATTCTTTGGCATTGCCTTTCTTTGGGATTGGAATGAAAACTGACCTTTTCCAGTCCTGTGGCCACTGCTGAGTTTTCCAAATTTGTTGGCATACTGAGTGCAGCACTTTCACAGCATCATCTTTTAGGATTTGAAACAGCTCAACTGGAATTCCATCACCTCCACTAGCTTTGTTCATAGTGATGCTTCCTAAGGCCCACTTGGCTTCACATTCCAGGATGTCTGGCTCTAGGTGAGTGATCACACCATATGGCAATTTGATCTCTGGTTCCTCTGCCTTTTCTAAAGCCAGCTTGAACATCAGGGAGTTCACGGTTCATGTATTGCTGAAGCCTGGCTTGGAGGATTTTGAGCATTACTTTACTAGCATGTGAGATGAGTGCAATTGTGCAGTAGTTTGAGCATTCTTTGGCATTGCCTTTCTTTGGGATTGGAATGAAAACTGACCTTTTCCAGTCCTGTGGCCACTGCTGAGTTTTCCAAATTTGTTGGCATATTGAGTGCAGCACTTTCACAGCATCATCTTTCAGGATTTGAAACAGCTCAACTGGAATTCCATCACCTCCACTAGCTTTGTTCATAGTGATGCTTCCTAAGGCCCACTTGACTTCTCATTCCAGGATGTCTGGCTCTAGGTGAGTGATCACACCATTGTGATTATCTGGGTCATGAAGATCTTTTTTGTATAGTTCTTCTGTGTATCCTTGCCACCTCTTCTTAATACCTTCTGCTTTTGTTAGGTCCATACCATTTCTGTCCTTTATTGCACTGATCACTGAGGAAGGCTTTCTTATCTCTCCCTGCTATTCTTTGGAACTCTGGATTCAAATGGGTATATCTTTCCTTTTCTCCTTTGCTTTTCTCTTCCCTTCTTTTCACAGCTATTTGTAAGGCCTCCTCAGAGAGTCATTTTGCTTTTTTGCATTTCTTTTTCTTTGGGATGGTCTTGATTCCTGTTTTCTGTACAATGTCATGAACCTCCACTCATAGTTCATCAGGCACTCTATCAGATCTAGTTCCCTAAATCTATTTCTCACTTCCACTGTATAATCATTAAAGATTTGATTTAGATCATACCCAAGTGGTCTAGTGGTTTTCCCTACTTTCTTCAATTTAAGTCTGAATTTGACAATAAGGAGTTCATGATCTGAGCCACAGTTACCTCCCAGTCTTATTTTTGCTGACTATATAGAGCTTCTCCATCTTTGGCTGCAAAGAATATAATCAATCTGATTTCAGTGTTGACCATCTGTTGGTGTCCATGTGTAGAGTCTTCTCTTGTGTTGTTGGAAGAGGGTGTTTGCTATCACCAATGCATTCTCTTGGCAGAACTCTATTAGTGTTGCCCTGCTTCATTCTGTACTCCAAGACCAAATTTGCCTGTTACTCCAGAGGAGCCTGGTAGGCTGCAGTCCATGGGGTTGCTAAGAGTAGGACACGACTGAGCAACTTCACTTTGACTTTTCACTTTCAAGCATTGGAGAAGGAAATGGCTACCCACTCCAGTATTCTTGCCTAGAGAATCCCAGGGATGGGGGAGCCTGGTGGGCTGCTGTCTCTGGGGTCGCACAGAGTCGGACACGACTGAAGTGACTTAGCAGCAGCAGCCAGGTGTTTCTTGACATCCTACTTTTGCATTCCAGTCCCCTATAATGAAAAGGACATCTTTTTTGGGTGTTAATTCTAGAAGGTCTTGTAGGTCTTCATAGAACTGTTCAGCTTCAGCTTCTTCAGCATTACTGGTTGGGGCACAGACTTGGATTAATTACCGTGATATTGAATAGAGATTAGAGAGTATAAGGTAGGTTTTCTGAAATTTGGCAATGTTCTAATTCTTGACCTAGGTTGCAGTTACACAGGTGGTCATACTGTAATATTTCAGTCAGCTACTGTTAGAGATAGCAGGTTAAATGTATGCATTAGCTATAGTTCGTTTCTGAACTCTCACTAAACGAATAAAGGAATTAAACACACACATACACACTAACTCACAATGACAAAACTAAAGAGAAAAAAATTTGAACAAAAGTGGTAACTGAGTTAACAGCCTAGAGAAAGAACCTTAAGCCAATAGAGAGAAAAGCTTAGAAGCAAGCTTTTTTATACTAAAGAACTCCTAAAAAACATAGCAAATTGGTGGTACAAGGTACCCCTGGCAATGACAAAATCAGTGGAGCTGAACAGAACAATAACTGAAAATTTCAGAAACAGTCAACCCCATATCCTTCTTCTAACTTACTGCTAGGAAACTGCCCTTATCCATTCTCAGACACATGAAAGGGAGTTATTCTCTAAAGAGTTAGAACAGGAGGGTAAGGGGAGAAGATTCAAAGTTTTTTAGGGAAAGGAGAAGGAGAGGGAAGAAGAAGGTTAGGTGGAAGAGAAAGAAGTAACGGTAATAGTCACTGTTGCCCTCACTATCATGGAAACAGCAAGTACAAATGAAAACAGGTAGACTAAGAATCTCAGCTGCGTAATGAGACTTTACTATAGGTCCTTACACAACAAGGTTCTAAAAACAGATCATCAAGTATATAGCTTCCAGGAGAAATATGTAAATGATTTTTCTGCTGAATATGATCTGCTGAAGAGAAAAGACATTAAAAGATGCTGACATAATTTCCAATAAAAGAGCTCAAGAAATCACCCTACAATAAAGTTCACACTGAAATTTCCATTCTAATAGACTTAGTAATTAGTGGCACCTCTGGGAAAGATTGAAGGTAGGAGGAGAAGGGAATGACAGAGGATGAAATGGTTGAATGGCATCACCGACACAATGGACATGGGTTTGAGTGGACTCTGGGAGTTGGTGATGGACAGGGAGGCTTGGTGTGCTGTGGTTCATGGGGTCACAAAGAGTTGGACACGACTGAGCAACTGAACTGGAACTGGAATTGGATGTTCCTATTGCCATTTTAATTGTTTGGGGTTGATTCTGTAGATCTTTTTTCTTCTCTTGTATTTCTTGACTATATAACATTTGTTGTAAAGCTGGTTTGGTGGTACTGAATTCTCTTAACTTTTGCTCGTCTAAAAAGCTTTTTATTTCTCCATCAGTTTTGAATGAGATCCTTGCTGGCTACAGTGATCTTGGTTATAGATTTTTCCCTTTTGGTACTTAAAATGTATCCTGCAATTCCCTTCTGGTGTGCAGAGTTTCGGCTGGAAGATCAGCTGTTAAGCATGTGGGGTTTCCCTTGTATGTTACTTGTTGCTTCTCCCTTGCTGCTTTTAATATTCTTTCTTTGTGTTTAGTCTTTGTTAGTTTGATTAGTGTGTGTTTTCACGTGTTTCTCCTTGGGTTTATCCTGTATAGCACTCTTTGTGCCTCTTGGATTTGACTATTTCCTTTTCCATGTTGGGGAAATTTTCAACTATAATTTCTTCAAAATTTTTCTCATACCCTTTCTTTTTCTCTTCTTCATCTGGGATGCTATAATTCAAATATTGGTGCATTTGATATTGTCCCAGAGATCTCTACGACTATTGTCGGTTCTTTTCATTCTTTTTACTTTATCGTGCTCTTCAGAAGTTATTTGCACCATTTTATCTTCCAGCTCACTGATTCATTCTTCTGCTTCAGATATTCTGCTATTGATTCCTTCTAGAGTATTTTTAATTTCCGTAATTGTGTTATTTGTCTCTGTATGCTTATTCTCTAATTCCTCTAGGTCTTTGTTAATTGATTCTTGCATTTTCTTCATTTTGTTTTCAAGGTTTTTGATCATCTTTACTATCATTATTCTGAATTCTTTTTCAGGTAGCTTGCCTATTTCCTCTTCATTTACTTGGACTTCTGTGTTTCTAGTTTGTTCCTTCCTTTGTGTAATATTTCTCTACCTTTTCACTATTTTTTAAAATCTTACTGTGTTTGAGGTCTGTTTTTCCCAGGTTTCAAGGTTGTAGAAGGAAACAAATCATAAAGATCCCAGCAAAAATAAATGAAAAAGAAATGAAAGAAACAATAGTAAAGATTAATGAAATTAAAAGTGGGTTCTTTGAGAAGATAAACAAAATTGACAAATCTTTATAAACAAAATTGACAAGCCAGACTCATCAAGAAAAAAAGAGGGAAGAATCAAATCAACAAAATTAGAAATGAAAAAGGAGAGGCAACAAAAAACAATGCAGAAATACAAAGGATTATAACAGACTATTATGAACAACTATATGGTAATAAAATGGATAACCTGGAAGAAACAGACAGATTCTTAGAAAAGTTCAATCTGCCAAGACTGAACCAGGAAGAATGAGAAATTATGAACAACTCAATTACAAGCACTGAAATTGAAGCTGTGATCAAAACTCTCCCAAAATACAAAAGCCCAGGACCAGATGGCTTCATAGGAGAACTCTATCAAACATTTAGAGAAGAGCTAATGTTTATCGTTCTAAAACTCTTTCCAAAAATTACAGAGGAAAGAACACTTCTAAACTCATTCTACAAGGCCAATTACACTGATACAAAAACCAGACAAAGACAACACAAAAAAAGAAAACTACAGTCCAATATCACTGATGAACACAGATGCAGAAATCCTGAACAAAATTTTAGCAAACAGAATTGAGCAACACATTGAAAAGCCCAGATGCCATGATCAAGTTGGGTTTATTCCAGGAATGCAAGGATTCTTCAATATATGCAAATCAATGTGGTACACCATATTAACAAACTGAAAGATAAAAACCATATGATAATCTCAATAGACACAGAAAAATCCTTTGACAAAATTCAGCACCCATTTAAGATTAAAACTCTTCAAAAAATGGGCATAGAAGGAACCTAACTTCACATAGTAAAGGCCATATATGATAAGCCTACAGCAAACATTATTCTCAACAGTGAAAAACTGAAAGCATTCCCTCTAAGATCAGGAACAAGACAAGGGTGTCCACTTTCACCACTATTATTCAACATAGTTCTGGATGTCCTAGCTATAGCAATCAGAGAAGAAAAAGAAATAAAAGGAATCCAGATTGGAAAAGTAGTAGTAAAGCTCTCACTGTTTGCAGATGACATGATACTGTACATAGAAAACCCTAAAGATAGTACCAGAAAATTACTAGAGCTAGTCAGTGAATTTAGCAAAGTTGTAGGATATAAAAACAATACACAGAAATCACCTGCATTTCTATATACTAACAATGAAAAATCAGAAAGAGAAATTAAGGAATCAATCCCGTTCACCACTGCAACTAAAACAATTAAATATCTAGGAATAAACTTACCTAAGGAGACAAAAGAACTGTACACNGTCAGTGAATTTAGCAAAGTTGTAGGATATAAAAACAATACACAGAAATCACCTGCATTTCTATATACTAACAATGAAAAATCAGAAAGAGAAATTAAGGAATCAATCCCGTTCACCACTGCAACTAAAACAATTAAATATCTAGGAATAAACTTACCTAAGGAGACAAAAGAACTGTACACATAAAATTATAAGACACTGATGAAAGAAATCAAAGACAACATGAACAGATGGAGAGATATTCCATGTTCCTGATAGGAAGAATCAATATTGTAAAAATGACTATACTACCAAATGCTATCTACAGATTCAATGTGATCCCTGTCAAATTACCAATGGCATTTTTCACAGAACTAGAGCAAAAAATTTCACAATTCATTTGGAAACACAAAAGACCCCAGACAGCCAAAGCAGTCTTGAGAAAGAAGAATGGAGCTGAAGGAATCAATCTTCCTGACTTCAGATGGTATTCAGTTCAGTTCAGTTCAGTTCAGTTGCTCAGTCGTGTCTGACTCTTTGCGACCCCATGAATCATAGCACGCCAGGCCTCCCTGTTCATTACCATCTCTCGGAGTTCACTCAGACTCACGTCCATCGAGTCCGTGATGCCATCCAGCCATCTCATCCTCAGTCGTCCCCTTCTCCTTCTGCCCCCAATCCCTCCCAGCATCAGAGTCTTTTCCAATGAGTCAACTCTTCGCATGAGGTGGCCAAAGTACTGGAGTTTCAGCTTTAGCATCATTCCTTCCAAAGAAATCTCAGGGTTGATCTCCTTCAGAATGGACTGGTTGAGATGTGTATAAGAGACAGCTTTTTCACTCTCCACTTTCACTTTCATTAAGAGGCTTTTTAGTTCCGCTTCACTCTCTGCCATAAGAG
>SJYT01014141.1:1891-47716 GCA_006410635.1 Cephalophus harveyi
ACTTAAGTCTGGAAAACCACCTCTCAAATAACTCTGATGGACTGCTCTAAAGTAGGAAGGGGGGAGCAGGATACAAAGAGATTTTTGCAGCAAAAACTGGGTAGTTTGAATATCAAAAGATTACTGTTAATTAAAGAAAACCAGGCATCTTAAGTTAATTAATTTAGCACTTTTTCTATGTCTATGTATGAAAAGATGCAAGAATCTGGGCTCTTTGAAATCATTTCTTTGATATCCACCTTAACTGTCTAGGGCCAGCATCCTATTCTTCCCCCTCAGGTTGCACTGTTGGAGGAGACTGTAGTGGCTGCTGACATTATGGCCACAGAATCCTTAGTTTGCTGATATGACAGGTGACATTTTTCATTCACATGTTCTATGATCATGGGAAATCGAGGCAGTATGCTTGTTCTGATGGTTAAAGTAAAACATACCTGTTTTCTGTTTAGTGTTTGATAACTCCTTTAAGATAGTTTGTTATATTTAGTGGGATATCCAGGTTTAACTCTAATTTGAGCTCCAGCATTGATTAAGGACATGAACACTTACCAATTGATGCATTTTAGGACATATTGAAGTTAATTCAGAGTATATGATATGGAGGCATAAAAGGCAATTGGCACCCTTTTGTCTTTTTGTTGTATAAATTATTCAGGTAAATTTAGGATTTCCAATTGTGTACATTATGAATATTTGTTTCAGGTTTTTCCCCCATGGAAGAACAGTGCCTCCTCAAACAAACAAACAAACAAACAAATCCCCTTGTCATTTCCTGCATCATTATGCTCTTCAGCTTTTTGGTTACTTCTTGTTCGTGTCTGTCTTCACATCCTTTCTCTGGGCCTCCAATTCCATTTCAAGTTCATTAGTAAGCTCCTTGTGTTGTACAGCAAGGAGTTCAATGAAGCTGTCCTCTTTCAGATCTAGCTGGAAATAAAGATACTGTACTACTGTACTCTATACAGTACTGGGAAAGTACACAAAACCACAACTACTTGCAGAGGAGTCATACACATGACAATATGCACCAAACATGTGAACTAACTTATGTGACTGGAGAGGTGAACGCACATTCCCACCTTTGGAAGTTCACATCTTAAAGGTTCGTATGTAGGAGACTTATTGTACATAGAAAAGTGCTAAATTCCTTAACTTGAAATACCTGAGTATTTTTTATTAACAATAATCTTTTGAAGTTCAGATGACCTGTTTTTTGTTGCAAAAATGCCTATATATCCTGACTCCTCTCTTACCGCTTTGGAGCAGGGTCTCAGAGCTATCTAAGATACTGTGCCCAGGACTTACGTCCTAGGTTTTGTCCATCAAATAAAGCATAATTCTCAAATTTTAGGTTGTGGATTTTTTCAACTGACACTTCCTTTTTGTGTGTGTGTGCTTACTAGATATACTTTAGGCGAACCTCTGTACTCTGAGCAGATTTATAAATTTATTCCCTCAGAAAGTCCCAAATCAGTATCATCAGATTTAGGGGTTCCTTCTATCATAATGGGTGAATTAATTCCTGGCTGGGGTAGAGGCATACCATAGGTATTTTACCCCAGAACTCTGAGGATCAGGATCTATTTTGGTGTCAGAGTCACAGGTACTGATAGCAGCAGCAAAAGCAATTTGTGGAGTCCTAGTGAGTCATTCCAGAGAAGGCAATGGCACCCCACTCCAGTACTCTTGCCTGGAAAATCCCATGGATGGAGGAGCCTGGTAGGCTGCAGTCCATGGGATCGCGAAAAGTTGGACACGACTGAGCGACTTCACTTTCACTTTTCACTTTCATGCATTGGGGAAGGAAATGGCAACCCACTCCAGTGTTCTTGCCTGGAGAATCCCAGGGATGGGGGAGCCTGGTGGGCTGCCATCTATGGGGTCACACAAAGTTGGACACGACTGAAGTGACTTAGCAGCAGCAGCAGCAGTGAGTTGTTTGCTTTAGGGAATGCAGACTTCAACATAATGAATAGTAACATTTCCTCCATGCAAGTGGGTCCACATAGCACATAGGGTATGAGTCTCCCTGAATCCTTTATAGAACAGGGGACAATCCTACATTGAGAAACACAATCAAGGGCCACAAGGTAAAAGCCATTCTCCTGAGCCTAGCACCTGTCACAGCCTATGCTGGAATTAAATCACAGAATAAATTCAGGTACAACTCAGGGCCACTTTAAGGAAGGCTTCATTCTCCTAGTATTATAAGACAGAGGTTCCATAGAACTCAGCAAATGCAGCACAATGTAGCCAAGCTCAAAACACAAACTTCACAGCAGCCAACAACAGAGCTCAGAGTAAGCAGCAGCTCAAAATAATTTCTCACCTACAGGCAGCAGAGCCAGTTAGCAAACCAAAGCAAGAGAAGAGATCCCTGCTTCTGGTGGTTGTGGTCTAGACATCTTGCTGACATAACCACTATTTTGAATGTTTCATGAGAAAAAAATAGATCTCCACCCAGAAACCAAAGCTCATGATACCGCACCACAATGGGCTTGGGGATGACAGAGGATGAGATGGTTGGATGGCATCATCAACTTGATGAACAAGAGTTTGAACAAACTCTGGGCGATAGTGAAGGACAGGGAAGCCTGACATGCTGCAGTCTATGGGGTCACAAAGTGTCAGACATAACTGAGCAACTGAACAGCAATTTATGCAAAGAAATCTTGAGGGAGCAAGAAGGCAAAAGCAGGTAATGGCTGCCTTGAGTAAGGCAGAAAGGATAGACTGGGCTTTTAGAGTGGCTATGGGCTGGCATTCTAAACAGGCTTGAATTTCCCACAGTCACTGAAGGAGGAGACAGTGCAAAACTTCTAATCAGTCTATTCAGATTTAGAACAAAGAAGAATAGGGAGAGGCTTAAAAGCAGTAGTCATTCATCAAAAATGTGTACTTATTACACCCTTTAATACATTTTAAAATGTTGACTCTTTGAAAATATTACATGTCCAAAAACTAAATGAAACCCTCACCTTGTTATTCTCCCCAAATGAAAAGCAACAAGGAATCAGTAGAGACACTTAAAACCATCATTTTCTACGTAAAAGTCCCTTTATATCTATATTATTTTCCTAGGAATCTTTTTGCTTTTTAAAAATAGAATTTGGAGGAACATAACCAGAATTATTCATAGTAGAAACGAATCTTAGAAATTGTGTCTTCTAATATTTTCCTGAAACAGGTATTGGAACTCATTCCAGATATTAGACCAAATGCCCCAGGTGGAGTTTTAAGTTAATCTTGTCATAAATAATTATTTTGTTGATTAATTTTGGGGAGGATCTGGAATTAATCTTTGACCTCTGTATCCCAGTAATACCAAGACCTTCTGAAAACCTTTCCATGCTTTCCTAATGTGGACTTTATTCTTTTTAATAATCTTTTCTTCTGGGAAGGAAGTACTGCTGTAAATTTCAGTTCATTTAGATAAAGCTTTGGGTCCTCATCTAAGACCTGACAGCAAAATAAGGACTTGACTTCTGCCTCTATCATGTCATTCATAACTGGGATTTATTCCAAAGATATCATAAGAGATCTCTGTTGATGGAAGATTTTTATTACCTAGAACCTGTGTGGGCTTAGACAACAGGCATAATATCACCACATTCCTTAAAGGGCAAGTTTTATCCCTTACAACTGTGGGCTTTTCTCATTGGCTTCATCTGGATTATCAACATCCCTCAAAGCCAAATCATCCCTGAATTGCAATAACTTTTAATAAGTGATTTCCTCCAACTTTCCATTCTTTGATTAGACAGGTAATTCAAATTTGGAGAAGTGCCTGAGAAAAAGGGCTGAACACACATTAGCAAATATAATCATCTTCCCCTTTTTCTTATCTTCTCTTTCTTTAATGTTATGACTAAATAATACCTTAATCCTTTTACATTTTCAGAAAAAGCTCCCTTTCCCCAACTAGTTTCATCAAGTATAATTTGAGTATTTATCACACACACAAACTTAAATGCAGATATCATCCTTTGACTTTGTTTCTCTATCATTTACTACATGGTATACTCATTAGCATGGTGGACAATAAGGGAGAGCTAAGAAGTCTAGTCTCCAGGAGATGGTGATGAACAGGGAGGCCTGGTGTGCTGTGATTCATGGGGTCGCAAAGAGTCGGACACGACTGAGCAACTGAACTGAACTGAACTGAACTGAAGAAGTCTAGTATAGTGGCTTGATAGGTGGTTCTGATTAGTAGCCACATAGGTTTCATATGCTTTATATCAGTGGTTTTCAGATTAAATGTGGATAAGAATCAATTGGAAAGCTTAAAAAAGTAAACATTCCTCAGGTTCATTAATTCTCACCCAGTAGATGTCAATAGGCCCTAAATATTTGCATTTCTAACAAGCTCACCGGTAATTCTGATGCTGTGATTCCAAGAATCACTTATTGAGTAGATCTTTGTTCTATAAGAATATTTCTTCACTGCACACATGGCTCAGTTCAGTTCAGATCAATTCAGTCGTTCAGTCGTGTCCAACTATTTGCAACCCCACGAATCGCAGCATGCCAGGCCTCCCTGGCAATCACCGTCTCCCGGAGTCCACTCAAACTCACATCCATCGAGTCGGTGATGCCATCCAGCCATTTCATCCTCTGTCGTCCCCTTCTCCTCCTGCCCCCAATCCCTCCCAGCATCAGAGTCTTTTCCAATGAGTCAACTCTTCGCATGAGGTGACCAAACTACTGGAGTTTCAGCTTTAGCATCATTCCTTCCAAAGAATACCCAAGGGACTCTCAAGAGTCTTCGACACCACAGTTCAAAAGCATCAATTCTTCGGTGCTCAGCTTTCTTCACAGTCCAACTCTCACATCCATACATGACCACTGGAAAAACCATAGCCTTAACTAGACAAACCTTTGTTGGCAAAGTAATGTCTCTGCTTTTCAATATGCTATCCAGGTTGGTCATAACTTTTCTTCCAAGGAGTAAGCGTCTTTTAATTTCATGGCTGCAGTCACCATCTGCAGAGATTTTGGAGACCCCAAAATAAAGTCTGACACTATTTCCACTGGAGTGCCCCATATCTGACACACTGAATCAGACTGGAAGAGGGAACCAGGAATCTACGATAACATGTGAAGTGATTTCTATTTACACTGATGATGTATGAAAATTGTAAATCAGTGGTTCTCATACTTAGCTGTACATTATACTCACCTGGCAATATTTAATAACTTCTGATACCTTCTTCCACCTGTAGATACTCTGATTAAATTAGTATGAGGTGCAATCAGGGCCATAAGGATTTATAAAATTTCACTAGGTGATAACTAATGTGCAGCAAAATTTGGGAACCACTGCTCTAAACAATATTTAAATCAGGCATCTGGGAAATAAAATTAGAACTTTGTCAAAGAAACTTGCTTGTCATAGTAACTGAGAAACAACAGCAATGAGAGAAGCCAGAGGTAGTAGAATATCTTCAACAGACTAAGATAACACAATTGATAACCTATTACCTTAATGAAAATAATTTTCAGACAAAAACTGAGAGACTTTATCACCAAAGAGCTCACTAAGGGAATATTAAAAAAAAGGACTCTGTTGCATAAGAAATGGTGACAAAGACATTAATAATATCTGGGTAAAACAAGCAATATTGATTGTTTACAATAACTGATTACTTTGATTATAAAATAACAAAAATCAATGGAAAAAATAATAGCTGAGAAAGCTTGAAAAATTCCCAAGACATCTCAGAATTCAGATATGGAATAAGCTAAGTCTATTTCATGTCAAAAATTGCCTTGTTTATTCAGGAGTTAAAAAGAAAAAAACAAGAAAGGAAGAAACAGTTCTCTTCATGAAGTCCAGAAGCCTCATTCTTAAAAGAAATGCATATTTACTGCTGGCATTTAATGAAATTGGTCTTTTGTACAGAACTTTATTCCACTTTGTTTTAATTGGAATTTTAGTTGACCTTGTGCCTTTTTGACATAAATCTAAAAGTCACCAAGGACAATTACAACATTGTCACTGTAGCCTCAGGATTTCACATTAATTCTCTTAACTTCCTGATAGGGACATTCAAATCTTCCAATGATTCACAGCATGCAGAAAAAAAATAAATTACTGGGTGATATATTTTTGAAAATGTGTATATGTCTGTGTGTGTCAGCAGCATGAGGGAATAATACTTAGATTTCAGTCTCCAAACATTATGAAACATTTGAACAACTTAGTAAAGGATATGCAAAATCTCCAATTTGTGTAGAATTTCTTTTAAATTATTATTTCATTAAAATTAATTTTTTTAAATGAGGAACTTGCATATTTTCTATTTGGAGGAAGGAGAGTGGAAAAAATAAGCTTTGGGTTCCTTCTCCCCTTTGGGTATTTGGGAGTTCTTTTTATTCCTTCCCGTATTCACCATGCAGTTGCAGTGCTTCTAGAAATGCTGTTTCTGTCTACCTTTCAGTAATTCCTCATGTTTCAGAGTTCAGAAAATTATGCTGGTATAGACACAGATAGAGATGGATAAGGGTTCTCTCTCATTCTAATTGTTTGATTAAAGTAACATAGTGGAATCCTAATGATTGCAGTAAGCTATATCTAGTATTTTAGAGAAAAATAAATTCCTGAACTAATAGCAGGAAAATCAAGAGACATAATGAATAGCATTAAAATAACTAAAGGTTTATAGACTTTCATTATAAATAACTTTTGGTGATGGCCTCATAAAAATCTTTCACTTTTATAATAAGATATCTTTGGAGACCTAAGAAAAGAAACTGATGGTTAAAACTTGGCAGGGGAAAGGCTTACAGAAGAATGCAGCATTGCTTTCTTGGAAGAAAAAAAAAATTTACAAACTATTGTTAGGGAACTATTGAATGAAACTACCTGCCTTGGTTAGATAGGATAATGACCACTTGCCTGAGCTCCTCACAGCAGGAGGTCCAGATAGATAAGGAACACAGAGTTGCTGCTATAAATATGGGAGAGGCCAGAAGAAGAGGAGATGACCAACCTCCCAGAATTATTCTTCTGGAACACATCTTGGCTAAGAAATGCATGTGCCAGCCTCAAGGATCCTGAGTCAGACTATGGGCCAAGGAAGATGATTGGCCAGAGACAACCAGGAAACTAACTCCATTGCCATAAAATTAGACACTGGGAGAGCAGTTCTCCTGGGTTCCTTTACCCTACTGCTCTCCTCTTGGGCACCCCTTTCCAAATCCCATTTCTTAAAATTTTCAGTTTGTCAGTATGTGTGTCTCCTTGGACAATTCATATCCAAGGGTTAACAAGAGCCCACTCTTGGGCCCTGAAAGGAGTCCCCTTTCCTGCAACCCTATGATGAGAATGAATTTGGAGTGAGAAAAATTTATCTTGTTCAAAACCAGGGGCCAGTCCTTAATATGGCAACAATACAAGAGAAGTCTTTAGAAGATATTTACCTTGCTGCTCCCATGTGGACTCCATGAATCACTATATCTAGCAAAACGAGAAATCTGAGAGCTGGAAAGGTTGACCAAGTAAGAAATAGATGACTGAATTAAAACCCAATGGATATTGTTACCTGGCAGGGGAGATACCATAATCAAAAACATGGTTTTCCCAGAGCAAGGCTAATCCATTGCATTTCAGATGTGCTGACTACTGTGATTTCCCTAAACATGGGAGACTCAACTGCATAATTTGTGGTAGCGGGGAACTGTGTTCATACTTTCCCCTGGTGTTAAAACAAAACAATGGAGAGGGAAAACATATGATTGAAAGTGAAATAAAAATGCCCAAATCTAGGTCTAGATATGTACATAAGATATATCTATCAGTAGATACGTAGAGATTCGTTGTTGTTGTTCAGTCGCTAACTCATGTCTGACTCCTCTCGACTCCATGAACTGCAGTACACCTGTCCTTCACTATCTCCCTGAATTTGCTCAAACTGATGTCCATTGAGTCAGTGATGCCATCCAAACATCTCATTCCCTGTTGCCTCCTTCTCCTCTTGCTTTACTTATAGTTTACTAGCTTGAGTAAATCTTCAAGAACTCAGTTAAAAAATAAATAAAAATAGATTAACATATAGTGCAAAAACTAATGTGTTAAGAATGACCATCAACTAAAATAGTGGAGTAGGTAACTCTAAGGAGCTATCCTTTCAGAGAATCACTGAAAGATCAAGCAAAAATTGTTAAAATCAACTTAATCAGAGATCAGAAAAACAGTCAAAGGAAAATTTAAATTAACAAAGTGAATGCTAAATTAAGAAAAGGCAACTAAAAAAAAAAAGAAAAGGCAACTTATAAGTGATAGAGAAACTATGCCATTTTTACTCGCCTGAGGCCCAGTGCCACTCTAACTCAGTTGTAGTCTTGTTCATTCCTGAGGAAGCAGGGGTGGCAGTTCAGTTCAGGTCAGCTGCTCAGTCAATGCAGATGGTGACAGCAGCCATGAAATTAGAAGATGCTTGCTTCTTGGAAGAAAAGTCATGACCAACCTAGACAGCATATTAAAAAGCAGAGACATTACTTTGCTGACAAAGGTCCATCTAGTCAAAGCTATGGTTTTTCCAGTGGTCATGTATGGATGTGAGAGTTGGACTATGAAGAAAGCTGAGTGCCAAAGAATTGATGCTTTCGAACCGTGGTGTTGGAGAAGACTCTTGAGAGTCCCTTGGTCTGCAAGGAGATCCAACCAGTCCATCCTAGAGGAGATCAGTCCTGAATATTCGTTGGAAGGACTGATGCTGAAGCTGAAGCTCCAATACTTTGGTCACCTGTAAGATAAAATGACTAATTAGAAAAGACCCTGATGCTGGGAAAGATTGAAAGGGGGAGGAGAAGGGGATGACAGAGGATGAGATGGTTGGATGGCATCACAAGCTCAAGTTTGAGTTTGACATGAGTTTGAGTAAGCTCTGGGAGTTGGTGATAGACAGGGAAGCCTGACATGTTGCAGTCCATAGGGTGGAAAAGATTTGGACATGCAGAGTAGATTCCAGTTATAAAAATAACTGTGTTTGTTCTGAGTGCCTGAGGGACACCTGAAGAGGACTGTCTGGAGGGGTGAGACAAGTTACTGGACAATAGGGGACTTCAGTCCATCTTCACATCCTATGTCAATAAAGATCTAATACTTTTTTTTTTGTCGTTGGATAGTAGCTATACGTTGACTAGTCATTAAAATTTTTTTTTTCCAAAGGATTCCCAGGTGGAATGTGGAACTTTAAAGGAAGCACCTCCCATTTTAGTTTGCACAGTTTGTACCAAATATCTGCATGCTCAAATCAAATCAACAAAACCAGAAACTCACCAGCTGGGAGTCACACTCCAAATAAAACAAAAGCCAAAGTGATGTCCAGAAATCAAAAGCCAAATGGCATAAATGCCAAACGTGACTTCCCCAGGCCCCCTAGACCTGTGACCTGGCAGAGTCGGTGCTTGTGGCTCCAAACTTAGTTCTAATACACTTTTGCATTTTTTTGTCGGTTTGCTGCAAAGAAGTTACTTTATAATTTTCTCTTTTAGAACTCCTAGATACCAACGTAACTATTCCATTCACTCTGGTTGATCTTATGGCTTTTTTCTAACTATATACTCAAAAATGTCAATTTTGTAATAGCAAAAGAAACCCAATTTGGACATTTTTATTGAGATCTTCTTTAGTATACTTTCTCCAATTAACTGGATACTTGCAAGCATGAGCTCCTTGAAGTTGAATTTTCAGGGATAAAAATTACTAGTGAAATTGTATGGTGGACCTGTGTGCTGCTTATGAGCTTAACTTCTCCAGGAGTTACCCCGTAGTCATTCAGCTCATCTTACAGGCCTCAGATTCTCCCTCCAGCAGTCTAAGACCAGTGTGGGTGCTCAGGCCACTGAATGGCCAGTTCTTATAGTGACCCCTAGCTGAGCAAGTGTTTTAATTAGTGAGTGGGTTTCTCCTATGGGACAACTGCATGGTATGAGGACTAGCCCTCCACCACTTGTATAAATTCCTCAGTCACCTGAGAAAACTGAAACTGACTAGAAGGGCTCTTGCCCCTTTTCTGTGGAGCAAAGCTGTCACGTATTCTCACGGGAGACCTGGGTTTCATCCCTGGGTTGGGAAGATTCCCTGAAGAAGGGAAAGGCTACCCACTCGCGACTCCATGGGATGTAGCCTACCAGGCTCCCCTGTCCATGGGATTTTCCAGGCAATAGTCCTGGAGTGGACTGCCATTCTTCCCAACCCAGGGATCGAACCCGCGTCTCCCGCATTGTAGACAGACACTTTACCATCTGAGCCACCAGGGAAGTCCAGTATCCTGGCCTGGATAATTGATATTCCATGGAAATATTGGAAATGTTTCTGCCCTCATTCAAATGGCCACGAGAGGGCACTTTCACTTTCAGTTTTCTAAAAATATCTGTCTAAAGACCTGTCCCACCAGATTCCCTGGAGCACAGAGTGCCTCAGTCAACCTTGAATTCCCTCAGAGAGTGTTGAAGGTCAACAGCTGCAGCAGCACAAGATTCAATCTCCCTAGAGGCAGATGACGAATGAATTTATGATTACATAGAGAATGAATTTATGGTTGCTAGTGTGGAAGGGTAGGGGGAGGGATAGAGAATTTGGGATTGACATGTACATGCATGCATGCATGCGAAGTAACTTCAGTCTTTGAGACCCTATGTCCTGTAGCCTGCCAGGCTCTTCTGTCCATGGGATTCTCCAGGCAAGAATACTGGAGTGGGTTGCCATGCTTTCTTCCAAGGGATTTTCCCAACCCAAGGATGGCACTCACATCTCCCGCAGCCTCTGTATCTCCGCTGAATTGTTTACTGCTGAGCCACCAAAGAAGCCATTGATATGTACAATCTGCTATATTTAAATAACCAAGAAGCACCTACTGTATACAAAAATGGAGAAGGGACAAGAGAATGATACAGGTGAGATGAAATCGGTCTTGTGTTGATTATTTTTAAAGCTAATTAATGGATTCATGAGAATTTATTGCACTACTCCTTCTATGTTTGTGTGTTTGAAATGTTCCTTAATAAAAAAGTTAAAAAAATAAAAGAGCTGGCACGTAAAGATTGTGAAATTTAATTCAAAAATTTCAGGTTTATTTAAGTAATCATTTATTCATGCTGCTAAGTCTCTTCAGTCCTGTCCGACTCTGTGTGACCCCATAGACGGCAGCCCACCAGGCTCCGCTGTCCCTGGGATTCTCCAGGCAAGAACACTGGAGTGGGTTGCCATTTCCTTCTCCAATGCACGAATGAAAAGTGAAAGTGAAGTCGCTCAGTTGTGTCCGACTCTTAGCTACCCCATGAAATGCAGCCTACTAGGTCCTCCATCCATGGGATTTTCCAGGCAAGAGTACTGGAGTCGGGTGCCATTGCCTTGAGGGCAAACTAATTTTTCTTTCCTTTTTCTTTCTTCTTTCACTTGCTTCCTCCCTCTCTCCTTCCCTCCCTTTCTCTTTCTCTCTTTCTGTCTCTGTTCCTTCCTTCCTTTCTGCCTCCCTTCTTTGCTTCCTCCCTCTCTTCCTTTCTTTCTTAGCAAATAATACTTTCTTTTTCTCCTGCCTCTAGCCTGATCAATTTAATTTATAGCACTTAGTATAGCATTGACACCATTGTAAACTTGTTTCTAATTGTCTCTGTTTCCTGGCTTTGTGTTTCTTAAGATGAAGGACATTGTTTAGTTCCCTGTTGTATTCTTGTGTCTAACACATAGTCATCAATGTTAAACATATATGTTAAAACAATTATTTTATTGAAGTATAATTGATTTACAATGTTATCTTAGTTTCTACTGTACAGCACAGTGATTCAGTTATTTATAAATACAAATTTAAATACATATCTATTGAACCAATGAATTCATTGAACACAAAAGCAAACCAACAAGTATGTTTGAGCAATTCTTATGATTTAGACACTCAGCTACTCATAGTCAAAAAAGCATTCCAGAAAAATGAGCAGTTTAAACAAAGAAAGGAGGTTATAATGTGATTCTGAAACTGATGAATCCAACCTGTCTAGAGACAAACTTTCATTTTGGTACATCCTGTGAAATGAGACTTTAATATGTTATGATTTTTCAATCATAAAATATTTAATGCCAAACTAAGAAATACATTGAATTGTGTTAACACAAGGCAGAAGGGAGAAAACGGACTGAATATTATGGTAGGAATATTAAGGGTGAGGATTCCCTGCAACTTTTATTTAGCACCAAATTTTAGCACCAGGATACACAAGACTGGTCAGTAATGAAGACTGCAGATACTATGGATGGAACCCTAATTTGCTGGTCAGAAGTGAGGCAGAGACTGATGAGAGATCATTTCAGGCAAGATTATATTTAAATAAACCAATGACACTCTTGAGTTCACAGATTGTAGAAGTGGATGAAGTGTTACATCAGAAAACTAAACTTTGCTAAACTAGGAAAGGTCAAGGTGGAGAAAACAGGGCAGTGAATAGTAAGTACGCAAATGTGTAACCTGAGATGATCTATTTACTACCACAGAAAGCCTGATGCCATCAGTGCAATCACTTTAAGACAATGAAAGAAAATATACCATAAAGAAAAAATAGGGAAAATCCAAGGAAGAGAAGGTATATGTACAAGTGTGGCTGACTCACTTTTGCTGTACAGCAGAAACTAACACAACATTGTACAGCACCTATACTCCATTTTTTTTTTCTAAGAAGAAATAGGAAAAAAAAAAACCTTTCTGCCTCCCTTCTTTGCTTCCTCCCTCTCTTCCTTTCTTTCTTAGCAAATAATACTTTCTTTTTCTCCTGCCTCTAGCCTGATCAATTTAATTTATAGCACTTAGTATAGCATTGACACCATTGTAAACTTGTTTCTAATTGTCTCTGTTTCCTGGCTTTGTGTTTCTTAAGATGAAGGACATTGTTTAGTTCCCTGTTGTATTCTTGTGTCTAACACATAGTCATCAATGTTAAACATATATGTTAAAACAATTATTTTATTGAAGTATAATTGATTTACAATGTTATCTTAGTTTCTACTGTACAGCACAGTGATTCAGTTATTTATAAATACAAATTTAAATACATATCTATTGAACCAATGAATTCATTGAACACAAAAGCAAACCAACAAGTATGTTTGAGCAATTCTTATGATTTAGACACTCAGCTACTCATAGTCAAAAAAGCATTCCAGAAAAATGAGCAGTTTAAACAAAGAAAGGAGGTTATAATGTGATTCTGAAACTGATGAATCCAACCTGTCTAGAGACAAACTTTCATTTTGGTACATCCTGTGAAATGAGACTTTAATATGTTATGATTTTTCAATCATAAAATATTTAATGCCAAACTAAGAAATACATTGAATTGTATTAACACAAGGCAGAAGGGAGAAAACGGACTGAATATTATGGTAGGAATATTAAGGGTGAGGATTCCCTGAAACTTCTATTTAGCACCAAATTTTAGCACCAGGATACACAAGACTGGTCAGTAATGAAGACTGCAGATACTATGGATGGAACCCTAATTTGCTGGTCAGAAGTGAGGCAGAGACTGATGAGAGATCATTTCAGGCAAGATTATATTTAAATAAACCAATGACACTCTTGAGTTCACAGATTGTAGAAGTGGATGAAGTGTTACATCAGAAAACTAAACTTTGCTAAACTAGGAAAGGTCAAGGTGGAGAAAACAGGGCAGTGAATAGTAAGTACGCAAATGTGTAACCTGAGATGATCTATTTACTACCACAGAAAGCCTGATGCCATCAGTGCAATCACTTTAAGACAATGAAAGAAAATATACCATAAAGAAAAAATAGGGAAAATCCAAGGAAGAGAAGGTATATGTACAAGTGTGGCTGACTCACTTTTGCTGTACAGCAGAAATTAACACAACATTGTACAGCACCTATACTCCATTTTTTTTTTCTAAGAAGAAATAGGAAAAAAAAAAAAAGAAATAGGGAAATAAAAACTAAGAAAAATGGCACCAGTTAGACTGAAAAACAGCTTAATTAGACAGGCATATGAGGTGCTATTCGCTGCAGCCTTAGAGTCAGCTAGATAATATTTGATGCTGGAGTCTAGCTTAAATTCTGCTCAAAGAAAGTGCTGAATTGGATTTAATGGTCATTTCTACTTGATTGTGTTTGGAAATTAAATTAGTTAGACCCTGCTAAGCAATTATTATTATTTTTTTTTTACAGTACCAATCCTAAATGTCTATGAAAATCTGACTTAAAAAAGAAAGTTTAGTAATACATCAGGAAAATTAAGACTAAGTAAGAAAAATAAAGACGAACCCAACCATGGCATTTTTACACATCCATTTTGAAAACTCTAGATAAAATATTTACTAGGAATGTTTAACTTCCAGGTAAGATATAGATATAAAATACTCATTGAAAGGGGGGGATTCCTGCAGTGTTCCTGACTCCAAAATTCTGCTTCAACTTTCACATTTATACCAGAAGACAATCACTCTAGATTCAGATGGCTAAGGAGCTTTTAGTTAAATTACACTTCAGTAGCATTTTGAATTAAATTTTAGTGGGAAAATTTTGAAACATGAATTTTCTTATCTTCTTGGACATGTGGAATCTGGTAAAAACCAGTATTTCCATGTTTCTATGATTGTTATAGAATTAGACTATAAGAGAATAGTTAGAAAATTAAAAGAAAATGTTGGAAAAATATGATTGTGAAAAGCAAATTTACACATATAAAGATGTCATGATGTGATCATTCCCTATTATCAATATATTATTCTGCTTTGATTCTCTGTCTAGTACTAACTCGTGGCTTGTGTTTTTCTTAAAGATATATTTTTATTTGTTCTTTGTGTATCCCACTAGATAACTTCTTTCTTTGTTGTTGAGTATATGGACTTATATGTCCTTGGAGACTTCAAGAAGCATAATATTTGAAGATTAATATAATGGAAATTGAATACACTTAACAATATAATATCTCTTCAAGGCCAGAGTCTCTAGTTCACTGGTCAAATTTCTGAGAGAAACAGCATCCCCATGGAAAATGATTTTCTACCCTCCCTCCACTTTTTATTTTCCCCTCTTACTCTACTGCCTAGTTTTGGTGACATCCTTATTCTCCTTATATAGATCCTATTCATGCATGCATGCTATCTGTCCACCATTCAATCACCATTGTGTGTGTGTGTGTGATTATCTTACCTCAGGTCAAAAAATTAAATTAACTATAGTTCTTGGTTCATGACACACCCTCACCATGAACATTATTCTTCTCAATTTTTTTTTTTTTTGATGTGAACCATTTTAAAATAACACAGAGAGGGGTCTATTGTATTATAAATGTTAGGTGAGCAAGTAAGTTTATTCCTTCTAGAAAATGTAATCAAAACATTCTTTCTATTTTTCACTTTAGAAAGAAAAAAAAAATTGTTGAGATTGGCAACATTTAACTTGAACTGAACTACAATGCATCATCATCAGCAATTATTTTTAACTTTCTTTTGGTCATAGAGATTTTTGTGGATGAATTCTCCTCATTAGTCTCACAACACGTTGCATAAGCAGCCAAACTATGACTTTGTTGTGCTCCTTGGTGTCTAAGATTTATATATTTTTAAAATGTATCACCTTTGAGACTGAAAAAGATAGAATGTAGATATTTTCTCCTTTCAAACTGTGTGGTAGATTTTAAAATTTTTATTGCAAGCTGTCAGCAAATCAATGGAGAGTTAGATACTCTGATCAGAAGTGATAACTGGAAGGAGTGCAGCTGTCCCTGTGGGATTTCTTGTAAGGAATAGAAATACTTTGCTGAGAACATGTACATCCTCAAGGACATGCTAGGTTAGCTGAATCTAGGACTTAACATTTTTTTTCCAGCATGTAAGAAGAGTGTTTCCTTGTAAAGTTATCATTCCAAATGCTACCATCCAAAATCTCATCCAGTCTTTGTTCTTTCCTTTTCCTATTTGGAGGGAAGGAGAACTGAATGGTATGAGGTTATATGGGAAGCTGCAGTCAGACTTTTAAGGTCGCCATTAGGTAACGCACAAGTGGTCTAAGTGTCAACAGAAACAATATTAACAACCTTAAATTTGAGAGCTATATTTTATTCAGTGGACATACTGAGGACTTGAAACCTGAGAGACATCATCTCAAGTGACCTGTAACCCTGGGAAAAATGTTCCAAGGATGTGAGGCAAGGAGCTAGGACATATAAGTGCCTTACAACAAAGGGCAAGTAGTAGAAACAAAAAACTTAATAAAATAAAACTATGGGCTTCCCTGGTGGCTTAGACAGGAAAGAATCTGCCTGAAATGTGGGAGACCTGGGTTTGATCCCTGGGTTGGGAAGATCCCCGGGAGGAGGGAATGGTAACCTACTCCAGTATTCTTGCTTGGAGAATCCCCATGGACAGAGGAGCCCATGGAATCTCAAGGAGTTAGACATGACAGCAACTAAGCACATAGCACACACACACACACACAAAACTTGAAGTCTCAAATTAAGGAATTTAGCACTTTTCTCTGTATGGGAAGATGCCAGAATACGGATTCCCTGAAACCATTCCTTCATGTACTCAGCTATCTGGGGCAGTATCCTGTGCTTTCACATCCTGAATTTCCCCAGGGCTAACCACTGGGAGTGGCTGCAGTCTGCTGGCTGCTAGACGGCAGACATCCTTTGTTTCTTTCCTGAGTTCCCTCAGGGCTCACCAGCTCACCTTAAGAGGTGGCTGCAATTGCTAATGACTGTGACGTCTTCTGTTTATTGATATGGCAGGCAATATTTTATTTCTCACAAGGATGACTGACCCATGGTGAATGTGTGTCAGATTTCTGTGGGCAGAACCAATCAGTTATCCTTTTCTGCTCTCATAATGTTTGTCACATTTCTATCATTTAACATCAAATAAATCTATATAAATAATATTACAGCTATTGTATGTCTTATGTTTTCATGTGTTAACTGCCTTGGCTGTGCTCAGAGTTTCCCAAAGACAGAGTTCAAGTTTGATCATCTTTTTATTTGGCTAACTGTTTAGGTCTCTTCAAACACCTATTTTATGTCTGTCACATAGCTAGATTTTGGTAGGTTAAGCTTTGTAGACCTGGCTTTGATGTAGTCAAAGTTGCCATTTCTTCTTCTTATTATTATTTTTAATCATTGATTCCTTTCTCTTACAGATGGACTTTCACTGGTCAATATTTTCTTGATGACAGCTCTTCCCAAACCAAAGCTTGCAAAGATAATAATAATTCTTCCCAGGAGGAATGAAAGACTTCCTTTGTCTATATAGAATTATTTAAGTCTTAATAGAGATGACCATTTCAAAGACTGGAGACTATACATCTCCACTGACTAAAACCATGCAAAGCATTACTCTAGGGAACTTGATTGGGGACACTGAAAGAGGAACGAGAACAAAAGAAAAAATCCACCTCTCAAGTTTATAGAACACGGTTTACAAAGCATTTGTTGAGTCCCATGTGATATAGCTCTTTGAGGCAAAGGGATGAGCAGATTTCCCTTCCAGAGAAGAAAATTCAAGGTTTCACAGTTGGCAAGAGGCCAGCCCTTGGCTAGAAAACAAATCTTCTCATTTGAATTCCAAGGCAACTTCTAGGACACAACTTTGTCCTGGTGTTGATGTCAATTGCATCAAACTATTCCCTCCCCAAAAAGAATTTGCTTGTTAAGCATAAGTTCTGCATGCTGGGAGAAGCAGAGAGAGAACGGTGTGCTGATTTATGCAGCCTGGTTGTTATCTATGTGGAAGAGAGTTTGGATTTAAGCACTGTCAAAATACTGAGCAAATAAAACATGTCCTGAGATCCAGGAAAATATTCTGACCAGGAGAATTCAAGTTATTTTGTGGTTCATAACAATTTCTTGCATACTAAAATACTACTAAATTGTATTGTAGTTAATGTAAAGGCTGTATTTTTAAAACAGTTGAATGTAGAATGAAGTGGAGAAAGTCAAGTCAGAGTTAGTCCAGAAAATTTCAACAGTTTGCTTATTTTCTTCACCAGGAGGTATGCTTGAAGCCCTTTTATGCTGGTGTTTTTTCAAATATTGTTGCCAGAGAACAGCTGAAACTGGCTGGGGAAACTAAATTCACTGGTTCAAAAAGTGAGATGCTATAGCTAAAAGAGAATAATTTCATAAATAAGGTCACTTAGTATAGTTGATCAAAAGGGTTTTTGTGCATATTTAACTATCACATGCACATAGTGGAAAAACAGCCCTTACAGGTAGATCACACACATGGTATCCAACTGTGATTAAATGGTTTTAAGTGGACTTCCAAGGATGAATTTCCTTTCAAACTACATTGACCTGGCTTATTCTAGATGTTCTACATCTCTTTGTTCTACATCTAATCATTTTGATGCTCCCAAGTTTTCATTGGAGAAGGACATGGCAATCCACTCCAGTGTTCTTGCCTGGAGAATCCCAAGGACGGGGGAGCCTGGTGGGCTGCTGTCTATGGGGTCGGACAGAGTTGGACCCGACTGAAGTGACTTAGCAGCAGCAGCAGCAAGGTTTCATTATATCTAGTAATAGAATGTGTGTTACTTGAGATTGGAAAAGTCTTCATCCAAATTGGGAAGAATGGTAAATGGAAACTTTATACCAAATGTTACCAAAAAAGCAGCAAACTGTGAGATAATAAAGATACTATTAAATAAGTCTCCCCAGAGTCTATGGGACATCTTTCAGGAAAGCCTTGAAATTTCTTTGGTACAGCTCTGTTCTTATACTTTTAACATGAAGATAAGAGATGACATATTTTAATAAAGTTATTTTAACTTTTATTCTTGCTTACCTATTTTTCATCCTGCAGAAACTTTTTCAACCAGTTTTTATGGAAGTTCAATGTGTACAACAGACAAAAGTGGAGCTTCTTTGATTAAAGCTAGGGATAAGCAAGAGCCAATCCCCAACCTACTTGGTCTCTTATTAATTTATGATAGTGCAGCATAAGTCTTCACAAATATCAATATATTTTCAAGGAGCTCATTCGTAGCCATGCTTGTAGTTAGCAAGATTTTAGAAAAAAATACTTTAATCACTAAATTGTTTAAAAATTGTTATATATCACTTTATTGAATGTTTTATAGTCATCATAATAAGCTGTTATAAATGTGACATGGAAGAAAACTTATAATTTATCATTAAACCACAACAACCAAATCAAGTCCCAAACTTTGAAAAATGATATGAATATACTGATCACAGTAAAAATTTTCACATATGCAGATTCATATATAAGATTACAAGAAAGAGGAATAAAGATCATAATATATGTGGATTTGTTCTGGATATTAGGAGAATAAATTTTAATATTTCCCATTCTTTCAGAGAAAAGTAGAAAGAGGGATCTCTGCACAAGATTGATTATATTTCAGAAAATATTTCCTGTTAAATAAGCTGAGAATGATTAAAGCTCCTTGTGTGGAGATCTTATTTGGGTAGCCTTTTGTTTTGTAGAATACTCTTGGTAAATTATATTTTTCATTCCTTCACCATGCTCAAAAGTAGCTTTGGGAAGAGTCAGTGATCATTTCCCACTGGAGGAAATGGCAGGTGAATTTTTAGAGTAGATATATTTATTAATCAATTTTAAGAGGCTGCTTCTGCTGCAATCCTTCTTGGTGAAACTAAACCTTCACTGAAAGAACAACTGGTTTCTGTTAGTAGACATCAGGACAAAGGCTATAATGGACAAACCCAGAAAAAGAACAGTAACAAGTCAGGCTGCTACAGTTTATAATCCCAAGGGGTGCAATTAATTTACAAACTGCCACATGCAGAACATATAACCAACAGGGACATAATTCAGTTCAGTTGCTCAGTCGTGTTTGACTCTTTGCGACCCTATGGATTGTAGCACACCAGGCTTCCCTGTCCATCACCAACTCCTGGAGTTTGCTCAAACTCAAGTCCATCAATTCGGGGATTCCATCCAACCTTCTCAGCCCCTGTCATCCCCTTCTCTTATGGCCTTCAATCTTTCCCAGCACTAAGATCTTTTCCAGTGAGTCACTTCTTCACATCAGTTAAATACAGTAAAAGGACACAATAGGTGACTAAATAGTTAATACCAGTACTCTTGCCTTGAAAATCCCATGGACGGAGGAGCTTGGTGCAGGCTACTATCCATGGGGTCACACAGAGTCGAGCACGACTGAGCGACTTCACTTTCACTGCCATTACTCAAGAAAGAGGTGTGCTTAACCACAAAACCAAGCAGGTTTGTTTAGCAACAAAACCATTCAAAAGTTGCATGAGACATGCCCTATAAAACTATGGTGGCATGAGACTCACGTCCTGCCCAGTGAGCTCAGGATGTTAATGATCCCTAGGATATGCTCTCTGCACAGATGAAAATCAATAATTTGTGGACCTAGCTTGACCATGTAGGGAGAAGAAAACTCTCTTGTCCAACCTGAAGGAGGAGCTGATGATGGAAGCATGATGTCTACTCAAGAAAGACAAAGATGTTCCCTTCTCCCCATTTTTCTTATGACTATTAAACTGTAGTCCAGTAAGTTCTCAGGGCACAGCAACACCTCACCCACCCACTTGTAAGCCTTACAGTTTCTTATTCTAATAAATCACCTTTTATCTATCACTTTGCTTCTTGTTGAATTCCTTCTGTGCTGAGACATAAAGGGCTGTTATATTGGAGCTCTTTGGAGCTCCCCAAATCACATCATCAAATGGTTTCATAATATAAAATTCTAAGATTAAAAATTCATTAGAATAAGGAAACTGGAATAAAAGATAACTGGCAGAAATATAAAGATTCTATAATTTTCATATGTATTATGGGGAGCACCTACACAAATACCACCCTGAACATATTTTACCTTAATAATTAAAAATAAAAAGAATTAAAAACTGTACTGTAAGTATAAAATTGTGGTGAAATTTTTCTACAATTTTGCATTCTTGTGCCTTTAATGCTAAAAGTGAAAGTGAAAGTCATTCAGTCCTATCTGACTTTTTGTGACTCCTTGGACTATACAGTCTGTGGAATTCTCTAGGCCAGAATTCTAGAGTGGTTAGCCTTTCCCTTCTCCGGGGGCTCTTCCCAACCCAGGCATTGAACCCAGGTCTAGCCCATTGGATTCTTTACCAGCTGAGCCACAAGGGAAGCCCTTAATATAATGCTATGTTACTAACTAATATTCTCGCACAAGATAAACTAATGAGTCCTGCTTTATTGCTCAGCAAGGAGAAGGGACTTGGTTAATGTACAGTGTAGCTCCTCTGACCCCACACCCTCTTTCATTCTAAATATTTACTGGGGCAAATCATCAAACCAAGCAGGTCTATCACCACAAATTCATTTTACTTGAAACTTGATCCACAACATATAACTCCTATTTTTTAAAAATACAAATTCATATTCCCTATAACTGCTTCCACAATTCTCTACTCCTCTGTTTAAAATCACTCTTTGAGAGAATTGAAAACACTCTCTCTATCTAAACTTCTCTTGCCTTTCTTTATCTATTTATTTCTATCACTCTACAGAAATCAATCCTGTTCAAGACACTAATCATTTTCACAATGCCAAGTCAAACATTTATTGTTTATTCTTTATAGCACTTGGCTTTCTAGCATTCGATTCTGTTGAGCATTCTCTTTTTGAAACACTTGGCTTGGATTCCAGAACATTGAAAATTCCAGGTTTGATGTAGATTCTGCTGAACTTTCTATGTAGATGATTGCATTGTTTGAAAATATTGGCAATTTTATTTTTCCTTCCTCAATTTCATCCTGTATATTTTCTCTTGCATTATAATATAAAGGAAATATGATATGGTAATAACAATGCATTCCAAGCCTTATTTCTGATGTAGAGCAAATGACACATTCTTCATTGAATAGATTTTGATTTTTGTTACATGGATTTATCTAGTTAAGGAATTTTTGCTTTATTCATGGTTTTTGAGAATTTGAAATCACAAAATAATGTTGATAATACATTTTCTACATTGGTTAAAATGATGACTTTTTTCCCTGAAATAGCTTGTATAAAATTGAGATTATATGTATTGCTTGAGCTTTTGCTAGAATCTACTTGTAAAATAACCCGGGCCAAAGGAAGGGTAAATAATATATTGCAATATTATTTTCTTTACAGCTTATTGGTTTTCTTTCTTGAGGCAAATTTCTGTTCTCTTTATAGCAACAATTCTTGATATAATTGTCCCACTCTTATCCAAGCCAGAGACAAAGAATTTACATTTGTCATTGCATTTTTGTTTTGCTTTTGTTCCCTTCATTTGGGTTTTCACTGAGATTGTAGCATTTTGAGAGTTCCAACTTGATTCAAAGTTCTCAATTCCACTGCCCTTCTTATATCAGCTCCAGGACTGGTCTCCTGTCCCACTGTGGCAACCATTCTAAGTCTACACTGCTGTCAGTAACCCAGTAGTTCTGGCTTCAGTTATGCTTATCACTCTAAATTTTAGTTTCATCTTTGTTTTAAGCCTCCAAGAATTCTTCCTGACTTCTTTTGCAAGCTCAGCTACATATGTAAAGTAATGTTGTTGCTTTTGCATTTCTAACTACTTTATAGCAGGAGCTATTTCTTTCCAAAATATCTCATCAATCAGAGTGCAAAATGTAGAAGTCTCATTTATTATGACTTTTCTAAATATAGTTATTTCAATAATTCAAGATGTTACAAAGCAATGACCTAAGATCCTGTTTATTTAAATTTTTTTTCTTTAAATAATGAAATGCATTATAAAGATTATGTATATGATGTATATAAGTACAGTTTAAAGAAAAAACATGAACACTTATGTACTCATTTACCTGGATCAAAAGACATGCATAATCTGTATACCAGAAGTCCCTCAATAAAAGTTAATCATCATAATTTCATCCAAACCCTTCCCTCCATCATGTGCCTACTGTTCTAACTCTTAAATTAATAATTCACTGCCTTTTCTTTATAGTTTTACCATTTGTGTATGCATGTCATCTCATGCGAAGAGTTGACTCATTGGAAAAGAACCCAATGCTGGGAAGGATTGGGGGCATGAGGAGAAGGTGATGACAGAGGATGAGATGGCTGGATGGCATCACCGATTCAATGGACATGAGTTTGGGCAAACTCCGGGAGTTGGTGATAGACAGGGAGGCCTGGTGTGCTGTGATTCATGGGGTTGCAAAGAGTCGGCCACGACTGAGCAACTGAACTGAACTGAATGCATGTCTAAAAAATGTATTGTTTAGTTTTGTTAATGTCTTGTCAAACTGTGCTTGTTTCCTAATTTTTTAAACATTATCAAGACGTTTAATCTCACATTGATATGAACAGCTGTGATTTATGGGTGGGATATCATATATCATTTTTATCAGCTCCTTATTAAAGGAAATTATGGTTATATGTACTTTTAATTTGTAAAAAGTATGACATAAACATATTTTCTCGTATAAGATTTATTTTAGATACTGAGATGACCTTTGAGTGGAATAGCTGCATCTTAGGGCTTGTACATACTGAGCTTTCTAGAAAACCCAAAATATTTCCAAACTGTTGTAATAAAAACATTAGAGGTAAAAAAAAAAAAAAAAAAAAAGTTTTAAATTTATGCTCCTGTCCACAGTGAATGAGAGTTCCTAATTTTCTAAGTATTCCAGGCAATATTTAGTTTTATCAGTCATTTAAATTTTTGTCAATCTAATAAGTATAAAAGAATACATTATTTTGTGTGTGATTTGCATTCCCCTAATTACCAGTGAGACTGAATAACCTTCCATTTGTTCCTCCACTCTTCATGTTTTCTTCCCTCTGACTCAATGCTCACATTTTCCCCCATTTTTTTCCTTGAGTCATTACACATTTTGTTGTTGATGATAATAGAATATATGTATATATAATAAGTATCAGTATATAAAGCTGCAGATACTGCAAATCCCAGAGACATTTTTACTATGGTACCTTTTAATGAACAAAAATTATTAATTTTAATATAAATGAATTTATTTTCCATTATAGTTTGCATTCTTTTGGAATCTGGTCATTTTGTCTTTAAAAATAGATTAACAGCACTCTGTAATATCACCGGTGGCATCAAGTATTACCTGTGGGGAAGGGAATGGCTACCCAGGCCAGTATTCTTGCCTGGAGAATTCCATGGACAGAGGAGCCTGAGGTCATAGTCAGACATGACTGAGCAACTAACACTTTTGTTTTTCACCAAGTATTATGATGAATATAGCTTCTCAATACCTCTGTTAATAAGCCTGTTGTTGGCTTTTGATATCTTTGGTTATACTTTTTTTTTTTTCCCTTAAAAATGTCAATCCTTTTGCCGAAGTGACAATATCTTGGTTTTCATCCTTCTGTAGACCTTTGATTCATATTTTAAAGCATTTCATTTAAATATTGCTTTTGTCCATAGTCTGTCTTCATTCCATTGTTCTCACTCCCTACGGTCTTTCAGAGTAACTTCACATTCCCACTATTTTATATACCACCTCTCAACCAAAGTCATCTCCTTTGGATTCTTAGGCTCATATTTCTGATTACAACCATACATTTCCACTTGGATGTCACAAAGTAAACTCAAATCCAAACCTGAATTATTTCTTAAATTAGATCTCTTATGGTTATTCTATGAGCTAGTGGTCCTAATATTCACACGGTCACCTAGGCTAAAGATTCAGATGCCATTTTTAATATGTCCTTTCCTGTACTGCCACATGTTATTCACTGAACCCTATATTTCATTCTAAATATTTCTCATCTCTATATCTTCCTTGTTACGCACATCACCAGACCTCATGTCTCACATAGATCTCTAAAATAAGTTATTAATTTTTCTTGATAAACTTAGTTTCTAAAACTCATCTTCTATAAAACTATCACCAATCCAAATAAAGTAAAAAACAAAATTATTGTAGGTTTATTATAGCACTAAATTATTTTCCCTATCTATATAAGCACAAATTAGTTAGAGATAAAAATACTAGTTTTCTTATTAAAAAAAAAAAGCTGACTGTAGAATATGGCTTCACATCCAGAGTAAAAGGGCAAGTTAACATTCTTCTGCAAATTAGGGATAAGACTCCAAGTCAGAGACACAGTCTCCTCTATTGTGTCAAATTTTGGCCCTTTCAGTTAACCACCCAACAGAGGAGCAGGCCAGAAAACACCTTTTCATTAGGCAGGCATATCCAAGAGATAATTTCCCTTAGATTTATCTGTTAGATAATTCCATTCATACTCAGTGGGAAATAGTCAGAAAAAGATATGGAAAGAGGAAGTCTTAGATCAAAGAAGGTTATTGATCCTCTAACAAAATTTCCCCAATTTTCCATAGTGATCCATCACCTACAGGCTATTACTTGATTTCCTCATCTTGGCAAATCAAATATCACTTTCATCTTCTGCCTACATCCTCTGGCTTCCACCATCTCCATCATCAGCTCTTGCTATATTCTTCCTTGCACCTCAGTCTAGCTGCACTTGTTCAGTAACAACATCATGTCTAACTCTTTTGCCACACCAGGGACTGTAGCCCACCAAGCTCCTCTGACCTTGGGATTTCCCAGGAAAGAATACTGGAGTGGGTTGCCGTTTCTTCCTCCAGGGCATCTTCCCGACACAGAGGCTGAACCCATGTCTCCTGCATTCGCAGATGTGTTCTTTACCACTGAATCACCAGGGAAGCTCCTAGCAGCACTTACCTACACATAATGTTCAGCATTCTTTGTTCTGAGTCTTGACTTTTCTCTTCTTGATGCCCTAACTATCCTTCATGAAAATTCCTTCAATTTATCCCATAGATGTCAGTAATGTATCGAACTCCCATATATATACATTGAGTTTGTGCCATTTTTTTTTTTTTTTTCTGGAAAGCATTTCATTTTCCCCATTCCAACTGTGTGAAATCACCCTGTCTTTTGGATCTATAATATTATCTGCCATAATAGATTAAGATTAAGTTTCAAGATTAAGATTCCTTTGTTGCATTTTAGTGACCTGTTTTTGTGTATTTCACCCACTAGCCTATAAACGCTTCAGGTTAAGTATTCCAAGACAAAAAGATCACTACAGATCATCAAGATGTTTGATAAGCCAATCTACTTTTCCTTAAATTTTGACCTGCTTGTTGAATCTCAGTTGTTTTCCCTTTGGATTTAACAATAGGTTAGGCTTCTTAGCTTTGATTCTTTTCATTTAAAAAATTTTTTGATCTGAATTTATCATTGCTCTTTCTTGGCCTCACCAACTCCCACCTAATTAACCATGGCCTTCAGGGCCCCATCTCAAATATACCTGCACCTAGCCTTCCCTGGATAGACAAAATATGAACCATCTCTTCTGACTTTCCTGTTCTGTTTCCTCTAGAGCTTTCAGCTTAGAACTCTATAAAGGATATAAAAAAGATGAAAACTGCCTCTGATGTTTATGCTAAGGGGAAAAAGGCATATTTCTTTTAGCAAACACTTATAAAATGTTATATTAAATGATCTTTTCTGTTTTTTACACTTTAGTCAGGTGACATACAAGCCTAGCAACAGAAAACTGAACACAAGGAGCACAGTTTAGAATTATAATCAAATAAAAATTTTCAAAATTAATCTGGCAGATACTCCTATTACACATAACAGTTATTATGCATATGGTAATATGCTACTAATGGTAAATAGCTCTCACAAATAACTCTTGACAATATTGCTTCCTCATATTGAAACCAGTATTTCTTGGTTACCATATTTCTTGGTTTATTCTCTAGTATCTAAAAGCGGCAATAAATGTTGACAGTTTTCCCTGATAGCATATACAGTTTAATTTTCATCTCTTACACACAAGTACACCAATTTTTACTGAAATCTAGGATCTAATTATTTTTTTCTCTAAGTCCTAACATTTTATGGCTTCTTAGGCTAATGATGCACTTCTTCTCAGATAATTCTGTGATGGAATAGACAGCCCCTTACTTACTATTCAGACACTTCAGAAGAAGACTCTGTGGATGACTAATTTATCAAATGACCAACTGGGAATCAACAGATGAGACTGAGAAAATATCTTTTCATCCAGAAATGGTGTATAATATAATTATGTCGAACGAGGGTCATAGATTGTAAGTGACAAACCCTAACTTCGTTCAAGGCTTAGTGTCTTTGATCTAACTCAAGTTTTGGCGTTAGATGAGTGTTGTAACCAAAGTAGTTTTGGATGAATAAATAAAGTAAAAATTTTATAGGCTGTCTGTTGAATTCTTCCTCAGTTACCTAGGATATGTTAACCACAGCTAGATATTTCCATGGATCAAACTATATTTCCTAAAATATATTTATGTGATCATATCTGTACTTAAACATCACAGTTAAATCCCATTATCAGCTATGCCTATAATGTTGAAAAGAGGCATTTTCTTTCCAGAGGTTAATTGCTTCCACCTCTATTTCACAATACTAAACTTCTCTCAGTTCTACTGAGAAAATGTGTGCAATTTTAACTGCAAACCTCCCTACCAACATTTCTGGCCAACAGAAACAGTTGTTAAGTTTTTTTCTAAACATTTGGTGTTTTCCATATCAATTTATTCCTGATGATAAGGAAGATAGGAGGCTTCTGAAACTGTCAGATAACATAGTGAAGAAAAGTGAAAGAAGGCAGGAAGTATACTATTCCTATTTTTGCAAGCATTTAAATATATTTGTCTACATTATGCCAATTTTTCTCTGGCTTTATAAGTCATTTTTGTTGGTTAACCATAGGTTAAGATCTAGGAAACTCTTAAAAAATCAACCAAATACCTCAACATCTTATTTAATTTATAATCTCCTATAAGTGCAGATACATCAATAAATTGAGCTTCATTAAAATTTATGCCCTGTCTTACTTGATTTAGCATCTACTAAATCAATTCTTCACTATTTTTTAATAATACAAATTAGTGAATTACTTTATTTTTTCCTGGATGGAACTTTGATTTTGCTTTTTACTTTGCAGATAATTTTAAATACTAATTTGTGTTTCCAAGGGAACAGTAATGAAAAGAGGGTCATGACTTCCTCAAGCAAGGCAGTTCTTTGCAAAGCATTTCAGAAATCCTCTGGGTCCTCCAGGAAATTGTGATTGCAATTATTAGGCTATAACTTAAAAAAAAAATCCAGGATCTTGACTTTTATATTAAAGATCTGACAATGTTGTGCATTCAACTGGATTTGTAATTCATTAACCCACAGAATGACTCTGTGACCTTGGTTTTTAGGAATGTCAGCTTTGCACTTGTAAGAAATATGAAATTATTTCAATGACATACTTTCTCAGCTTCCAGTCCCTGACTTCAGGCAAGAGTTTGAGATTGAAGTCAGATTTCTCATGTCCGGTTGCCCAATGCCATTTAGAAGGAACCATCCTATCTTGACTTTTTTTTTAATTTTATACTATAACCAATATCATATTCTACAGTTAAAATAAATAGTTATTACTGAAGTAATAAATGAAATGCTGTTTGCTGTCCTTTTTGTTATTAAACATTATTGCTCTTGAAGTGTGGCAGATGACAAAAGGGCCACAAATTTATCCTGTTCCTGTATGCATGTCTCATTGCAGTATGACCTTGTAATTCCCCTCATTAAGATTGGAGTTTGGAATTTATTTCTCCCTGACTTGAACTTAGGTTCAGATGTTTTTTTGCAAAAACATTTTCAGAGATAAAATCAAACACTTTTAACTTTTGTAGATGCTTGGCATATTGTGCTCTATGGTATCAGACATTGAAGATCAAGACTTTCTAGAAGGATTAAATTTTTATCATCATGTTGGTATTGAAACTTCACTTGAATTAGACCCCATGTCTGGAATAAATAGGTAAGATAAATGACCAAAGGCAGAAAGCTTCTTTATTACTCATGGAGAAAGTGGACTAAAAATGTTCTAAGGCAAGAGAAAATGCAGGTTTCACCAAATTTATCCAGTTGGAACTGATAATGTTATGTGTCTGTATTCCTAACAGCTAAGGCTCATCCTCCTCCCTGTGGTCATCTATAAGCTGGCCAAAATGTCCCTCTGTCATGATACCATGTCATCTCCCTTTAACTCTTGCTCATTATATTCCCCTTAATATGGCTTTAAAAAAAAAAAAGTTTACATCTGTACCTATATTCCTGTGCTATAGATAGAGGGGAAGAAGGGAGGATGAATTGAAAGAATTGGAGAAGGCAATGGCACCCCCCTTCAGTACTCTTGCCTGGAAAATCCCATGGATGGAGGAGCCTGGTGGGCTGCAGTCCATGGGGTCGCGAAGAGTTGGACATGACTGAGTGACTTCCCTTTCACTTTTCACTTTCATGCATTGGAGAAGGAAATGGCAACCCACTCCAGTGTTCTTGCCTGGAGAATCCCAGGGACGGGGGAGCCTGGTAGGCTGCCGTCTATAGGGTCGCACAGAGTCGGACAGCATGTACACTATTATGTGTAAAGAGCTAGCTAGAGGGAAGCTACCGTATAGCACAGGGAGCTCAGCTTGCTCTGTGATGATCTAGAGGGGTGGGATGGAAGGGTGGGAGGGAGGCTCACGAGGAAGGGCATATATGTGTACATTTATGCCCTTATTCACAGTGTTGTCCAGTAGAAACTAACACACATAGTAAAGCAATTATAATCCAATAAAAATTTAAATATATACATATATGTATATTTAACACACCATGCTCATTCCCAGCTTAGAGGTGTTTTATCTGCCTGGTATTTTTCTGTGTCCTTCATATGCCTCATCACTCTGGTGTCAGCTCAAATGGTACCTCTTTAAAGATGCTTTCTGTTACTCTACTGCTTCTTTCTACACAGCCTAGACCAAACTGTCATATCATATTAGCTTATTGTCTTCATGTTCTTTTCTCTGTAAGAAACTGTATTAATTACTCATTAATTTTATGCCTTCGTTCCCATAGCATAAATTCCACATGAGCAGGAAACTCGTCTGCTTCATTCAGTATACCTGATACCTAAAAGTTTGTTTGACCACAAATAAAGTAACTCCCTAACATTCTAGATATAGTAGGGATTATCAGGAATTCATACCCTAGCAATTCAGACTCCAAAGTTCAGGTGTAGCAATGTGGAAAGAAGTTCAATAGTGCTATGATGATGCCAAAAACTTCAAGTTAAAGACTTGAAATGGTCTAAATTCTAGACTCACTTTCTTAAACAGCAAGCCTAGTAGCATTGTCCCAAATCTCTTTTATATGCTGTCCTACACAAATGATGGCTAGGCTTTTGACTATCTCAGGAAAGGGGACGATACCAGATAAGAAGAAAGCATATGATGTAGACAACGATTATGACTGAAGCAGCTAAATCTGGCAGGACTTGAAGAAGAAAAATTATTTTGATCAAATTCAATCTAAAGAATAAAAGTTTTGTCTATGCAAATATTGTGTTCTACTCCTGCTTATATAAACTCTGGAAATACATTATCTCTTTAAGAGTTGTTTCTTTCCTGGTGATGTCAGTATCTCATGCCTGTGTGTTCAGTAAGTGGATTGGCAACATTAAATTGAGGTGCGACAAATTAGAAGGTGTAAGCAGCATCTGTGGGTGGAGGTGTTAAGGCGGAGTGGAGGAGGAAGGTGGTGGGGCGCAAGTGAATCTGGGCCATCACCTTCAGCTGCTTTGAAGTGTTTTTCTCCAACAAAGGTGTGAATCAGCAGGTGTACTACACCTCCTTGACATTTGTGCCTGCAAAATTGTGAGTGTGAGGTGTTCAAAAGAAAACTTGCTACTGCTTTTGTATGAAAAAAATATATTTTTGAGCTAATTTTGTCCCTCATAGAGAGGGACTTAAAGAGAAAATGCCCACTTAGTCTCTTCACCTTGTAGAAAGAGTTGACTGGAGTCAGTGCTTTGGAGGGATGGAAGTGGAGGGTTTTTAAGCTGAGTAGTCTTGACCTTAAGTAACATTATCCAGAACTTTGAGACACATCTATAATGGGTCATTATCCTTACAAAGAAATCCTGACTCTCATACATCATTGCTAGGTGTTTATTTATTTGACTGCATCAGGTCTTAGCTGCAGCAAACAGGATCTTTTGTTGCCTGTGGGATCCTAGTTCCCTGACAAGAAATCAAATCTGCGTCCCCCACATTACAAGGAAGACTCCCAACCACTAGACTGCCAGAGTGGTGCCATTGCTAGGTAAATAAATAAATAGCATTTGGAGTGCCAATTGGTAATAGCTATCAAATTGAAAATGACTCATCTCTCAACCAAGGATTCATCTGCTGGGGATTTCATTTGTGAATTACATTAAGAGAAACTCATGTATGGGTACATCTATTGCCGCATTACTTGGTAGTTGAAAAGAACTGAAAACAATCTAAATGACAATCAGAAAATTTTAAATTCATGATACTTTTGTAAAATCAGAGTATTTTGCAGCAATTGAGAATCTTATGCAGCATGTGCTGACGTGAAAAAATATTGAAGATGTTTGAAGGGAGAAAAGAAAGTTGTGATGATCTGAATATAGTATCCCAAATTTGTTACACAAATTCACACTTTGTTACACTTTTCTGGCATCCAGTGGTTAAGACTCCACCTTTCCACTGCCGGGAGTGTGGGTTCGATCTCTGGTAGGGAAAATAAGTTCCCACATGCCTCACAGCATGGCCTAAATAGATAAACTAGCTAAAATGCATGCAGTTTGCTAAGAGATTAAGCAATAGGTCAAAATGAACAGGTCCCTGTTGTTACTTATGTTCGGAGTAGAGAGAGTACTCCATAACACAACAGTGAATTAGAAAGTATTTAATAATAGTATTTTAAATATCATTATTTCTTCTTCAATATTAAATATTATTGTTAAATATTATTTAATAATAACAAAGTATTATTTCATTTATATTAATTACTTGTGCAGCCTCCAGAAAATCTACGAGAATGAAGTCTGAGATTTCCCTTTTAAATGCCCCTGCTTTTCTCTACTCCTTCCCAACTTGAAGTTCTAAGAATACTTGAGCTAATTCAGTCTAAAGGGGGTCAGACAGTGAAAATATGAATTCATTTATTTCACTATTATCACACTTCAAGGCTGGACAAGCAGGATTCAACAGCAAAGATTGATTGTGGCCACTATGGGCACAAGCCTGTGTGGAAGACTACTACAGCTGCAGGGTTCTTCATGGAAGCCAATCCTTCTTCCTCAACAGTGATGTGCCAGACTTCTCCAAGTTGTGGTTATTATGGTCTATCTCTTTCCTTTTCAATTCACTACAAGTTCCCCAGGAATAAGCTAAACCCCAGAAGGCTATGTTGACACAGGTTTTGGAGTTTACCATCTCATAGATCTAGAAAGCTAATAATTCAGGACTACTAAGGTGATGAGAGATAAGAAGTCTCACTATACTCAACTTGCTTGGACAACCAGATGATTCACTATGTATTCACCTATTGCTTGTGATTATCTGTTTACACTGATGCATTTCACTTGTCAAATAATAAAAACTACAAATTTAAATTTTGGCATGAGCTTCTTTATGCTATATGTGTAAAGCAAAGGTTTATAAATATATGGATGTGGGTATGTAAATATATGCACTTGGTTTTGCAAAGAAAGTTATAAGGAGTATATGCAAAAAACAGTTTATAGTGGTTCTGCTGAGAGGTGGGAAAGAGGAGGTTGAAACACTTTTACTTTCCAGTTTTAGCTCTTATACTCTTACTTTTTAATGTCATTATATAATTTAGATGTGTTGTGTGTATTCAGTCACTCAGTCATGTCTGATTCTTTGCAGTTCCATGAACTGTAGCCTGCCAGGTTCCTCTGTCTGTGAAATTTTCCAGGCAAGAATACTGGAGTGGGGTGCAATTTCCTCCTACAGATTTTCCTGACCCAGGGATAGAACTCACATCTCTTGTGTCTGCTACATTGGCAGGAGGACTCTATCACTAGCACTGCAAGGGACCTTGATAATATCTATCATCATAATTAAAAATACAGGGTTTCATTTGCTTTCTTTCTTATTTTAACTAAAAAGTGAAAACAAAAGTATTAGTCATTCAGTCATGTCCAACTCTCTGTGACCTCCATAGACTACAGCCCACCAGGCTCCTCTGTCGATGGAATTCTCCAGGCAAGAATACTTGAGTGGGTTGCCATTTCCTTCTCCAGGGAATCTTCTCCACCCAGGGATTGAACCTTGGTCTCCTAGATTGCAGGCAGACTCTACCAACTGAGACATCAGGGAAGCCATCAGGGAATTAAAAGAGGAGAACAAAAAGAAAGAATTTCATTTACAGAAATTCCCAGGCACTTGTACCTAATTCCTGGCAGGATTGCTTCCTGTTTACAGATTAGCTTGGTCAGAGTTCTAAGTAGGTTCCCTTGGATTTGATTTATGTCAAAACCAATCACAGCAAATTTTGCATTTATATGGCATTCTTAGTCATATGAAATAAGGTCAAAGATAGAGCACATATGCACACACACACATACACACACACTTGCCTAAACAATAAGACAGCATTCACTATTTGCTCATTTTTTCAGATAAGGCATGGATCTAGACAATTTAACACTGTATTGAAGGTAGGGTTTGACTATCCTTTTGTCATGAAGATGAAGTGGGGTATGAATGTATTAGGTAATAAGAATAATAATTTAATCACCATATTATTGATATCACCTCTAGTCTGGGAAATCCCATGGACTGAAGAGCCTGGTAGGCTACAGTCCATGGGGTCACTAAGAGTTGGATATGAATGAGTGACTTCACTTTCACTTTTCACTTTCATGCATTGGAGAAGGAAATGGCAACCCACTCCAGTGTTCTCGCCTGGAGAATCCCAGGGATGGGGGAGCCTGGTGGGCTGCTATCTATAGGGTTGCAGAGAGTCGGACACGACTGACGCGACTTAGCAGCAGCAGCAACAGGGTCATATATAAACCAGGTGGATTTACTGAGACTCAGAACATGTGCAGATTTGGGGAGTCACCTCTATGGGGAATCACATTTGAAGTCTGAAACACTTTTAAAAAATGTACTAAATGGAATTAAAACTCCATTTTTGAGTGCATCTAAAGTTTGGCTGTAGTTAAGTCATTCCAGCAATGTCTATTGTATGGATTGGCTAATTATGGTAAAAAATATATATATTTGACTATTAAACACGTGTTAATGAATGACCTGTGTTCATTGATAAACCTGCCACAATGATTTTAAAGTCCATGTGAACAATTAAATGTTTCCAGCTTTAGGCTTCAGGTGATATGAAGCCTATGGGCTCATTCCAAGTCAATCTGGAATGCTTCTATTTAAGGATATAGGCTGAGTATGTCTTTCTTTAACACAAATCGATGTGGGATTTTGGTGGAGGAGCGTCCTCTGCTTTGATTCATAAATCAGGAAATTGCAAGAAATTTGCATTTCCAGAAACTTTCCAACCTGAAGTCAGAACTTTCATATCATTAAATTGATCCACAGATACTTGTTTTGATTAAAGCACCAGCTAACTCATAACAGCATCTGTACTCACTGATATAACTCAAACAAGCATAATGAATGCCTATCTTTTAATTTTTTATGAAAAGGCTTCATAATATATAATTAAGATTTTTTTTACATGTTCTACTGATGAACCATCTGCAGGTATGACATTTAGCATCTGTACTTAAAAGTAGCCACCTGTTACAGCCTGGTGATCCTGACTGTGAGTCATTTCAGATAAATGGAATTTGGTACCATTTGGATTAAGGGCTCTCATGAATCCATCATCTTCTTGACATTTATTATTTTATTTTAGGTTGTCTTTCAGGTTTTTTTAAATGTTGCATCTATTGAAAATTCTAACTGCATTTGTTTTTAACCAAGGAAATTCTTGGTAAGTGTAAAGTGAGGAAAGATTGTGGAGGCCCTAAATTTGCTCTTTCCTTCCTATTACTTGGGCTTCTCTGGTGACTTAGAAGACAAAGAACCCGCCTGCATTACAGGAGACCTGGGTTTGATCCCTGGGTCAGGAAGATCCCCTGGTAAAAGAAATAGCTTCCTGCTCCAATATTCTTGCCTGGGAAATCCTATGGATGGAGGAGCCTGGCGGGATACAACCCATGTGGTCACAAACAGTGGGACACAACTGAGTGACTAACACTTTCACTTTTTTCCAACTTCTTATTTGACAAAATCAGATCATACCAGGCATCTCAAATGGCTTAGCAAGTAAGAATCAGCCTTCAATGCAGGGGACACAGGAGATTCAAGTTTGATCCCTGGGTAAGGAAAATAACCTGGAGAAGGAAATGGCAACCCACTCTAGTACTCTTGCCTGAAGACTACCATGGACAGAGGAGTCTGGGAATAATAACAATAAATCATATAATAGCTAACTTTCATTTTCTATTTTATGTTATAATATTTATATTAATATATTTATTATGTATTACTTACATTTCATTAATTTATATTAATGTTTATTAATAATTATGTTTATATACTATTGTAAACTAAAAATTGGCACTTTCCATCTGGCTCTACAAGGATATGCATCACAAGTTACTGTCACTGCTGATCTTCAACACTCTCTGAAAAGAGTTGAGGGGGAGATCAGAAGTGAGGCATTCTGTGCTCTGGGACAAACTGGCAGCACAGGCCTTCAGATAGATATTTCAGGGGAAGATTTTATGAGCCCAGTTTTTGCATCTCCTCATATCTAGAAAAGCACTAAATTCTTTCATGGTGATGTCTGCTCCTCGTGAATAGCAGCCACCTTCCACAAAAATATGTACTTAAGCATGTTCTCACCCTTCGCCAGAATCACATATATTTACCTTCCTCCTGCCTCTTCTGTCTAAGCAGCTTTTTCAAAAGCTATCTGAAATGCTCTTCCTGGACTATAGGCCTCATTTTGGCCCAAACTGAACTTAACTCACAATTCTCACATTGTACATTTTCTTTCAGTCAACAATATAATTATTATACTATATCATAAAATAATTATCTAATAATGTATATTTATTTCCTATTTACAAAGAAACTAGTACAGCACTAGTGACACATGGTGGCCACCCAAAGATTTTAAGTAAAGTATAGGCTAAAATGTAAAACAAATTCATTTAACTTATAAGCTGCATATTACACGTGAGAGATAAAACAACAAGGAAGCTTATGTGCTAGATTCTTTCTTCATGGCATTTGCTTGTCAGTACAGCAATAGTATATCTCTATTATCTGAACTTCAATAGAGCACTTTGATCACATTTTCATTTATGGAACATATTAGGACTTTCCTTGTTGTTTCCTGTTTTCTGTGCTGGTGTTTTGCAACTGCTTTCAGGTGGCCTCTGCCTGGAGCAACTTGTAGCAGCATTGGCTCCTGGCTAGAGATTTAGGTGGGGTCGCAGTAGTGAATCATATTCTCTAGACCAGTGGCCAGTGACAAGGCCCTGGCTCTTAGGCTTTACAGAAAAGAATTCTCACAAGACAGGAAGTAGTGAAATAGCCAGGTGTTTATTAGGAGGAAGAAGAGTAAAGTACATGTGGACAGACACATGGGCAGACTCAGAGAGAGAGTAGCTTAAGTCGTCGTGTCTTTGTGGTAGTTTAAATCACTCATGTGAGACATTTTTTCCAGGTTTTCTTTGGCCAGACATTTTGATTTGCTTAGTCCTTAATTCATATTTGGTATATCTCAGGATCTTCCCTGGTGGCTCAGATGGTAAAGAACTCACCTGCAAAGCAGGAAACCTGGGGTTGACCTCTAGGTTGGGAAGAGCCCCTGGAGGAGGCCATGGCAATCCACTCTAGTATTCTTGCCTGGAGAATGTCAATGGACAGAGGAGCCTGGCAGGTTACAGTCCATGGGTTCACAGTCAGGCACATCTGAGCGACTGAGCACAGCACAGGACACAGGATCCTCCCATATGTATGCTCACACATCTCTCAGCCAAGAATGATTCTAGTGAAGAGGCTTATGGGTAGATTTGGTATCACTCCCCTTTTGACCTCCCGGGAGCTTTCTAGTCAGGAGGTCTCCTTAACTGTGAGGATGAGAAATATATGGTGTCTTATCTTTTATTTGGGAAGTGCTTAGCCTCCTGTCAATTTTCCAGCAATTTAGGAGTTTCTGTTCACAGGGAATTAACTCCAGCTGCTCATGCTGGGACCCATCTATCCTCGCCTCAAAACTACAGAGGAAATTCTGACAATTCAGGGGTCTTGTGAGGCATACATGTTTACACAAGTATTGAAACATCTTACTTGAAAGTAACTTTCTGAAGTATTCATATACAGAGACACTAGCATGGAGAAGGCAATGGCACCCCACTCCAGCACTCTTGCCTGGAAAATCCCATGGATGGAGGAGCCTGGAAAGCTGCAGTCCATGGGGTCGCTGAGGGTCAGACACGACTGAGCGACTTCACTTTCACTTTTCACTTTCATGCATTGGAGAAGGTGATGGCAACCCACTTCAGTGTTCTTGCCTGGAGAACCCCAGGGACGGGGGAGCCTGGTAGGCTGTCTTCTCTGGGGTCGCACAGAGTCTGACACGACTGAAGTGACTTAGCAGGAGCAGCAGCAGCAGCATGGAGATATAATTAATCTTGAAAGAATTGACTTGATTCAGTACCAGTTGAGAAAGCTGGTTTATGTTTAAGGATTATGACCTATAGGAAAATCATAAAATAATATTCAGCAGGGTGAGGCGCTAATAGTATAAAAGGCCCATGAGTATAGAGGACAACGTAGGGAGAGCAGATTCATGTTTTTTTCTCCTTGACATTATGAATTAAATGCTGCATACAAAGATGTGTGAATTTATCTACTGTTGAAGTCTTTGTCTCTCCTTCTGATTGTTAAAAAAATTTATATGGCAATGTAATTAAAATCCATATATATTTTTACATATGTCCTTGTGTACCATTATTCTATTGAGTCAAATATTTATAACAGTTTTAGGTAATCTTTCCATCCTCCCAGACAATGTAGCATAATGCATAGCACCTGGTAGATTCCTGAACTATACTTATTAAGTCATTTAAATAATTTTTCAAATTATATCACCAAAATTAAAACTTATTGAGAAACGGAACTAGCCTACATAGTGAAAAAAGCCATTCAATGACCCAATCCATTAAGGAATATTCAGTTCAGTTCAGTTCAGTCACTCAATCGTGTCCGAATCTTTGTGACCCCATGGTCTACAGCATGCCAAGCCTCCCTGTCCATCACCAACTCCCAGAGCCTACTCAAACTCATGTCCATTGATTCAGTGATGCCATCCAACCATCTCATCCTCTGTCGTCCCCTTCTCCTCCCACCTTCAATCTTTCCCAGCATCAGGGTTTTTTCAAATGAATCAATTCCCATGAGGTGTCCAAAGTATTGGAGTTTCAGCTTCAACATCAGTCCTTCAAATGAATATTCAGGATTGATCTCCTTTAGGATGGACTGGTTGGATCTCCTCGTAGCCCAAGGGACTCTGAAAAGTCTTCTCCAACACCACAGTTCAAAAGCATCAATTCTTCGGCTCTCGGGTTTCTTTATAGTCTAACAGCCATACATGACTACTGGAAAAACCATAGCTTTGACTAGACAGACCTTTTTTGGAAAAGTAATGTCTCTGATTTCTAACATGCTATCTAGGTTGGTCACAACTTTTCTTCCAAGGAGCAAGCATCTTTTAATTTCATGGCTGCAGTCACCATTTGCAGTGATTTTGCAATTAAAAAAAAATAGTCTGTTACCGTTTCCATTGTTTCCCTTCTATTTGTCATGAAGTGATAGGACTGGATGTCATAATCTTAGCTTTTTGAGTATTGAGTTTTAAGCCAAATTTTTCACTCCCCTCTTTCACTTTCATCAAGAGGGTTTTTAGTTCCTCTTCACTTTCTGCCATAAGTGTGGTGTTGTCTGAATATCTGAGGTTAGTGATATTTCAAATGGCAATCTTGATTCCAGCTTGTGCTTCATCCAGTCCAGCATTTCTCATGATGTACTCTGCATATAAGTTAAATAAGCAGGGTGACAATATACAGCCTTGATGTACTCTTTTTCCTATTTGGAACCAGTCTGTTGTTCCATGTCCAGTTCTAATTGTTGGTTCCTGACCTGCATACAGGTTTCTCAAGAGGCAGGTCAGGTGGTCTGTTATGCCCATCTCTTTCAGAATTTCCACAGTTTATTGTGATCCACACAGTCAAAGACTTTGGCATAGTCAATAAAGCAGAAGTAGATGTTTTTCTGGAACTTTGAGCATTACTTACTAGCATGTGAAATGAGTAAAACTGTGTGGTACTTTGAGCATTCTTTTCCATTGCCTTTCTTAGGATTTGAATGACAACTGACTTTTTCAGTCCTGTGGCCACCGCTGAGTTTTTCAAATTTGCTGGCGTATTGAGTGCATCAGTTTCACAGCATTATCTTTTAGGATTTAAAATAGCTCAACTGGAATTCCATCACCTCCACTAGCTTTGTTCATAGTGGTGCTTCCTAAGACTCACTTGACTTCACATTTCACGGTGACTGGCTCTCGGTGAGTGATCACACCATTGTGCTTATCTGGGTCATGAGGGTCTTTTTCATCTAGTTCTTCTGTGTATTCTTGCCACCCTTCTTAATATCTTCTGCTTCTGTTAGGTTCATGCCATTTTTGTCTTTTGTTGTGCCCATCTTTGTATGAAATGTTCCCTTGGTATCTCTTATTTTCTTGAAGAGATCTCCAGTCTTTTCCATTTTATTGTTTTCCTCTTTTTCTTTGCATTGGTCACTGAGGAAGGCTTTCTTATCTCTCCTTTCTATTCTTTGGAACTCTGCATTCAAATAGGTATACCTTTCCTTTTCTCCTTTGCCTTTCGCGTCTCTTCTTTTCACAGCTATTTGTAAGGCTTCCTCAGACGACCTTTTTCCATTTCTTTTTCTTGGGGATGGTGTTGATCACTCCCTCCTGTACAATGTTATGAATGACAGTTCACAGTTCTTCAGGCATTCTGTCTTTCAGATCTAATCTCTTGAATCTATTTGTCACTTCTACTGTATAATCATTAAGGATTTGATTTAGGTCATACCTGAATGGTCTAGTGGTTTTCCCTACTTTCTTCAATTTAAGTCTGAATTTGGCAATGAAGTGTTTATGATCTGAGCCACTGTCTGCTCCTGGTCTTGTTTCTGCTGACTGCATAGAGCTTCTCCATCTTTGGCTGCAAAGAATATAATCAGTATTTATATACTGATATAATATAAATATATTATAAATATATAATCAATATAATCAATACTGATTTCAGTATTGACCTTCTGGTGATGTCCATGTGTAGAGTCTTCTCTTGTATTGTTGGAAGAGGATGTTTGCCATGACCAGTGTGTTCTTTTGACAAAACTCCTTTAGCTTTTGCCCTGCCTTGTTCTATACTCCAAGGCCAAATTTGCATGTTACTCCAGGTATCTCTTGACTTCTTATTTTTGCAGTCCAGTTCCCTATAATGAAAAGGACATCTTTTTTGGGTGTTAGTTCTAGAAGGTCTTGTAGGTCTTCATTGGACCATTCATCTTTACCTTCTTAAGCATTACTGGTAGGGGCATAGACTTGAATTACTCTGATATTGAATGGTTTGCCTTGGAAACGAACAGAGATCATTCTGTACTTTTCTACCACATTAGTCTCCCCTTGTGATTGTACTCATGGCTAAGATTTATTACATGAGTGAGGGAAACACTGTAGATCAATGAAGGAAAAGAATTCCAATGGAATTTGTATGAATCTATGAATAGGACTCTGATTTTGTCTCCCTTCAGTAATGGAATATATTAAGTATGTCTTTTCTCCAGCAGAGATAAAGTCATGTGCAATGTTTCTTCCCAGGAAAACTCATTAGAAACTCAAAACCCAAGCCCTGGTCATGTAGGCTCCTCTTCCCAACACATTCCAAAAATTCAAAATCAGAGACATAAAATGGATTTGTCTGTACAAACATTCTAAGCATTAGTACATTGGGTTACTCCTATTCCTGTCAACTAGTGAGTGATTTAAGTGCAAAGTTCCCAGATGCCAGCAAGGATCAATGATGGCACTATTTCTGATGATAACCTTATGCTTACTATGCTGACTCTTTTGAATAGTACCCCCTTGTCCCTTGACCAACATGTATTTACAGAAAAATTAATATCAACAGAATCTCATGCACCAAGATGAGATTACCATGCACTAGTAACTTCAGTTATGCCATTTGGAGTCCGGGGTTTGGCCAGTTAAATTGAATCCCATTAACTATAAAGAACTACTTTGAAAATTAGCTAACTTTCTCCTTAAGTTTCTGTATTGAGCTTTTTACCTAGCTTGAGCCATTATCTTAAGCACAACCCAACTGTGTCCAGGAAGCTGACCTGAAGTATTCTATCAGAAGTGAAATCTTAGAGAACACACAGACATCCCTGGAAAAATTTGCCTATACCAAGCAGGACATACGTTTGTTAAGCAGTAGAGAATAAATGGGCTGCCCATATGGTTTCCCAACCATCATGGAGCTTCCTGCCCTCATGCTTCCAGTTCTTGCTTGCATGCTAAGTCATTTCAGTCTTTTTGACTCTTTGGGACCCCGTGGACTGTAGCTTGCCAGGTTTCTTTGTCCATGGGACCCTCCAGGCAAGAATCCTGGAGTCAGTTGCCATTTCCTTCTCCAAGGTATCTTCTCAACCCAGGGATCAAACCTGAGCTTCTTATGTCTCCTGCATTGGCAGGTGGGTTCTTTACCACTAAGGTCATCTGGGGTGCCCTATCTTGATCCAGAATAGAAGTAGTTATTGACATAAAATAACTTTTCTTCTTGGGTAAAGACATTCATTATTATTTTTATTGCTTCTGTAATGAACTATTATGAACTGAATGGTTTGTTCAATACACATTTATTATCTTAAAGTTTGTTTCACTGGGCTAAAGTCAAGGTATGGGCAGGGCTGTGTTTCTTTCTAGAGGATCTGATAGAGATTCTATTTCCTTGCCTTTTTCAGCTTCAAGAGGCTACCCACAGTTCTTGGTTCATGAGCCTTTCTTATACCTGTGCAACCAGAATCTTTGCCTTTCTCTGATCCTTCCCCTAATATGGGACTTCCCTGGTGGCTCAGAGGTTAAAGTGTCTGCCTCCAATGCGGGAGACCTGGGTTCGATCCCTGGGTCAGGAAGATCCCCTGGAGAAGGAAATGGCAATCCACTCCAGTATTCTTGCCTGGAGAATCCCATGGACAGAGAAGCCTAGTAGGTTACAGTCCACAGGGTCGCAAAGAGTCGGACACGACTGAGCGACTTCACCTTCACCTTCACCTTCCCCTAATATAATATATCTCTCTCTGGTTGATTACAGTAGGAAAAGTTCCTCTGCTTTGAAGTACTTGTGTGAGTAGACTGAGACTATTTGCATAATTCAGGATCACATCTGCAAAATCCCTGTTGCCATGTAAGGTAATATATTTATTCACAGGTTCTGGGAGAAGGATGTGAGCATCTTTTGTTGTTGCTGTTTAGCTGCTAAGTTGTGTCAGTCCCTTTCGTGACTCCATGGGATGCAATCTGTTGAAGGTTCTCTGTCCATAGGATTCTCTAGGCAAGAACACTTGAGTGGGTTTCCATTTCCTTGTCAAGGGGATCTTCCTGACCCAGGGATTCAACCTGCAACTCCTGCCACATCTGTTGCATTGCAGACAGATTCCTTACTGCTGAACCACTGGGGAAGTCCATGAGCATCTTTGGAGGGCCATTATTCTGCCTACCAGTGAACGTGAAAGTTGCTGAGTCGTGTCCAAATCTTTGCAACTGCAGGGACTATACAGTCCATGGAATTCTCTAGGCCCAGAATCCTGGAGCGGGTAGCCTATCCCTTCTCCAGGAGATATTCCCAACCCAGGCATTGAACTAGCGTCTCCTGCATTGCAGGTGGATTCTTTACCAACTGAGCTATCAGGGAAGCCCTGTCTACCAGAAAGCCTTCTAAGATAATATATTGATTTTAAAGCACTGCCTCCACAACTTACTGCCCCAGGTTCTCCAGTTCTTTCAGAGTCTCATCCTCAAATTTTACTTGAAGTTCCTAGATGTTAGCAGACATATGTGATCCTGAACACTTATACTATTTCCTCAGCTCTACTAGTCATGCCAGTTCTGCCAAACAAGAAGAATAATTTTCTCTTTTTCCACACANGTCTCATCCTCAAATTTTACTTGAAGTTCCTAGATGTTAGCAGACATATGTGATCCTGAACACTTATACTATTTCCTCAGCTCTACTAGTCATGCCAGTTCTGCCAAACAAGAAGAATAATTTTCTCTTTTTCCACACAAACATATTTCTGTTAAGCCCATCACATCATTTTCTGAAATGATGCTATTAAAGACACAGTTCTTCTCAGTTTGAATCCTTCTGACAGAAAGTAATGATCAGTGATTATTAAGTTGGCTATCAGGAAAGTTTCTACCATTTCCTGTTGTAGAAGCACATAAAGTAAGAAAGTAATTCATCTTGAAGGCAGGGAAAACATAGGAAGACTTGAGTACGAATGCTAAAGTGTTCAAGCGTTATGGATCCAACATTTCTTCAGCAAGAACTACTTACAAATCTCACAATTTTTCATTGGAGCCAAACATATAGGCCAGTGGATGCAGTGACATACTCTGTAGCATCTTTGAAGGGTACTTAAAAGGTCTAATGGCAACCCACTCCAGTATTCTTGCCTGGAGGATCCCATGGACAGAGGAAACTGGTTACAGTCCACAGGGTCACAAAGAGTAGGACATGACTGAGCGACTTCACTAAAAGGTCTATCAGACTTATACCAAATTATTGCACCAAACACTTTTATTCCTTTGTGCTTCTCTTCTGAACCATCCTGGAAGCTGCTGGAGAAGTGAATCCTGGGAGGACCTCTATCTTTGGATGGCAAGATCAGAGCAGAAGCAGGTACCTGTTTCCACCTCTTACCCCATCTAGAGAAGCCCAGACTTCTGCCCTGAGAGGGTAGATGGAGAAAGAGAATGAGGGAATCCTATAATCAGGAATATATATTTTTTAAAAACCTCCATGTCCTTGTGAGATGAACCTTGTGCATGCTAATTTGCTTCAGTCACGTCCGACTCTTTAAGACCCTACTGACCTTAGCTGGCCAGGCTCCTCTGTCCATGGGATTCTCCTAGCAAGAGTACTGGAGTGGGTTGCCATGTCCTCCTCCAGGGGATCTCCCCAACCCACGGACTGAACCTGCATCTCTTATGTCTTCTGCATTAGCAGGCAGGTTCTTTACCATTAGTGCCACCTGGGAAGCTGATATGACCACAGATGAAGAACAAAAGAATTAAATGCTAAGTTTCATCCAGAAATCAACAACATGCCAAATTAACATTCATGGTCTGATGAGGGTAAAAACACCTCACCCTTGGTTTATGATATGGGCTCTGTCAGAGAAGCAAGCTCTGGGTGAGCACTAAAGAAGTAAAATCTGTGGATGTCAGGAGCTCTCTAACCATAGAGGACTTGACACTAAAATCAGTCTTGTCCTATAGTCCCATGGATCAGGGACTAGACTGGGAGCAGGGACCCTCCTGCCCAACCTCTTGTGTTCTTGGTAAACTTATATCACCTACCCCACTTCACTAATAAAATAAGACATTGGAGCCATGTTGCTGTGGTGATTAGTTTTATTTGTCAACATAACCAGGGCCACAGAGTGTTCAGACATTTAATTGAACAAAGTATCTGCATATGTCTGTGAGAGTGTTTCTGGATGAGACTAACATTTAAATCTACAGAGTAAAAGAGATCGCCTTCCACAACATAAGTGAGCTTCATCTAATCCATTGAAGGTCTGAATAAATAAGAGTCTGAGTAAGAAAAAATTCTTTCTCCCTGATTGACTGTCTTTGAAATGGGACATCGGTCTTATCCTGCATTTGGATTTGGAATTGAGCTTGAACTTACACCATTCACTCTTCTAGTTTTCAGGGCTTTGGGCTTAAACTGAAACCTCCCCACCCATTGACTCTCCTAGGTCTCCAACTCACCAACTGCAAATTTTGACTTTTTCAGCCTCTATAATTGGGTGAGCCAGTACTTTAAAGTAAATCAATCTCTCTCTCTCACTCATTTCCTTTTATCTTATTTGTTCTATTTCCCTGGTGCCCAGAATAACCCAATTATTAATTATTTTCCATCCTAAATATTTTGTTCTGCTTCTGAAGATCAGTCTGCTGGATTTTGATTTTAATGCCCCTCCAGTGGGTACCAAAACATACCCTGTATTTTGATATATTAGCATACTTTCCACACATAGTATAAAGGCTTTTTAAAAGGTTGTATCCTTCACTAGACTTTAGTTATTTTAAGATCAAGAGCTGTGTTAATCATATTCATTGTTATAGCTTTAGTATCTAACACAAGCCAGGAAAACAGTAAATGCTTATTGTGAACTTATTGAAAAAATGAATGTAACTGAAAGCTTAAAAAGAACAACACATTCTCCTTCTAACTAAACAGATTTTTCAAACAGTTTTTCATTCAAAAAACTTACTTATGTTTCTTATCACTGCATTTGCACATGACATTTCAACTTTCCAAGAAGCAACCTGAGAACACAGCAGATTTTCAGGCTTCTGGATGTCAAATTCATGTCAAAGCATTTCATAGGTGAGGAAATTGGGCAGAAGTGGATTTTTGCTGAAAGCTATTTTAGCAGAAGGTATTATTTGTACTTAGCAAGACATTATTCTTCTTTCTTTTTATTATTATCACTGGTCTATGAATACCAGACCATTTGATCTGCCTCTTGAGAAACCTATATGCAGGTCAGGAAGCAACAGTTAGAACTGGACATGGAATAACAGACTGGTTCCA
>SJYT01014142.1:0-124435 GCA_006410635.1 Cephalophus harveyi
AGTTAAATTCACCCATTCCAGTCCATTTTAGTTTGCTGATTCCTAGAATGTCGATGATCACTCTTGCCATCTCCTGTTTGACCACTTCCAATTTGCCTTGATTCATGGACCTAACATTCCAGGTTCCTATGCAATATTGCTCTTTCAGCCCTAGAAAGGAATAAAATAATGTCATTGCAACAACATGGATGGGCCTAGAGATTATCATTCTAAGCGAAGTAAGCCAGAGAGAGAAGACAAATATCATATGATACCACTTATATCTGGAATCCAAAAAATGATGAAATGAACTTATTCACAAAATAGAAATAGATTCACACAAACACACACACACACACATATATATATTTACCAAAAGGGAAAGGAGGGTAAAGAGTAAATTAGGAGCTTGGAATTAAAGAATATATTATATAAAAATATTAAAGAATATATATATATAAAGGATATATATATTCACTTTGCTTAACACCAGAAACTAACACAGCATTGTAAATCAACTATAGTTGAATTTAAAAAAAACTCAGGATCATTCCAGGCCCATTTTCCTACTCCATAGTTACAACCAATAATGATTGTCTATTTTTATATTTTTTAAAGAATTGTATCCATCTCAGTTGATTTTGTTTTTCCTTTCAGTTCTTTTTTACTGTTTTCTGGTCTGCAAGTTTTCTGCTGAGAAATCCTCTGAAAATCTATTGAGGGTATCTTGTAACAAGTTGCTTTTCTCTTACCCCTTTGAAGATTCTTCTTTTGTCTTTGCTTTTGATTACAGTGTGTCCCCTGTGGGTCTCTTTGAACTTTCTACTTGGATTTCATTGAACTTAGTACATGTGTATACATATTCATGTTGTTCATCAAGTTTGGGAAATGTTTGGCCATTATTTATTCAAATAAGCCTGTTTTTCTCTCTCTTCTCTTTCTGGAACTCCCATGATCATATATTGGTCCACTTGATGGAGACCCATAAATTCCTTAAGCTTATTCACTTTTCTTCATTTTTTTTTCCTTTTTTACCTCTCAGACTTGATAATTTCAAATTTCTTTATGTTTGATCATTCTTTTTTATCTACTTGTTTGAATGTGTTTTTGAACTTTTCTAGTGAATTTTTCAATTCAGTTACTGTATTTTTCAGCTCCAGAATTCAGTTTTTTTCTTTCCGTGAGGTCTCTCCCTTTGATGATTTTTTTGTTCATATATTGTTTTCCTGATATTTTTTCGCTCCTTGTCCATATTTAAAATGTTTTAAAGTGTTTGTCTGCTAAGTCTGCAGGCTGAGAGTTTTCAGGGTCAGTTTCTGGAGATATATTTTGATACTTTGAAAGGGTCATGTTTTCCTGTTTCTTCCTATGCTTTGTGAGCTTTGTAGGTAATTGAACCTTTTTACACGTTACAAAAAAGAAAAAAAAAAAAGCTGCTCCTTTCAATCTTTATATACTGGTGCTGAGTAGAAGACCCTCAATGATCAGCTCAGGATGAAAACTTCATGTCTTCTGAAGCTTTTGCCAAGTAGGTGACTTCCCTGGGCTTGTGTGAACTGAATTTTCCCCAAATTCCATGGTTATTTTTAATTATTTTAATTTCCCTAAGAATCTCTTTCTTCTTCTTCTTCTTCTTGAAGCTTTAGCTATTCTATTGACTTCCTCTGTCTATAATCTCTGGCTTCCAGATATCTCTAATTTTTAATCCTCTTATGTGCAGCTGTTTATTTTTGCAGTTTTATGTAACCATGCCCATTCCTTCTGATATCTTTTGAGCTTCTTTTGGCCTGTGACATGTGAAGTCGCTCAGTCGTGTCCGACTCTTTGCGACCCCATAGACTGTAGCCTACCAGGCTCCTTAGTCCGTGGAATTTTCCAGGCAAGAGTACTGGAGTGGTTGCCATTTCCTTCTCCAGGGGGGATCTTCCCAATCCAGGGATCGAACCCGAGTCTCCTGCACTGCAGGCTGACGCTTTACCATCTGAGCCACTAGGAGGCCTCTTTTGGCCTTATTGGCATCAAATTAGGCGATACAAAAATCAATCCCTGAAGATTGCTAACAGATTAGAACAAATTCAGTCCACTCTGTTCTCTCTGATTTGAAGAAGGAACTAGATATTAGGATGTGGTTTCCTCCTCTACAATATCAGGCCAGGGAGAGTAAGGAGCAAGGATGAGCCAAAATGCATGAATTTTTCTACCATTTTAAACATAACTTTTTCATTGGGCTTGGTCACTATAGAACTTTGACTTCTCGAGCTCCTATAATTAGTTTGTTTTTAGTTGTTTAGTGAGTGTTTCCAAGGGAGAAAAAGGGTCTAGAGTTTCCATACCTGCGATCTTGCTGATGTAGCTCCAAGTTACATGGATTTTCTCGGATGTGTAGATTTGTGTAATTACCACCACAATCAGGATGAATACAGAACAATTCCATCACTCCAGAAACTCCCCTCATGCTATCCTTCTGTAATCATCCCCTCCATCCCATGCCTAGACCTTGGTGACTACACTGATGTGTCTCTCAAATACAAATAGAGCCTACCATACCTCAGTTCAGTTCAGTTCAGTCGCTCGGTCATGTCCGACTCTTGGCGACCTCATGGACTGCAGCATGCCATGCTTCCCTGTCCTTCACTCTCTCCATAGTTTCCTCAAACTCATGTCAGTTGGTGATGCCATCCAACCATCTCATCTTCTGTCGTCCCCTTCTCCTCCTGCCTTCAGTCTTTCCCAGCATCATGGTCTTTTCCAGTGAGTCAGTTCTTCGCATCCGGCTGTCAAAATATTGGAGCTTCAGCTTCAGCATCAGTCCTCCCAATGAACATTCAGGTCAAAATATCCTGAACACCATTCTAAATCAATACATGTACACAATTACTTAATAATGCTTTAATAAAAATATAGTTTTACATCATTATATCTTTAACTGACCTCATATACAAGTACAAAATGACCTTTAGTAAGTTTTTCAAATAGTACTGCAATAAGTATTGGAGAGGAAAATGGCAACCTACTCCAGTATTCTTGCCTGGAAAATCCCACGGACAGAGGAGCCTGGTGGGCTACTGTCCATGGGGCTGCAAAGAGTCAGACATGACTGAGGACCTGAGCACTGCAATAAATATATTTATATACATAGCTCATTCATCACTTGTGTTAATATATCTGTAGAATAATTGAAATTTCTGTGTCAAATAGCATGTGGATTCATAATTTTAAAGGATATTTCCAAGTTATTATCCAAATTTTACCACAACTTTTACTCTCAAAAGAATAAAGTGATTTTCCTTCTATACATTCATTAACAATGAGCAAAATAAATAGTTTAAAATTTTGACAATCTTGCAAGAGAAAACTTCCATGTAATTTTGTTTTATTTTTCATTTGTCCAAAATGAATATAGTTGGCCTTTCCCCCTTTACTTAGTCATTTGCTTTATTTTCCTGAGGATTGCTCCTTGAATCTTTTGCTCATTTTTATATTTGATTTTTTGCCTTCTAGTATATTCATGAAATTAGTTTTCCATCTGTCATAAGTTTTTTTTTTTTTTTTCAGTTTGCTATTTGTATTTTTACCTTACTTGTGGTATTTTGCCAGCAAAAATTTCTAAATTTTATGTGCTTAGATTTATTTATCTTTTCCTTTTTGGCTCATATGCAATGCTTAGGAAGGAACTGTTTTTAAGAATAAGTGCATTTCCTCCCATTTATTTGAAAAGGTAGTTTTATAAACTACTAAATTCCCTTATACAATTAGATCCATTTCTGAACCCTATTTGTTTGATCTATATATTGTTTAGTCTTACTACCAAATCTCTTTAATTATTGAACCTACATAAAAATATTTTATTATATGCTTAGGTTAGCCAAGCCTCCTACTAGTCTCATTTCAGAAATATCTTCAGTTCAGTTCAGCCGCTCAGTCATGTCCGACTCTTTGCGACCCCATGAATTGCAGCACGCCAGGCCTCCCTGTCCATCACCAGCTCCTGGAGTTCGCTCAGACTCACGTCCATCGAGTCCGTGATGCCATCCAGCCATCTCATCCTCTGTCGTCCCCTTCTCCTCCTGCCCCCAATCCCTCCTGGTATCAGAGTCTTTTCCAGTGAGTCAACTCTTCGCATTTGGTGGCCAAAGTACTGGAGTTTCAGCTTCAGCATCATTCCCTCCAAAGAAATCCCAGGGCCGATCTCCTTCAGAATGGACTGGTTGGATCTCCTTGTTTACTAATTCTCAAATGTATTTTTCTGAGCTTTACAAAAATAACCAGATAAAAATAGATTTAGGTAAAAATGACAACAATAAAAGTGCATAATCTTATTGGAAATTTGTATAGAGATAGATATTGAAAAATATAGACATATATGATAGGTGTAGATTTAGATATATATTACTAAGAAAAATTTACACCTCTTTTAAGGACAACAAAAGAAGACATGAATAAATGAGAAGAAATAGTTTGTCCTTGACTAGGAGGGAAATACTGTAAATTTGTCAAATCTCCCAATACTGCTAAGTAATTGTTATTTAAACCCAATCAAAATACCAACAGAAGTTTTCTTTTCAATTTAACTAAATGTTACTGAAATTCATTTTTCACAAATGTTTGCCTATTATTAATTGTTCCCTTAGCAACACAAATAACTGTCTGAAGCTTTTGAGTTAAGGGCCTAATTGACTTTTTAAATAAGGTCCTTTTTATGTTCCAGTGTTTAGTGATATGTTTTTGTTTTTCCAGCTACATAGGAACATAGACCTTGCATCTTTATCTGTAGTGTAAATATATATATTATATGCTGACTAGCTGCTAAGAAAATAGAATCTTTTTTTTTTTTTCTTGATAGCTATATCTTTTTTTCTGATCTAGAGCCCCAGGACAATTTTTAAGTTCAAATGCCACATATCACTGTGCAATGAAATGCCACTGTACCTTTTTTTACTTAAACTGTAAACTTCTCAAAAGCAAGAACCTTAGCTTTTATTCTAATCTGCATTCCCATATAAAAGGGCTCAAGGAACATTTATATGGTGATCTGAGTGCAAAGCTTGTATATGTTTCTAAAAAATGACAGCCTGTTTCTAAAAAATACTTACCTTTTCCTCTGTCTTTTCTCACTTCTTCTTGTGACTTTTGTTCATCTTTGTTTTTCATCAGAAAAATGATGGGGCTGCTCCAGTAAAATCCCAGATCTTCTTCTTGTTTACTGAGGCTCGTGTCTGCTTGCTCAGGCTGAGGGACCCTTTTACTTGTGACTCATTTGGGGGAACTGAGTTTTCCCACTTGAACCTCCCCAAGTGCCAAATAGTCTTTGTAACCTACATGTAGGGAGCTGGTGGGAAAGTATGCCTAAATGGTGAAGGACAGGGTCCCTTCACCCCCGTCAGACTGACGAAACATCCTGTAAGCTGATCTCAGAGGATACACCATGAGAAAGTCATGCTATACTGGAGCAATTATTGAAAATAAAGCAGGAAAGGGGCACATGGTATTTAGCTTTTCAATGTGCTGTTTTCTCACAATTTTTTTTATCTCTAGAGATTACATGGATTATGGTCAGCAAATCATGGATGTAAATACCTGTGTACACCATTTTATGGCTACCCCAAAGCTGAGACATTATCTCTCTCTTATGCACATGTGCACACACATACACAAACACACAAATCCATGATTTTACTAAACTAATTATTTTTACTAAAATTCCTTCTAGCTCCTGAAGTCTAAGGCATTAGCTATTGGAATAATCAAAGGGGAAAATGTTTACATTTTTAAATGTCATACTTAGCTGCTAATCATTTCTCTTCCGTTGGAAAGATCTGGTTAAAATTGACCCTGATCAAGAAGTTGCAAATAATTATTATCTTCTCCCTCAAAATGTCAGGAATAAAGAAAAGAGTTGTTTCAGCAAACATTTATTGTAGATGCACTACTTGCAAACAAGAAACACCTACCAGTGTTAATCAGGGAAGGGTCGATAGTGGGCAAGTCACAGACAACAAATGCCTTTTTAAGCTGTAATATAGATATTAATATTCTAATGACTTAAAATTTTAGTGAAACATTTATTAAAAATCTTAAAACCAACGTTTTGAATGTCTTAAGCAAGACTTATAAACCATAACCAAAGATAGGGGTAAATTTGTCTGCATTAAAACTAAGAACTTCTGTTCACCAGATCAAAGATTATGAACATGTTTGTCTACACTTTGAGAAATGGCTTAATATATGGCCAAAATTAGGGCAAGGAAATGGAAGAAAAAACTAAAACATAATTTTAAAACATAAAATATAATTTCATGCTTTTTTTCAGAGACTTTTTATACTTTTGGTGTGGTTATAAATTTACAATTATAAAATAATTTCACTCACCTTTTACTCTTAAGTTATATTCCCCCTTCTCTAGTGCAATGTTTGGCACAAGGACAGTACAGAATAAATCAATAAATGTTGAGAGGAACAAAAATAGAAAAAAAAAGAAAAAAATGCTATTACTCAATTCTCATTATTAAAACAAATAGACATTATTTATATTTTTCCATGGAAGAGTTATGAACTGTGATGAGAACCATCTTGTTTTCCTGTCAAAAGAGTCAAAATGTGAACACTAGCTATTTTAATGAATGTGTATCAATGTTGCTCCACGAAGTAAAAAATTCTCAGTATCTGTACTTGGCATTTCTTCCTATTCAAAGCTCTTTCTTCTTTTAATGTGTTCGACTTCTCCCCAAGGCAGATGTTATTTCTGAATATTTCTTCATGTGGATCTACCAGAGACTATTGGGCATTATATATTTATGGAAAAGAAATTTCCACTGGGGAGCTTGGTGCCCATGACACTGAATGCCAGACGGTGTTTTACTCTCCATACTGTTGATTATTGCTCTCAGGTAGATATTTTGAATGTCATGTGACTTTGCCGCCCTCCTGTGGCTGCTCCTTGGGGTGTCCAGATCTTAGTTATGCCTGCAGGTTCCAGGGACCCTTTCACTAGGCCACCCCCACATTCCACTTGCTGTTCTTGGCTTCACATGGATGACTTACCTCCCATCTGAATGGACTGAATGAACAAGTGTTCTACCAAGGTGTTCTGAACATTTTTTTTCCTCCAATTTCACCCAAGAGTTCAGAAGAAGTAGGATGATAAACACATTGGTCTTCTAGTAAATGATATATTTTTTCCTTTTGACTTTCCTGTTTTCATGGTCTGCAGGGTAAGAGCAATCTGATATTCTACTGCAGGGATCAGCAAACTCACTGATAAAGAACAAGGTACTAAAAACAGGATATTTTTTTAAGCAACGCAGTCTCTGTCTTGACTGACTACTCAACCCTGCCATTGTAGCAGGGAAACAGCCATAGACAACATAAATGAATGTAGATGTGTTCCAATAAAACTTTATTCCATAAACTTTATTGACAAGAGGAGGTGAGAAAGGGTGGTCATTGGGTACACCCCATAGATAGCTGTTCACCAACTCCTATTCTATAGTTATTTCCTATTATATCAATGCTGAACTAATTTGTTGATAAATTAAGTGATAAATAATTCATTCAAATGAATCAATAAATGGCTCTTTAAATAAAAATATGTATTTCTAAATATTCCATTCATAATTGAATTATACAAATACAGACACTGGCTTGCCAAAGTTTTATACTACATTGTTACATTTTTAATTGCTGTATGGCTTCTTCAGGTGACTTGTGCAAATAGCTCGCAAGAAATCCATTACAATTAATCTATATACACCACTGTTTAGGAAAATGCTTCTCCACAGAGAAAGATGTCTATATTTATCAAGGAGTTCAATAGAGTTCATTTTTTCCTTTAAATTGTTAATGACTCATGTTCATTTAGCTGCTAGGTCCTGCTGAATTGTTTTCTAAGCATCTGTCCAATCTGTCACGATCTTAGTTCAGACTTCTAGATAAGTTTCATGTTATTGAAAATATCTCAGGTGTATTTTTTCTGTTCTGCCTTCAGTCTTGCATTCTGTGTTGCTGTTTAGCTGCTAAATTGTGTCCAACTCTCTGCGACCCCATGGACTGTGAGCCCAGAGAAAAATACAGGAGTAGGTTGCCATTTCCATCTCTAGGAGATCTTCCCAACCCAGGGATCAAATCTGTGTCTCCTACATTGGCAGATGGATTCTTTACCACTGAGCCACCTGGGAAGCCCTTACATTCTGTACCATCATGTAGATCGTTGCCCAAATTACCTTCTTATAATTCAGATCTGACTTCATCTCTGCTCTGATCCAGTGGCTTCTTGGGGGTCAGCCAAAATTCTTTAGAATGCCACAAAAAGCTTTCTTTTTTTTTTTTCCTTGTAAGACTTACCTCTTGGCAAGCCTCTTTCCATGGTTCTCTACTCCAAACATATCAGGTTTCCCATAGTTTCCAGCTTCATCACACTCTTCCATTAAGCTTTGTTTTACACCACTTTGCCTGGACAGCTTGATTTTCTCCACTCCACTTTCCAATCAACTAATTTTTCTCTCCATCCATTCCTTTATTTCATCCATCATCTTATCGGTATTCATGGAACACGTATTTAGTGACAGCATTCCCGGTGCCACGGACACAAAGCCTTTCCTGACCTGCTTCCTTGCTCACCAATGATTCTGTTGACCCAGTGCACTCTGTGCACACTTCTATCGTGCTTATTATGCTCTGCAGTAAGTATTATTTCTGAGTTTCATTTGTTAGACTACAAACTCCTGAAAAACATAAGGACTGTCTTGGTAATCCTCCTATTTCTAGCATGGTGCAATTTTACATAGTCGGCAATCAATAAGGATTGAACAAACACGTGAAAAAATGAATGAATGGGTGAAGAGACTAATGAATGGCTTCCATGCTGACTGAAGAACAGAAAGCATTATACTATCAGTAGGGGGAGCTGTTATTTAATTGAGGTTGAAAACAATGATTATTATTAATTTTTTTTAATACTTCACTAGTTGATAAGATAGATTCTGTGGTATCTCTGTTCAGTGAAGTAGGGTCTGAGGAGCAGTCACATTTTTTTTTTTTTTAACCTCTTTTCTGGTGTTCAGCTACATCAGTTACATTATCTTATCAACTAGTGAAGTATTGAAAAAAGAAATCAATGTTTTCAACCTCAATTAAGTAACAGCTCCCCCTACTGATAGTGGGACAAGTAGGGAACCTCAAAATCACCATGATGCTGTATCTCTGTGAGCCAAGTTGGCAAGATCTGAAAGCAAGGCGATCCGAGGATCAGGCCGCCTGCTAGACTTAACATGCCCAAGTGAGAGGTCAGGGGCAGGGCACTGGCTACACTAACAAAGCAGTCCCGTCCTCACCGAAGGACAAAGGGAGCTGTAATTTTACAGCAGAGAGCATTTGCAGTTTCCCTCTTCCAACAAGTCTTTAAAAATGCTGATCTGAAAGACTGAAGCAACCCACTTGAGACTCATTTTCAGATGGCAAAAGTTCTGAAACCCAGACTGCAAAATCTCAGGAAGCAGCTGGGTTCCTAATTAAAACAAATCGTTAATAGATTTAGCAGTCCAAATTTATGCACTTCAATTAAAAATGCTATTGCAGTTGGTGTATCTGAGCAAGAGTATATGCGTGTGTCTGTGAATGCATGTGCAAACAAATACGCCTACACCCTGGGCTCAGGGTATTCCAGAGTTTAAGAGGCAGTTATAAAGCCTGGGTCAACATTAAGATACAAAGGTTAATTGAATCAATTCTTAATTGTTTTGGTAACTTCCTTGAGTCTCCATACATGTTTCAAAAATAGTTGTGTATGGACAAATAGAACTTTCCTACCACAATTCTTTCAATAAGACATTTTTTTAACGGTTTATGGTTTTGTAAATATTTTTGAAAAGGTATTATTTCCAGTTTAAATAAAATTCTTTGAGGTGCACAGTTTTTTTCTGAAGTTAATCCAGCAAGTCAGTGGAAAACACCTTAACCCTAGTATTCAGTTATTTATACATATCAGCACGATACTATTTTTCTGGGTGAACAAGTCAAGTTTTGTTAATAAAATGGACATCCTTCTCTTGGCCATGGGTTATCAGAAAATATACCAAGCTATGATTTATGATGCCCATAAGCAGAGCAATTAACTCCCTCCTTACCTGGAAGAGGAGTCAATTTGTCTTCTTTCCATTTAGCAACTGCTCCTCTTACTTACCTGGGTACTCTTGGGGCACTAAGAGAAGGATAGAAGAAGAGTCCTGAGAACCAGCTTATGGAAGAACGGTCCCCCAGTCCTGCTTTAGGAGAAATCAGTTCACAACTTTTATCACAAACAAAGGTGCTCTGCATTATGTTTGCACCATTATAATCTATTTGTTCTAAGCTAAAATATGTGTTTTTAGACAACAAGATGATAGGAAATTTATCAGACCATCTGGAGTAGAGGAAAGAGTTTTGAATTAGGAAGAGGGTAATATTAATTCTGAACTGAAGTATGTCTGTGGAATTGTGGACAGGTTAGTTCAACTCTCTGGAAACCAGTTTGTACAAATTTTAAATTTTCCTAACGTATAAGTTTGAAAGTTTGCAAATTAAAACTCTCATTGGTTGTTGGGAAATTCCAAGATAACTTTATAAAGCCCATGGTTAAAACACTGGCATTCTATATGATCCATGGTAGGAGCATGATAATAGATGCTTCAAAATGTCAGTAAATGGATTTTGGAACAGTTCTTAATTTATATTTTTCCTTCTTTTTCCTCCTGAGTCCCATCCTCTATTAACCATCATTCTCTGATTACCTTTCTGTTCTTTTCTGCTTCAGATTCCACACTAACATTGGTTAAAAATGTAACTTGTATCCTGTACAAGGAGTCCATGAACAAGGCTTCCATGTGGGTGTAAACTTCTTGGAGTTGCATGCAAAACTGTGTGTGATTGTGTACACATACGTGCTAGGGATCCTGAGCATGCCTCTCCTTCTCAAAAGGTTCTATGACCCAAAATAAAGGTTATGAACTGCTAATCTCCCAGAAAAAAAAAAGTTTTTTTTTTTAAAAGAAAGAAAAGTCTGGTTAAATGGTACTATGATAAGATACTGACACTGCATAAAAAGGATTATAATGTGATCTCAATGTAGTCCATAATGAGTTATAGCTGATGATTGTAATCTCTAGAGCAAACACTAAAAAGAGAGGAATAGCTAAAATGTCAACACACAAGATAATAGAATATTAAAAAATCTGTCACCCACCCACAGAAGGCAGGAAAAATATCAGAGGACCAAGACAAAAAGGGATTTAAAAAAAAGACAAAGAAGGGTGCTTATAAAATCATATCAATTATTACATTAAATGAAAATGGAATAATTATTCCAATTAAAGGCAGAGATTGGTCAGACTGGATTTTTTTAAAAAAGAAAGATCTATGCTGTTTACAAGGAACATACTTTAAACACATACAGATTGAAAATAAAAGAGTGCAGGTAAAAGATATACCTTCAACAACATTGTTGTTATATACATTCAATTAACAAGCAAAAAAAAGCTAATATAGCTACGTCAATATAGACAGAGTAGACTTAAAAACAGAAAATGTCACTAGAGATAAAGAAAAGTATTTCATGGAATCAATTCATCAACAAAGCCTTATGATCCTAAATGAATATTTTGACATGAAAATGAGAAAAATGTATGAATGTGTGGTATGTGGGTGTGTAGAAACGCTGTTCTTGTTTGAAATTTTTTTTTTTTAACACAATGTCTTTTTATGCTCCATATCATTTCCTTCCGTACTTCTGGTTCTTCTGCATCCATTCTTTGTCTTTCAAACTTTGGGATTTGCTTTCTTTTCTTTTCTGAGTATAACCAGCTGTCAATCTGAAATACAACAGATGTGTAAGGAAAGCCTTTAGATCAGGCAGAACTTATCTGCTGCAGTTTTACAGGCCTATACCCTGGATTCTGTAGGTGGCTGATTCCAAAATGATGCCAGTGGTCCCACTGAATCCCAGTGGTTAATTCATTCAACTGTTCTGACCACAGGCTTGAGACTCCATGCAGGAGGGCCAATCTGTGGGCCAAACCTATACCCAGGGGTCTCCTCATGGCAAGATAATGGTACAAGTAAAGTGAGACTTTAGCTAGATTAAAGCCATCACACAGGAAAAACTACAATAAATCATTTTAGAACCATTTAAAAATCTATTTTAGAATAGATGCATAATGCGTCTTTCCAACTAGCTTTAATACACATGCTCAGTTTTATTTCAGAATCCCCAAATACTGAGCCATGTTCCTGAAAATATTAACAAAAGATATAATAGTAATAATAACAGATTTGGGGGGCAGGTGAATTAATTTGTTATATGGCCTTGAATTTTAATATTAATTTAAGTTTCCACTAAGGATATTTTACATTTCCCTGGTGGCTCACATGGTAAAGAATCTGCCTGCAGTGTGGGAGATCTGGGTTCGATCCCTGGGTTGAGAAGTTCCCCTGGAGGAGGGCATGGCAACCCACTCCAGTATTCTTGCCTGGAGAATCCCCATGGACAGAGAAGCCTGGTGGGCTACAGTCCAGGGGGTTGCAAAGAATCAGACAACTGAGCAACACATCATAGCGCAGCACAGCATAAGACTACTGCACAACATTTTTACAGGCGTTTCTGTTTATATTGTATTTATGGGTTGTTAATAAATGAATCCCCATGCTGACTCTAAAAAGAATATCAGGATTATGCATTTCTCAAAAAAGAGAGGAAAGGAACCCTTAGAGACTTTAATTTGTCCAGGTTAGAATTTAGAGTTCCTGACTGTCCACTCTGTGCTCAGGATGGATCTGTCAGCGTTCACCAACTTCTGCCCGGAAATGTGTGGAACCATCTTACTGAGGACAGGGTCTGGGTGTTGAAATGAGTTCATTTAGGAATTTGACATCAAATGCCCTTCAGTTCATGCACAGGGCAGCCATGGCATCATCTTTTGTTTCCATAAGGAAAACAAACAAACAAAAAAGGCTCTCTGTGTGTGTAATTATTAATACTTGGGGAAGGTGTACTGGGCAGAGACAAATATTCTGATGCCTAGTATACTTTTTTCTATATCTCAATAAAATGGGAGAAAACATGATCTAGTGGAATTGTGACCTGGATTTAGGGCTGGTTCAAATTTCAGATAAATTACTTAAAAGCTGTGTGACCTTGAACAATCTATGGAACCTTTTTGAACATCCGTTTCTTTAGATGTAAAATAGAGATTTTAAAGCATATCCCTATCTTGGTCAGCATGCTCTGTGGATTAGAGATAATAAATGTGAAGTGCTTGGTCCTTCAGTTTGTGTGCTCAACCAATAGAATCACACAGCATCATTCACCACTCAAGTGATGGTAGACCAGTTGCTGAGCAAAGAGGATGACTGACCCTCCTTGCAAAGCCAGGAGACGTAAGGTATGTTTAACTCACTGCTCCTGTGGAATGTCAGGAGCCTCTGCTTGAAATAAACAAAATCAGTGATCTTGTGAGGTAGTGGTCCAGCGCAATTCACTTGATATGGAGAGATATGTAGTAAACACATTAGAACCATTTGCATATCCAGGGACACAGTCAGGGTGAGAGATGAAGAATGCACAACAAAGTCCACAGGTTTCATCAATATATCACTTCTGAGAGCAAACCACAAAGCCAGCCTGAAAGCACAGGGTGGGGATGGGCAGGGAGAGAGCCCGGGGCATCTACGGCTGACTCTAGAGGTCACGTGGCCTTGACACATAACTTCTACTGAGTTGACTATATCTCACTTCCTGTAAGTGCCTGTCTCTCATGCTCACTTTCAAGGACTTGGCCAATCTCCTTTTGTAAATAGAACAATGCTTTATATTTCTCTATTACTCTGGAGTGACTCTATCAATAATGCAGGAAACGCATCTGTCCAGCACAATGAGATTATTTTTCTGATTTCGGTTGACAGTTATGGTAATAGTTTGGCAAACAATCTACTCCACCATCAATGGCCGCAGATTACAGCTGTTTTTAAAAACCTCAGCGCCTTCTGGAAACTTGGAAGATGGATTGCACGTTGAGGGGGAGACGGAAAGACATACCATGAGCCTTTAGGGCAGGGAAAAGTCTTAACTCTTTCTGTACATATGAAGCTGAAGAAATATTAGGGAAAGCACAATACAACGTGCTATCTATGGATGCACTGTAATGAGAGCAAGGTAAGAAAAGATGATGCTGTGAGATAGTGTCAGGATCGTTGAACATTGCCACAGGAACCACGGAGAAGTAGGAAGAGCTTGAAATAGTCCGAGGACCTGCTTTTTCTTTGACAACTTCCCCAAGTCATCCAGGAGTTACTGCAAATATTTACAGGGGAGAAAGGGCTGCCCAGGTGGCTCAGACAGGAAAGAATCTGCCTGTAATCCAAGAGACCCTGGAGAAGGGAATGACTACCCACTCCAGGATTTTTGCCTGGAAAATTCCAGAGGAGATTCTTATGGACAGAGGAGCCGGGGGGCTATAGTCCATGGGGTCACAAAGAGTCAGATACAACTGAGTGACTAAGAATGAACAGGGAAGAAAATAGAGACAGAATATTATCTTCTCTACCATATTGGCCTTGATCCTTGATGAATAGAACCACCAGCTAGTCAATAATGACCCGTGTCTAGGATTTCTATTTTTGTTAAAACACACACTCATCCACATCATGGTTTAGTTCAGCAGAGGTGATGAAGAGAAGTTGATTTTCTTTAATTCGAACTTCTAAGTCTCAAAAAAAAAAAAACAACAAACTATGTTTTCTTAAAAGTTCATAACAGCTCTGAAATGGACTTTATTTTCTATACAAATTTCCCCCCTTTGGGGTTTTTCTTTTCTTAAGCATTTGATAAGCAGAATGCTGATCTTGCTATTGGCCTGTAACCCTGGCATTTGGCCAGTGATTGCTATTTAGGGGACAGAGGACAAAACTCTGGCCTCACAGGTCTCCCAAGGTGCAAGATTTCTTGCCCTCTGAGTTCCAAGGTGAAACTGTTAGGAAGAGTCATTGTAAAAAGGAGGCAATCGTACTCATATCCAGGTGAGTTCATTTTTCTTGTGAACTTTTCACCTAGGCCACAATTAGTATCCTATTAACCTTCTTAAATATGGAATTGCTAGGATCTTAGAATACTACAAAATGGACTATTAGCGAGCCCATTTCCTGGCTCCGTCAGATGAAAATGCCAAAGTAGGTCATACAACAGAATTACCTTGATTAATTTCAGCTCTCTCCCATGGGGCATGATGTCATGCAAGTTTAAGGAGATTTAAATTTGATACATCATTTCAATGACTGATTAACCAAGAGGGTTTTTGTTTTAAACATTTTCAATTCCAGGTTTTTATGGATGTTCATTTTTAACATGACAAACACTTGAAACATTCTAAATTGATCAATTATACAAACGGCGACATCCCTTGAACATAATTTTTAACGTGCATGTTCTCTGAGGCCTAATATGAAAAAAGGTTTATTTTTCCCAGTATCTACTAGGTTAGATCAGAAACTCTCAGCATTATATCCCATTTCTATCCATAGATGCAGGCAGGTTTTTAAACACACTCTGAAGAGACCACTTCCACTCTAGAGCCCACTCTAGAATGGCATTTGTAAAAATAAATGGCTTTGCTAAGGCTAAAAAAAGCAACAAACTTCCCAATCTTTATCATATATTCCTAAAGGCCTGCTTTAAGAAAGTACTTAAAAAGAAATATTGTATGTTTTAACATCTCATGTATTGGTGCAATTTCTTTACAATAAGCAGGTTTAATTTGTTTTCATGAATGCATAAAGCAGCTTTAGAGACATATTAGTAATTTCAAGTATTGCAGCATAATATGTCAAAAACTGAATTTTCTTGTCAGAAGTAGACTTATTTAGTTGACATTTGCTTCTTAAAATGTAAACTACAACTAGTTCCTTTTAAGGCTACTTGTTTTCTGTTTAATTATCTCACTTGGAAATAAGAAAACCTTTGGATGTGACAATTATGCTATAAAATCAGGTTGGTATCTCTCCTGTGCTTATAACGTGAGCACCATGCTGCTTCCCTAAACACTAGACCAGTATCAACACTCTCCAGCCCTTTTTGGACAAAAATGCAACTTGGATTCTTCAACTGTTAAATTTTTAAGTTATATCACTTTTTAATAGTCGGGCATTCCTCCCTAGGGGTTTCCCTGCTAGCTCAACTGGTAAAGACTATGCCTGCAATGCAGGAGATCCTGGTTCAATTCCTGGGTGGAGAAGATCCCCTGGAGAAGGGATAGGCTACCCCCTCCAGTATTCTTGGGCTTCCTTGGTGGTTCAGATGGTAAAGAATCTGTCTGCGGTGTGGGAGACCTGAGTTCAATCCCTGGTTTGGGAAGATCCCCTGAAGGATCTTCTCCAGTGTTCTTGCCTAGAGAATCCCCATGGACAGAGGAACCTGGTGGGCTACAGTCCATGGGGCTGCAAAGAGTCGGACACGACTGAGTGACTAAGCATAGCACATTCCTTCCTATAGTAATTTGGGATGTGTATTTGTTTGTTGCATTATTTCTAGGAAGTAATGATGGAACAGTCCATGGTCCTATGAAGCATCTCTAAGCTTCCAAAGATCCACTTTTCTGACTCAGGGCTTTGTGGACACCCACATGGCATCGACTGGGTTGTGATACTGCCTATAACAAGTACCCACTGGGGGATCCTGCTATTTCCCTCCCTTTCTTTCCTGAACAGTCCATGATCACTAAAAAGCTGTGCTAAACTGCCACCTTTTAGAAACTCTTATCAGTAAATAAATAGCTTATCACCACCAAAGAGATTGAAAGCTGAAGACAGATATTTATGCTATTGAGCCCAACATAACATTCAGGAAGAAGAGAGCTTCAGAATCATACTTTCTTCCTCTGAGATTCAACTTCTGCCTGAGCTTCTCCAACTGAGGAATTCAGCTTTATTGGATTCCGGTGTCAAAGTGGACTCACTGGTCACCAGAGAAACTCTGCCATTATATTCTAACAGCAGATCTCCCCAGTCCTGGCTCTATCGGATGATTTAACAAATTAAATAGAAATCCAGGATATTATGCTGTGATGAGAATAAACAATATGATTCAAGGATATATTGAGGAAAATACCGTAAAGACTTTGGTTTTTTCTTCCTCCATATAGACATGTATACAAGTCCCTTTAATTTTTTTTCTGTATGTTCTCAGCATCTTCATTTGCTCCTGCATTTGCAAGTAGTATCCCTAAGATGGGTATATTTCTCGATACCGCCTGTCTTAAAGTTCATTATTTACTAGTTAACAGAAACTCACCAACCTATATGGCTCTTAACACACAGAATCCTTGTACAAATAAGGCATCCCTCTGGGAATCAATCTGTTCTACTGGGTGATTATTATACGCACACTGGTATTTCATAGATAATACCTTAAAGGAATATTACCTTAATGAACATACGAAGTGGAGACATCTACAGCATGAATGAAGCTCCTTCAGTGTGGCTGTTGAGGAACTGTGCAGTTTGTATGCATAGTCCCCCTGGGACAAAAGAACTCTTTGTAACTTTTTTGTTTCTATGAATAACTTGCTTCTGCATATCTTTAGCCCAACCCCCATCTCAGTTCAGTTCTTCATGAGGTCTTTCCTAGATTGTCCTAATAGCTAGTTCATTGACATCCCTGTTCTCCAAGCTTTTGCCCATCCCTATTTCTACCACCCTGCTGACCCAAGGATGTGCCTAAAACGCCCGTCAGCCTGTGTCAGCGTGGCCACACGTCCTGTGCATGGCTCACAAATCCCCTTATGAGCCCAAGATCAGCTCCCTCGACCCACTGTGCTGTGTCAAGTCCCATATCGTTTCCAGGAGGCACACCCCACCCCAGCTCAGCCTGTTCTTTCTGCCTAGATAATGATCCTTCAAAACTCCACTTAAGTGTCATATCTTCATAGAAAAGTTTACCCTAGAAGATTCGATGTTTCTTTCCCTTTGACCCTCCCAGCCCCTTACTCCGTACAAAGTCTGACCTGACACTACACTCAATTACAATTTTGGGATATGTGAATGAGTTTCATTTCTTGCTAGTCAGTGAACCCAAGTATAATGTCTACAATGCAGCCCGTGAGTTAGTGGAGTAATTGCCACCTGGTAGATGTGAAATGAATGGTTGCTGAATCAACAGTTCTGAGCAAAGAATGTCCCATATTCCCTACTGACCAGGCCCAGAGATGGGCTGGGTGACAGTCTACATGCTCCACACTGAACACTGTCAACTAACCCTCTCTTTCTCACCATCGCCATTTCTTAATTGTTTTCAGTGAATATGACATCACTGAAAAAATCTGACTCTTCTGGGTCTAGTGGAAAATCTTAGATTGTTTTACTCAGCTGCCTCTTGACGCTTGTCCATGCATATCTTCCTGAGATACTCTAAGCCTCTCCCTTGCAGATTATCCGAACTTACTTCTTATAGGTTAGGGCTGCCTCACCTTACTAGAACGTTAAGAGAGATGAATTTTCAGAAATGAGGCTAGCCAGTGAACTGTGATGCCAGAGTAATCCCATTACTTTTGGAGGTGTCGAGTCTGTTATAATCACTCAAGTGTAGCAATGCTGTAACTTTAAAAGGGAAAGGATATGGTGTTTGCTGGTGATTGTTTTCTTCAAGACAGAACTCCCAATCTTGGGAAGCAGGTGATTTAACAGAGGCAAAGCCTTTAGGGAACTCATTAAGATCATTCCAACAGTCTCAAAGTGTTTATTAAAATGGGTTAAAGAAGGTACCGGTTGCCTCCTGCCTGGAATAAGGTTAAAATAAGTGTGGATCTCTGTTTCTAGGCAAATGAATCCCCCACCCCTAACCCCTGTTTTGATCCTTTCTGTTTTAGCTGGAGGAGGAAATGGCAATCCACTCCAGTATTCTTGCCTGGAAAATTCCATGGACAGAAGAGCCTGGCAGGCTATAGTCCATGGGGTCACAAAGAGCCAGACATAACTGAATGTGTGCACACACACACGTTAGCTCTGATCTGATGATGTTCATTCTTTTAAGAGATAAGATTTTTAGGAAAGAGTGAAGGAGAAATTTTGCAAAAGTGGGAAGACTAACCCAATGAAAGAACTTTTCAGAGAAGAGGTGGGAAAACCCTTAAATGGTCTATATGCTTCACTCAAATCCTTAGGTGTGGGTTAAATAGATACACAAAGTAATACTGATTTTCTTGCAATGTTTATGCACTAAAAAGGTTGTTCATAAAGCAAACCTTTTGGTACACTGGGCTATAAATGTCCTCTGGAAGGCACAAGAACTAATCTCAAAATTTGAAGATTTCTTCTGCACTGTTTATGCACAAATGACAAGAAATTCCACTGGATATTGGTAGCTATTAAATGAGTTATGAAGAGTTACTAACATGTGATACTGATAAACTAAAATTAGCATGCTGTGGGAGTTTACTCTAGACCTTAATCCAGTATGGTGCCAGGAAGTCTGGCTGCTACACACAGCTTAGCAGTGCTGTGAAGCGCCTACAGTCAGGTCCACAAGCAGAAGGTTGGGATTCTCGGAGTTTCCAGGAAGTCAGCTTTGTTATCAGTGCATCATTACTGTCTTATTGAGTTGTCCTTGGTTTTTAATTGCTACTAAGGTTGTATTAATATTTTACTTCTGTTGATTGTTAGGGTCTTATGTAAAAAGCTTTGCTTTGCTATTTTGATCACTGTTAGTAGGCACTGTTTGCCTAAGTGTCTCCAGGACCTTTCACTGACTTGATGCAAAATTCAAGCTCACAGGTATGGCATGAAGGCACAAACTATCAGCGACTGACACTCTTTAGTGTCTGGAAACTTTCTAAGCACTTTAAATATTTGATTTTTCAATACAACCTAAAGTCTAGGCAATCTTAGTTTTTGCTTCTCAGACCCTTCTAATATCTTTAGAGCAATTCTCTGTTTAAAAGCATCCTACCACTTGAAATTATTTCCTTTTTATCTCTCAGCATTTATTTTGAAAATGTCAAATATAAGTGAATGAAATAGCAAAGTGAATGTATGTAAAACTCACTTAGATTAAACAATTGTGAATGTTTTGTCACATTTCATTTTTAAAAAATTTTTTATGAACCATTTAAAGGTAAGTTTCAAAGTGACACTTCACTATTAAATAATTTGGTATGCATCTCCTAGGAGTAAGTACACACAGAGCCATAATGCTGTTATGACACTTGAGAATACAAAAAGATCCTTTATATGTCTAATATTTAATATGAAGTACACATTTGAATTCCCCAATTTCCCCCAAAATGTCACTTATAGTTTTTGAACCTGGATCCATTCCCAGGTCACAAAGTACATGTGATTTGTGTCATTTTAGTCTCTGTTAAACCAGAAGAATTCTATCCTACCTTTTAAATTTTTTAAAATAATAATGACTTTTTAAAGACTCCAGGCAAGTTGATTGTAGATTATGCTTCATTTTAGATCTGTTTGATTGCTTTCTCAGGGTATTGTTTAATTTTTTCTCTTATCCCTGTATTTCTTTTAAACTAACAATTAGATATGGGGATTGATTACATTTACCTTAAACATTTTTGGCAAGATTCCTCTATGGGTGATGTGTATTTCATTATATATCACATCATGAACCACATAAGGTCAAATGGTCCATTTACTGGTGAGGCTGTTTGATTTGTTAATTTGTTAATGGGACTACTACTGGATCTATCCATTGTAACAGTACATCTTTCCTTTTGTAATTAATAAGTGCTCTCTAGGGTGATTGTATTTGTTTTCTATTGTGGCTGTAATAACAATTTATCATAAATATAGCACCATTAAAAAAATACAGATCATTATCTCAGTCCTGTAGGTTAGAAATTCAATTTAACTGGGACTCACTGGGCTAAAAATCAATGTGTTGGTGGAATTTCCTTTATTGGAGGATCCAGAGGAGCATCCATTTCCTTGCATTTTTCCAGCTTCTAGAGGCCACCTGCATTCTTTGGCTCATGGCCCTTCCCCTACCCCCAGCCTTCATAGCCGGCAACAGCTGGTTAAGTCCTTTGCAAGTTACATCTTTCTTACCTTCCCCCTGCCTCCTGTTTCTTTGTTAAGAATCCTTGTTATTAAACTGGGCTTAATCCAGGATAATCCCCCTAGTTTAAGGTCAGATGATGTGCAAGTTCAGATGATCAGTAGCTTTAATTCTACCTGCAGCCTTAATTACCTTTTGCATATAACCTAAGATTTTACAAGTTCCAGGGAATAGGATATGGGTATCTTTTGGGAGGCCATTATTCTGCCTGTAACAATGATATTTTGCCATCGTATAAATAACCAGCTCCCTAACAAGCTTTCCACTTTATAGTTTTAACCTTCCTTGGTAATCCTTGGTCATATCAGTGGAATATCATTATTTCTCAGCTAAGGATGGATAGATAGATGATAGATCGATAGATAGATGGATAGACAAAAATAAAAACATCAAGTATAAACTGTGCACTCCTATTGACATTTTCAATATAAATTTAACATTACAAACTTTTACTTTTTAAAACAAATTTCTAATATTTCCCTTGCAATGAAATTCTTGGTTCCTAATCCTACAGTATAGGAAAATAGAGATCCAAAATTACAGTGGCTATTACTACCAACAATAATCCTTCTGTGTAAATTTTAGATTTGTTTACATTTTTTTTTCTGTTTTCAGGACACATCCCACAGAAATGTTATAGTCAGAGTAGTATTCAAAATTACTTGAAATAGTTATTTCTTCTGTATCATCACATCAACTTCATTTAAAATTGTTCATTTCTTTTAGTTTTATTCCATGTTCAAGTGAATAGTTTTCTTTTTGATTTAATATCATTCCTTATATTTACATCATTCAGAAGTCAAACCTGTAGGAAATACGTTCTCAGTTAAGTTCCTCCTGCATCTCCATTGTCTCCACCCTGCCTCCCACATACCCCTTATTGACAGCCTTTCTAATTAGTTTCTGATTATCCTTCCAATGGTTTATTTATTTTTGGAAAAATAACTACACCCCTTTATCTCTTGTTATTTCTTGTGCTAAAAGAATACTTTGACCCTTTTCACCCCAAAGTACATTTTGAAATCATAGAATGGATTTTTTGTTCTTGACTAGACACAGGTGATAAAAAAGGTTATGAAAATGGCTACCCACTCCAATATTCTTGCCTGGAGAATTCCAGGGACAGAAGAGTCTGTCAGGCTACCATGCAAGGGGTTGCAAAGTGTTAGACATGACTGAGCAAATGACACATTTACTATTACTTACAGGCATTTTGTAGATGAGGAAACTCAGATGCCTAGAAAAATGAGCAATTTGATGAAAGTCACTCAGGCAGCTTTCATCAAATGAAAAGTTTACAGGCAGCTGTTAAAGTTTGTAGGCAGTTGATGAAAGTTTGTAGGCAGCTGAGGTTAAATGTGGACCTAAGCATTCTGCTTTCTCAATTTGTCCTTTTAACCCCCCTTTACAAGCATCTTGGCCTGTGTACACATCCTTTTATCTTCATCTGAGGTAATACCAATGATGTTACTGTGGTTTCTTCCTTCTTTCTTTTTCTTTTCTCTCTTCTTTCTTCTCTCTTTCCTGCTTTCTTTCTTTTTCATATTGATCTAGCTTTGAATTTTAAGAAGAATTGACCTATGTGCATATATGTGTGTAGTAGCTCAGTCATGTCTGACTCTTTGCAACCTTTGGATTATAGCCCACTGGGCTCCTCTGTCCATGAGATTTTTCAGGCAAGAATACTGGAGTGGATTGCCATTTCCTTCTCCAGAGGATCTTCCTGACTCATGGATTGAACCTATGTCTTCTGTGTCTGCTACATTGCAGATGGAGTCTTTACCTGCTGAGTCATCGGGGAACCCACTAATGATGATTCTTGTTTGAAATTTAAGAATCTAGTTCAATTATTTTATTTCACTAGCTCATGTGTTAGGTGATAATCATTGATTCTCAGAGTTAGAAGGGACCTTTGAAATTATCGAGTCTAACACTTCCATTTCAACAGTCTTAAGACTGTTGAACAGGGGTGAAAAATATTAACCCAATGTCAGATAGTTAGTGGCAGAGTGACCCAAGAGCTCTGATCTCCTAAGTTCTGATCTCCAATCTAAAGTTATTTTTCACTAAAGTACAAGTTCTCGTTGGTAAATCATAGGCAGAAACAGGTAACTAAAATTCACAGTAAGGCAGAGCTCAAGAAAAACAGTGCCATTACTTTCTGTTTAAAGCCTTTGAATACTGAATCCAGTAATCCACATATCATCGAAATCTTCCTCCCAAATCTTAGTTCAGCGCAAACACCGGCCAGCTTTCCGTTGAGTGCAGTGAAATCTCCTGATGGAATAGCTGCTTGTCATATGGGAAGAACTTAAGAATATTGAGTTATTAGAAAGCACAGCACCAACCCAAATGAAAGCTTGCTGCTGCTGCTGCTGCTGCTGCTGCTAAGTCGCTTCAGTTGTGTCCGACTCTGTGCGACCCCACAGACGGCAGCCCATTGGGCTCCCCCGACCCTGGGATTCTCCGGGCAAGAACACTGGAGTGGGTTGCCATTTCCTGCTCCAATGCATGAAAGCGAAAAGTGAAAGTGAAGTCGCTCAGTCTGACTCAGCGACCCCATGGACTGCAGCCTACCAGGCTCCTCCGTCCATGGGATTTTCCAGGCAAGAGTACTGGAGTGGGGTGCCATTGCCTTCTCCGAATGAAAGCTTAGCAGCTACATTTCAAAAATAGAGTCGAGCAAGGGATACACTCCCAAGAGCGTGCTAGCCTGAAATGAATTGGAAAGAAACACACTTCTGCACTACCGTGGCGTATGTACATTATGCTGTCTGAGGGTGCATTAGTAGGTCTCCCTCCTAACTACCTGAGGGGAAATTTCTGACCACTCAGTGTCTCTCACCAGTGTCGAAAATGCAAGTGCTAACAGTGCAGTAACAGAGTGTGGCTCTCTGATAGGGTGTTGTTACATCTCCAGAATGAGAAAGAAGCAGTTACTGGGAGAGCAGAATCAAGAATCTGACAGCTGTTGTGAGATCACTCTTTACTCTTACCACTGTGAGTTGAAAATGACTATCGGGTCGAGCATCACCAGGAGTTGAAACTGCTGGCTCAGTGTTGGATTATTCACCCAGCAGGTGGCTCTCCTTTGGAAGGCTTTCCTGCCCTGATGGAAAACTCAGGGTTCTGATGGGACTGTCTTTGTTCGTGTTCTTCCTATAATCAGTGGTCTCCCTTTTCCCTCAATTTTTCACCTAATAAAAACAAACACGAAACAAAAAAACAAGGAGGTGAGTAGGTTCGCAGGGGTTGCTGTTTGAATGTGCTGTTGGTTTATTTTGATAGGACGGTCTGTGGATGCACTTTTCAAATGTTTAGAATACCATGGCAATGTTCTGGAAGTAGGATACATGCTTGTGATAAAAGGGGGTAGATTAAAAAGATACTTTGATGAACCACACAACAGTCTCCAAGATGACAATGCTGGAGTGTGCTCTCTGCCTCTGCTGCTGCTGCTGCTAAGTCGCTTCAGTCGTGTCCGACTCTGTGCGACCCCATAGACAGGAGCCCAACAGGCTCCCCTGTCCCTGGGATTCTCCAGGCAAGAACACTGGAGTGGGTTGCCATTTCCTTCTCCATTGTGTGAAAGCGAAAAGTGAAAGTGAAGTCGCTCAGTCGCATCCGACTTCTAGCGACCCCATGGACTGCAGCCTACCAGGCTCCTCCATCCATGGGATTTTCTAGGCAAGAGTACTGGAGTGGCTTGCTATTGCCTTCTCCGTCTCTGCCTCTAGTTCTTCTTTTTTTCCCCTTCTGGCCATTTCCCTGAACTTAACAATCAAAACAGGCCCCTAGTGGCTGGTGGTTCAAACAGGGGCCTCTGAAATTGTACTTGATACTTAGGTAAATAGAGTCTTAGAATATGATAGGATCAGCAAGGCTCAGATACAGCTCTTTAGATCTGTGGTGAAATTGTCTAAGAAATAATAAGTAACAAGGAAAACTGAGACTATCCTTGATTCCTGGGCTGATTGATTTTTAGTGATTCATTTCTTTATAAGTAATAAATAAGAATGCCCATGTCATTTTGGGTTTAGGAAACTTCACAAACCAAAGTTCTGAAGAAATTAAAAATCAAAAAGTAGCTACATCTCACCTTCACTAATAGAATGGGAGCCACAGCCAATTACTTTGGAGATCATAATACCAGTAAATAAAGCAACGTACCCTCTGTATAGTAGCAAGCTTGTTACTGTCACATACCTTTAGAATTCTAAGAGCTTCAAAGATAAATCAACTTAGTTCAGAGACACAATATTCTTAGGGTTTCAAAGATAATTTTGGAAATGTTTTCCAAATTTAGAATGTTGAAACACTTAGATCTAACCAAATTCAATTAAATTATGGTTTAGGTTTCCAATTAAAATGCAACTTACTACTTGTTTAACACATATTTCTTAAGCAGTCTCTAATATATATATATATATATATATATATATATACACATACACACACACACATACATATATATGTATATGTAGATATGTTTATCTAGATGCATGCATATATACATATATATCTTTACATATCCTTTGATATGTATTAATATGCAGTGGTGGTTTAGTAGCCAAGTTGTGTCCGACTCTTGCGATCCCATGGATTGTAGCCCGCCAGGCTCTTCTGTCCATGATATTCTCCAGGTAGGAATACTGGAGTGGGTTTCCATTTCCTTCTCTAGTATTAGAACATATACATATACATAAATGTATTTCTTGTAAGAAGAAAAACAATACTATATAAAACATTTCTATGCTCCTATTCATTAGTTTGTTTGATGAATTATTTGTTTAATTAATGCTTATATAGCTTTTACTTTGTTCCAGTCTCTGTCCTAAGTGTTTTATAAAAACAAAATCACAAAATCTTCTTAAACTGATGGGTTAGATACCATTATTATTGCTATTTTAGACATGAGATAGGTTGAGTTATGGGAAGGTTATACAACCTGCCTAAGTTCAGAGAACTTATAATATTTTTTTCCAAGAATTTTGTCAATATCTGATACAAAAATTCCTCAGTGTCTTCTCATTACCGAATCATATCTACCGGTATGAATTCTGCTGTCAGCTGCCTCCCTGTAAACCTAGATCAGGCTTCCTCCATCCAGCTACATGGAAGCTGTTCCTGCTCCAAGTGTAGACTTGTAGATTTTTTGATGATGGCCATTCTGACCAGTGTGAGATGATATGATGCCTCATCATAGTTTTGAATTGCATTTCTCTAATAATGAGCAAACCTGAGTATTTTTTCATGTGTTTGTTGGCCATCTGTATGTTTTCTTTGGAGAAATGTCTGTTTAGGTCTTCTCTCCATTTTTTGACTCTGTTGTTTGTTTTTCTGATATTGAGCTGCATGAGCTGCTCATATATTTTAAAGCCATCCCACTACTGGGCATATATCCTAAGAACACCACTCAAAAAGACACATGTGCCCCAGTGTTCGTTGCAGCACTATTTACAATAACCAGGACATAGAAGCAACTCAGATGTCCATCAACAGATAAAGAAGTTATGGTACACATATACAATGGAATATTGTGTAGCCATAAAAAGGAATAAATTTGAGTCACTTGAACTGAGGTTTGAATAAAACTAGAGTGTGTTATACAGAGTGAAGTCAGAAAGAGAAAAACAAATATTGCAAATTAATGCATGTATATGGAATCCAGAAAAATGGTACTGGTGAACTTATTTGCTGAGCAGGAATAGAGACACAGACATAGAAAACAGACTTGTGGACACAGTGGTGGAAGGAGAGAATGGGGTTAATTGGGAGAGTAGCAATGAAACACATAAATTACCACATGTAAAATAGAAGCTAGTAGGAAGCTGCCAATAACAAAGGAAGCTCAGTCCAGTGCTCTGTGATGATGTAGAAGGGTGGGATGGGGGCAGGGGGATGGTCAAGAGGGAGAGGATATATGTATGCTTATGGCCGATTCACATTGTTTTACAGCACAAACCAATACAACATTGTAAAGCAATTATCTTCCAATTTAAAATAGAGTTGGACCATAAAGAAGGGTGAGCATCAAAGAATTGATGCTTTTGATTTGTGGCACTGGAAAAGACTCTTGAGAATCGCTTGGACTGCCAGGAGATCAAACCAGTCAATCCTAAAAGAAATCAGCTCTGAATATTCATTGGAAGAACTGATGCAGAAGATGAAGCTCCAATGCTTTGGCCACCTGATGCAAAGAGCCAACTTACTGGAAAAGACACTGATGCTGGGAAAGACTGAAGGCAAAAGGAAAAGATGGTGACAGAGGATGATATGGGTTAGATAGCATCACTGACTCAGTGGTCATGAACTTGAGCAAACTCTGGGAGATAGTGGAGGACAGCGGAGCTTGGCGTGGTGCAGTCCATGAGGTTGCAGAGACATGACTTACTGACTGAGCAACAACAGCAAAAATAAATTTTTTTTAAAAAGTGCTTTGCTGAAACCCTTCGAGGAACTCAGGGCTGTGGAGGCACAAATCACCCTTCTCCTTATGTGGCCGTGCAATAAACCTTTCTTGGTTCCAAACCCCAATGTTTTGGCTTATTTGGCATCACTATGCATCAGGCACATACACTTACATTTGGTAACAAATATTCTCTGATTTTAACCTTAACCAGTAAAAATTACTACAGAATATATACATATCCATCAGAGGCCAGACAGAATGAAAATCACAATCACAGAAAACTAACCAGACTAATCACATGGACCACAACTTGGTCTAACTCAATAAAACTATGAGACAAGTTGTGTAGGGCCACCCAAGACAGACAGATCATGGTGGAGAGTTTTGACAAAATGTAGTCCACTGTAGAAAGGAATGGCAAACCACTTCATTATTCTTTTCCTTGAGAATCCTATGAACAGATGAAAAGGTAAAAAATATGATACTGAAAGATGAACTCCCCAGGTCGGCAGGTGCCCAATTTGCTACTGGAGATCAGTGGAGAAATAACTCCAGATAATGAATAGATGGAGCCAAAGCAAAAACAACCAGTTGAGGATGTGACTGGTGACAGAAGTAAAGTCCAATGCTATAAAGAGCAATACTACATAGGAATCTGGAATCCTAGGTTCATGGATCAAGGCAAATTGGAAGCGATCAAACAGGAGATGGCAAGAATCAACATTGACATTTTAGGAATCAGTGAACTAAAATGGACTGGAATGGGTGAATTTAACTCAGATGACCATTATATCTACTACTGTGGGCAAGAATTGCTTAGAAGAAACGGAGTAGCCATCATAGTCAACAAAAAGAGTCCAAAATGCAGTACTTGGATGCAATCTCAAAAATGACAGAATGATCTCTGTTCGTTTCCAAGGCAAACCATTCAATATCACAGTAATCCAAGTCTATGCCCCAACCAGTAAAGATTGATTATATTCTTTGCAGCCAAAGATGGAGAAGCTCTATACAGTCAGCAAAAACAAGACCAGGAGCTGACTATGGCACATACTATGAACTCCTTATTGTCAAATTCAGACTTAAATTAAAGTAGGGAAAACCACTAGACCATTCAGGTATGACCTAAATCAATCCTGTATGATGATACAGTGGAAGTGACATGTAGATTCAAGGGATTAGATCTGATAGACAGATATGAACTCCTTATTGTCAAATTCAGACTTAAATTAAAGTAGGGAAAACCACTAGACCATTCAGGTATGACCTAAATCAATCCTGTATGATGATACAGTGGAAGTGACATGTAGATTCAAGGGATTAGATCTGATAGACAGAGTGCCTGAAGCACTATGGATGGAGGTTTGTGACATTGTACAGGAGGCAGGGATCAAGACCATCCCCAAAAAATAAAAGCAAAAAGGCAAAATGGTTGTCTGATGAGGCCTTACAGATAGCTGAGAAAAGAGAAGCTAAAGGCAAAAGAGAAAAGGAATGATATACCCATTTGAATGCAGAGTTCCAAAGAATAGCAAGGAGAGACAAGAAAGCGTTCTTCAGTGATCAGTGCAAAGAAATAGAGGAAAACAAGAGAATAGGAAAGACTAGAGATCTCTTCAAGAAAATTAGAGACACCAAGGGAAATTTTCATGCAAGGATGAGCACATGGACATAAGGACATGAGCAAAGGACAGAAATGGTAAGAACCTAAGAGAAGCAGAAGATATTGAGAAGAGGTGGCAACAATACACAGAAGAGCTATACAAAAAAGATCTTCATAACCAAGATAACCACAATGGTCTGATCACTCACTAAGAGCCAGACATCCTGGAAAGTGAAGTCAAGTGGGCCTTAGGAAGCATCACTATGAACAAAGCTAGTGGAGGTGACAGAATTCCACTTGAGCTATTTCAAATCCTAAAAGATGATGCTCTGAAAGTGCTGCACTCAGTATTCCAACAAATTTGGAAAACTGTAGTAGCCACAGGACTGGAAAAAGCCAGTTTTCATTCCAATCCCAAAGAAAGGCAATGCCAAAGAATGCTCAGACTACCACACAATTACATTCATCTCACACGCTAACAAAGTAATGCTCAAAATTCTCCAAGTCAGTCTTCAGCAATACGTGAACCGTGAACTTCCTGATGTTCAAGCTGGATTTAGAAAAGGCAGAGGAACCAGAGATCAAATTCCCAACATCTGATGGATCATCGAAAAAGCGAGAGTTCCAGAAAAACATCTACTTCTGCTTTATTGACTATGCCAAAGCCTTTGACTGTGTGGATTCACAACAAACTGTGGAAAATTCCTCAAGAGATGGAAATACCAGACCCACCTGACCTGCCTCAGGTTTTAGAAAAGGAAGAGGAACCAGAGATCAAATTGCCAATATCCGCTGGATCATAGAAAAAGCAAGAGAGTTCCAGAAAAACATCTATTTCTGCTTTACTGACTATGCCAAAGCCTTTGACTGTGTAGATCACAATAAACTGTGAAAAAGTCTGAAAGAGACGGGAATACCAGACAACCTGACCTGCCTCTTGAGAAATCTGTATGCAGGTCAAGAAGCAACAGTTAGAACTGGACATGGAACAACAGACTGGTTCCAAATAGGTAAAGGAGTACATCAAGGCTGTATATTGTCACCCTGCTTATTTAACTTATATGCAGAGTACACCATGAGAAATGCTGGGCTGGAAGAAACACAAGCTGGAATCAAGATTGCGGGGAGAAATATCAATAACCTCAGATATGCAGATGACACCACGCTTATGGCAGAAAGTGAAGAGGAACTAGAAAGCCTCTAGATAAAAGTGAAAGAGGAGAGTGAAAAAGTTGGCTTAAAGCTCAACATTCAGGAAACGAAGATCATGGCATCCGGTCCCATCATTTCATGGGAAATAGATGGGGAAACAGTGGAAACAGTGTCAGACTTTATTTTTTGGGGGGGCTCCAAAATCACTGCAGATGGTAACTGCAGCTATGAAATTAAAAGATGCTTACTCCTTGGGAGGACAGTTATGATCAACCTAGATAGCATATTCAAAAGCAGAGACATTACTTTGCCAACAAAGGTCCGTTTAGTCAGGGCTATGATTTTTCCAGTAGTCATGTATGGATGTGAGAGTTGGACTGTGAAGAAAGCTGAGTGCCGAAGAATTGATGCTTTTGAACTGCGGTGTTGGAGAAGACTCTGGAGAGTCCCTTGGACCTCAAGAAGATCCAATCAGTCCATCCTAAAGGAGATCAGTCCTGGGTGTTCTTTGGAAGGACTGATGCTGAAGCTGAAACTCCAATACTTTGGCCACCTCATGCAAAGAGTTGACTCACTGGAAAGATTCTGATGCTGGGAGGGACTGGGGGCAGGAGGAGAAGGGGACGACAGAGGATGAGATGGCTGGATGGCATCACCGACTCAATGGACATTGAGTTTGGGTAAACTCCAGGAGTTGGTGATGGACAAGGAAGCCTGGCGTGCTCCGATTCATGGGGTCGCAACAAGTCGGACATGACTGAGCAACTGAACTGAACACTTCTAGGCGGCAAGACCATAAACAGATACATCATGGTAAAAGGATGAAAGTCAAACACAAGAGAATCTGAAAGCATCAAGAGAAAAATGGCTTATCACTTACAAGGGGGACCCCAATAAGATTAGAAGCTGACTTCTCAGCAAAAAAGCAGAGGCTAGAGGCAGTGGATAACACAAAGTACTAAAACACACATGCATGCGCACACACACACAAAACCCTGTCAACAAAGATCCCCACATCCAGGAGAGCTATTTTTTTAGAAAATGAAAATAAAATTCACAGATTACAAGATAAACAAAAATTGACAAGAATTCATTGCTAGTAGTCTTGCCTCATAAGAAATACGAAGGGAATTTCACCAGGCTGAAAACAACTGATATGAGTGATTCAAATCCACACAAACAGTCAGCAATTATAAAATTGCTGATGCCCATTTTCTCCTTTCCCTCAATTAATTTATAAACTTCATAAAATGATATGTATATAATGCACTGTTGAATCTGCAAGACATGGGAATGTAATAAAGTTGCTAAAAACAGCACAAAAAAAGGTAGCGGGGGAAAAAAAGCTGCTATGTGCTAAGGAAAGAATAACAGGTGGTGTAATAATTAATAATTGTAACAATGTATTCCTGGGTTTATAACATTAACAGATGTAATGTATGTAACAATAGTGCCAGGAAACAAAGGAGAAAAGGAATAGAGCTAAATAGGAGTAACTTTCTGTATATTACTATTGTTAACTAGGATAAACTCGAATTTGAATCCAATAAGCTGAACTCTGGAATCATCACTAAAAATACTCAAAAAATAGTGAAAAATGTCACTAACGAAATGAAGATGCTACATTAGAAAACATTCAATCAATGCGGAAAAAAAAAGTAAGGCGGGAATACAGAAACAAAAAAGACGTGAGACATATGAAAACTAAAGAGTAAGATGGCATCTGTAAATCAAACTACATCAGTATCATATAAATGTCGAGTAATAGTCCAGTCTAAAGGCAGACACAATTAGGCTAGAATTTCAAAAAAGCATGATCCAACTATATGTTATTTACAGTAAACACAACAAATGGTTATGGGGCAACTGGATAGTCACATGCAGAAGAATGGAATGGGTCCTTTACACTGCAGACAAAAATTAACTTGAAATTGATTAAAGACCTAATGTAAGAGCAAAGCATGCAGCGCATGGGGTTGCCAAGAGCCGGACACGACTGAGCAACTGAACTGAAGAGCAACACAAAACGGAGGAGAATCTTCATGATCTTAGATTTTTGGCAGTGGATTCTTAAACATGATGCCAAAAAGACAAGCAACAGCAAAAATAGACTGGACTTCATCAAAATTTAAAACTTTCGCACTTCACAGAACACCATCAAGAATATGAAAAGACAACTCACAGAATGATAGAAAATATTTGCAAATCACATTTCTCACAAGGAACTTGTATCTAGAAAAGACTTTCTCTTTTTTCCCTTTTTAAATACTGAAATATAGCCGATGTACAATATGTTAGTTCTAGATGTATGACATAGGGATCTGACAATCAAATACATTATGAAATAACCATGACAAGTCTATGACATTACAAAATCAGTACAGTATTATTGACTATTTTCCTTATGCTGTTACATTCCTGTGACTTAACTGTAAGCTTGTATCATTGTTGAGTATGTTAGCTGTATGTCATATACAGTCTTTATTATACTGAGGTATGTTCCCTCTATGCCCACTCTTTTGAGAGTTTTTATCATAAATGGATGTTGAACTTTATCAAAATATTTTTCTGTATCTGTTGAGAAGATCATATGACTTTTATCCTTAATGTTTCTGTGGTGTATCATGTTGATTATGATGTATGAAACTTTTCATGTATTGTTGATGCAGTTTGCTAATAATTTGTTGAGGATCTTTACATCTATGTTAATCCAGGATATTGGCCTATAATTTTTTGTGTGTGATATTTTTGCCTGGTTTGGGTACCAGGGTAGTACTGGCCTCATAGACTGAATTTGAAAATGTTCCTTCCTCTTCAACTTTCTGGAATACTTTGAGAAGTATTTAAATGTTTCTTTAAACGTTTGGTAGAACTCACCTGTGAAGCTATCTGATACTGGACATTTGTTCTTCTGGAGTTTTTTTTTTTTTTTTATTACTGATTTAACTTCATTAAGGTAATCAGTTTGCTCAGATTTTCTATTTCTCCCCGATTCAATCTTGGAAGACTGTATGTTTCTAGGAATTTATCCATTACTTCTAGGTTGTGCAATTTGCTAACATACAAATTTTCATAGTAATCTCTTACATTTTATATTTCTGTAGTATCAGTTGTAACTTCTCTTTCATTTTTAATTTCATTTGGGCCTTCTTTTATTGAGGAGTCCAGCTAAAGGTTTATTGATTTTGTTTATCTTTTCAAAGGACCAGATCTTAGTTTTTTTCACTCATATTTGTTGCTGCTTTTTTAATCTCTGTTTCATTTACTTCCACTCTGATCTTTATTATTTCCTTACTTATACTAACTTGGGGCTTTGTTATTCTTTTTCTAGTTCTTTATGTGTACGGTTAGATTGTTTGAGATTGTTACTGTTTCCCAAGGTAAGCCTGTATTGCTATACACTTCCCTCTTAGAAATGTCTTCTCTGTGTCCCATAAATCTTGGAATGCTGTGTTTCCATCTTAATTTGTCTCAAGGTATATTTTTATTTCCTCTTCGATATCTTCAATGACCCACTGATTATTTAGTAGCATATTGTTTAGACTCCACGTTTTTTCCCCAGTAGCTGATTCCTAGTCTCATACTGCAGTGGTCAGAAAAGGTGCTTAATATGATTTAAATCTTCTTAAATTTTCTGAGACTTGCTTTGTGGCCTAGCATGTGATCTATCCTGGAGAATACTGATTACATGCACACTTGAGAAGAATGAGTATTCTGCTCTTTTGGAGTTGAAAGTCCTGTATATATTTAATCCATCTGACCTAATGTGCCATTTAATGCCAATGTTTCCCTTCTGATTCTCTGTCTGGATGATCTATCCACATTGATTTAAGTGGGGTGTTAAAGTTCCCAACTCACTATATTGTTAATTACTCCCTTTATGTCTGTTAACAACTGCTTTCTGTATTTGGGTGTTCCTATGTTGGGTACCCCATGGACAGAGGAGTCTGGCAGGCTACAGTCCATAGGGTCATGAAGAGTTGGACATGACTGAAATGACTTAGCACACTTTTTTTTATTCCACCCCCTCATTTTACATTTTTGATCTCATCTTTTATATATTTTTACTTTGTCCACTCCCTAATTATTGTGTTTATGTATTTTTATTGATAGTTATGTGGTTTTACTAACTTGGGCTTTTAACCTTCGTATTACGTATATAGGTGGTTGATTCACTACCCTTACTGTATTTTTGCCTTAGAATAAAGAATCCTTAAAGTTTAAATTTTTAAAAAAAAATTTTAAATAGGCAAAGACCCTGAACAGACCTTTTTTTCTGAAGAAGATATACAATTGGCTAATAAGTACATAAAAAGATGCTAGATATTAGAAATGCAAATAAAAACCACATGATATACTACTTCACTACCACTAGGACAGTTCAGTTCAGTCACTCAGTCGTGTCCGACTCTTTGTGACCCCATGAATCGCAGCACGCCAGGCCTCCCTGTCCCTCACCAACTCCCGGAGTTCCCTCAGATTCATGTCCATCGAGTCAAGTAGAATCCAAAAGCCAGGAAACATGTATCATCAAGAATGTAAAGAACTTGTAACCCTCATATCCTGTTAGAGGAAATGCACAATGGTCCAGCTTCTTTGGGAAAAAAGTCTGGCAGCTCCTCAAGTGATTAATATAGAGTTTCCACACGACCCAGCAGTTCTATTTCTAGATAAAAAGAAATTAAAATACATGTCCACACAGAAGCACGTACATGAATGTTAGGTATCCCTAAGGACAGGGGTCTAAGATGTCCAGTTTCTGGACTGTGCCTGACCAAAATAGGAAATTCATCAGGAGAACCATCCCCCCTCAACATATACACACACACACACACACACACACACACACACACACACGAGTAAGACATGCAATTACTCTCATCCCACTCACACCTGCTTACAACTTTCCCACTGTGCTTTCCACATACTTGGAATTCTCATTTTTTAATGTGAGAGTCCAGTATACCCTGCAGAAACTTGTACCCTGGCCTGAACACCAGCTTTCCTAGTGGAGTTACTGATATCTTCCCCAAATTATGCCAATCCCATGGACCAGCTCATTTATTCTTTTGAGTGGTAAATGAAGACCTAAAATAAATATGATAGGGACCACACTGGGATTACTAGCTAAACCCTGGGACAGTCCAGGAACCCTATCTGCCAACCACAATGAATATCTTACAATTCCAAAGCACAAATACTCCACACTCTCTCAGAGCTTCATGCAAGTAAAGGCAGCTCCCTCTACCTGCCATGCCCACTCGCCCCTAACCTGCCTGGTCTCTGCTCTTCTGCACAGCAGACCAATAGCTAAGAGCATCATCTCTGGAACCAGCTTGACCGAGTTTAAACTCCACTCTTCCACTTAATGTACGACCTTGACAAGTTTCTTACACTCAGCCTTGGTTTCCTCATCTATACAAAGTGAGTAATCATACCTCCTAGGGTTGTTATGTGGAGAAGGCAATGGGACTACACACCAGTACTCTTGTGTGAAAATCCAGCAGTACAATTAACCTACTCTTGTGAGATGGAGGAGCCTGGAAGGCTGCAGTCCACAGGGTCGCTGAGGGTCAGACACGACTGAGCGACTTCCCTTTCACTTTTCACTTTCATGCATTGGAGAAGGGAATGGCAACCCACTTCAGTGTTCTCGCCTGGAGAATCCCAGGGACAGGGGAACCTGGTGGGCTGCCGTCTATGGGGTCGCACAGAGTCGGACACGACTGAAGCAACTTAGCAGCAGCAGGGTTGTTATGAGGATTAAATGAGACTATATTATCGTTTCATAACATATAATATGCACTCTGTTACTGCTCTATCAGATGGTATCACATTTTTTTACTTGCACCTTCCCCTACTGGTTCTTGAGATTTCCAAAGGTGAGTAGTTTCTCCTTCCTTTTCATATTTACAGCATGTAACACAGAGATAGGCACGACGTAGGTACAGGAAAGGGAGTGATGCATGCATGAAAAATAAAAACTCTGAGTCCAGCAACATCCAGCGATTACGCAAACCACGCTTTCAATATAAAAAGCAGAGCATGTGGTTTACGAGTATACAAGAATTAAACATCTGAAATGAGGCCGGCTCTGGAAAATCCAGGCTGACTGCCAGAACCATCTAGAAAGAATCCAAATGCTCAGCAGTTAGAGTGGTTACATAAACGATGTCATTAAAGCACAGGGGATTTTACATAAGCACAACAGGAGACCTCTGTTGATACCTGGAAGAGTTCAGACGAAACACCAAGCAGAAAAACAGCAGAAAAATATACACAGGAGGATTACAGCACGGCTCAGAGCGAGAGCCGAAGCAGAGATTGTGTGTGTGTCTCTAATACCACATTCTTTCCCATTCTGGAGACAAAACCTGTATATTGTTTTTAATTAATATTGATTCTAAAGACAACCTACCACACACAAAAACAGTACTTATTAATGGCTTTACGTAAGAAATAAGATAAACGGAATGGAGATTCCAAAAGTGTTAATGCTTTAAATAAGACACAGTTAAAAGGGTCAAGTTTCTGTTACTATAACTTTCTGGGTAGATAAGTTCCCTGACAAGAAAAAATTTCATATACTCTTATGATTAACTCTCTTATTTTCTAAGTTGACCACTAAAGCCAGTCATCTATCTGTTCTGCTCACGTCAGGGCCAAGCAATAGTTTGTCTTTTTGGTATGATTAAAAAATGAAATCTAAAACATATATATTTGTCTGCAAAGAAGAAAGATCTTCAGTAAGTGTTTCATTCATCTTCCCCCCAAAGAATGCCTTCCAAAATGAGAGCCCAACTCAGAGAAAGAGAAAAACAATATGAAACTTGCTCAAAGCAGAGTACATTTGCCTGCTTATATCAGCTTATTTCATGAATATATGCACACTGATACAGATATATACATATCTACACACACGCCAGAGAAAAATTAATAGAGAATAAAGTTACCTTCATGCAAGTCAATAATGCCAACAATAGCACCTTTTGATAACCAACTGATGATTACTACTCTACCCTGATTCTAACAGATCTCCATTCTTCTTGCCATTAATATTTCCTAGATTAACATGAGGAAAAGAGATATGTAAAAAGAAGCAGTAGGAGACTTCCCTGGTGGTCCAGTAGTTAAGAATTCACCTGCCAGCGCAGAGGACATGGGTTCAACCTCCAGTCTGGGAAGGTGCCGCATGCTGTGGTACAGCTAAGCCTGTGCACCCACAGCCCACACTCTGCAACAAGCCACTCCAAGAGAAGTCCAGGCGCTGCATCTAGGGGAGCCCCTGCTCACTGCAACTAGAGAAAGCCCACAGGCTGCAATCTACACGGCTGCAACTGGGGCAGCCATAAACAAACAAACAATTTATTTAAAAGTCTACAAATAAGAAAAATAGGGGTAGGAATTTACTGTAAATATTTTCCAAAAAAATATTTTGGAAATAATAAAAAGAAATGCATTATCCTTCAATACAGTTCCATCTCTAAACAGATAACCTCCCTTAAAAACACAGTTCAACAGTCTCAACAGAATTAATTTTTAAAATTTCAGATTGGAATTTCTCACCCACTTCAAAAATACTTTTGCCTAAAAAGCAACCTATCAACACATGCGGTTTAAATAATTGACTACACAGCACCAAATCATTAGGATAATCAGCATATAAATTTCATGAAGCCACTGTGTCCTTTTAAGTGTTTCATACAACATCCGGTATAAGGAAGCTTATTAAACATTGATGATGTTTAATAATAATAAATAAAACGCCAAAATGAAAGTCTTCATTACTCAACTTGGCTGTCATTTATAATACAAACTGCTGATGAGCATGTTTCTACACGAGCAATTACAAGAAAACAAGAGACAAAGCAAACCCCATTCAAATGAGAAATTTTGTCTCCTCTGTCCAAGAATACTGTTTCAACTGTTTCATTTTGGTGTCAGAAAGAAACTGGCAGGCCGCCAGCAGATAGCTTGAAACATGCAGCCTGTAGGCGCATTCAACTCAGAGCATCTATGCACCGTTGACAAAGCAAAAAACCAACCACACTCCATGCACGTTTTTTGGAGACATTTTCCTTACCTTTCCCATTTTGCCATGTCGTATACCAAGATAAAGTCAGGAACGAGGTGATAAATGCTAAAACAGTGGCTACAGTTCCATTTCGGAGCCTCATCTCATTTCACCATCACACTGGTTCATATGTTTACGATGATATCCAAGTCCGTTTCTTTTTATCCTGAAGTCAAGCAAGCCCAGTACTCCTGGCTTGGGGCCAACTGAAACAATCAATAGAAGAGGTTCATTTCAGATGCTCAGCAGACCTAGTCTGGCAGCCACACCATCCACAATTACTATTCAGGACTGTCTGCACGATCTTCATAGGTGGATGCTTCTTTCTCCCTATTCAAGGGGAAAAGAGAAAGAAAAACTTGCTCAAGGATGCAAAATACCCGTTTCTTCATTTATCAGTCACTGTTACAAATAGATTCTTGGCTGGGCTACACTGTATCGGTAAAGATTACCCCCCACACCCAAATGACTCATGTGATATCCTTGAGTGATATGGTTCTCCTCCAGGGGAAAAAAGCTTTCAACTATACTCCCTGCTAGTTGGTTCTGTTGTGTCTGTGGAAAGAGAGTCATGGCTACTGATGTAAAGGAAGAAGCGGTGGGCCCATGAGAACTCTAATGATCACACAATGGTTCCTGAGGAACATTCTTCACTCTCTACAATCCTCCTATTGCACAATAATAGTTAATGGTTCAAAATTTTTAAAGAAAACAGACAACTTATAAGGGTCAAAAGCCCTAGGTCCTAGATCCAGCCCCGCCATTACCTGCGTGACTTCAGGCATGTCAATTATCTCGGCTTTGTGATTTCATCCAGGAACTGAGAAAGCTAACTGTCTCAGCTCCTCCTGTTCTCATACATAATAAAAAGGTTACAGTGATGACCGCCACTGATCATCATCATAAGATAAATGTAGTTTTTCCAACAATTAACCTACTCCCCAGGTGTAAACTGGGATTATTTGGGCATTTTGAAAACATGGCAATCCAACCAGGATACCACAGGACCAGGATTAACCAACCACTGAGCACTGCTTTAACTCAGGAGACCTGGAGATCACCTCCCATCCAGCAAACCTGTTCAGAAAATGGAATGAGGTGGTCTAGTGGTTGAGAATCTGGGTCAGGGCTTTGATCCCTGGTCTGAGAGGATCCCACGTTCCACAAAGCAACAGAGTCACTGCCCCACAACGACTGAACCCATGCACTCCAAGTACTGAAGCCTACGAACCCTGGAGCCCATGCTCCCCAACAACAGAAGCCACCTCAACAAGAAGTCCACATACCACACCTAAAGAGAGTAGCCCCCACTGGCCACAACTAGAGAAAGCCTGCTTGAAGCAACAGAAACCCAGCACAGCCAAAAATAAATAAATCTTTTAAAAAGAAAATAGAATGAAATCATGTCCCTGGAAGTACTTAAGCATAGTCACCTAGTACAATTCTAGGTTCTCAATAAATGTTAACTGCATTAATAAAAACAAATAAAACCAAAAACCTGCAGCCAGTCACTGGTTTAGGCCTCCCTGCGCAGAACCAATTTCATTCCCTCAGGGCATGTCAGGCCAGACAAGATGTGCATTGATTTCTGGTGGCCCCAGGGGACCACGAGATGCACTTGGCAATCCACTACATGTCACTCCAGTAGGGGGAGTTAATGCAACTCCAAAAAGGCCTGGGAAGCCCGAGGGACAATTCTCTCTGACTAAAGCAGCCATTTGTAGGCAATTCAGAAATTACCATCTCAGCTGGTTTGTAAAACTGACCGTGGTTAGAACCCTCCACTAGTGAGAAAAGATCTGGATTAATAACGATGATGAGACACTGCAACTCACCAAGCACTTCCTCACGCGCTCTGCATCTTCCCAGCTCCCGTGAGGCAGGCACTGCTAGCCCTACTGTACACACAATGGAATGAACCCAGAGAAGGAACCCTAATTTGCATGACTCCGAAGTCCAAGTTCTCATCCCCCACCCTCTGCCCCTCTGCACCGCAGTCCTGTGAAAAGAAGCTCCAGGGGCACGGCACTCCAAGCTTCAGGTTACACTGGAGAATCTTCCCGAGGTGTTACCTTTACCCAACAGTTTACAGTGTGAATTAAAAAAAAAAAAAAAAATCAGACTCTACAACAAATTCGGATCTATTATGGAATAAACTGCAAAATTCACAGGCAACTTCAAAGTTTCAACTTAAAACTTGAATGAATTTCTCACTTCCTGTACTCTGGGCTGGGCCCTCCTCTCCCTCACTCACACCCAAGCAGCCTGTGAACCCTCCTTGACCAGCAGCTCTGTAGTATTGATATAATATTCCAGAGGCACTGAACTTCCTACTACTTCCTCGCTTCCCCTTACTCTCTGCAATCAAGAATTTCCAAAGATACTCGCGTTCAAATTATGATTATTTTCTAAAACCAAAGTTATTCACCCAACATATCCATGTCAACAGTCTTCATGGTGAAATCCCAGAATTTCAACTCAATTCCATAAGCACCTAATATACTGTCTTATTAACATATCAATAGGCACCCAAAGGACTTCCCTGGTGGTCCAGTGGCTGACTGTGCTCCCAATGCAGGGGGCCAGGGTTTGATCCCAGGTCCAGGAACAAGATCCCACATGCTGTAACTAAGACTCAGCAAAGCCAGATAATTTTTTTTTTAAGCACTCGATAATGATTCTAATTATTAAAAAAAAAATGAAGGGTTAACTCAGTGAATTATGTAATTTTAATTACATAATTATGTAATTACATAATTTTAATTTTTTCATGGCATTATATGAAAATGTAAATAACTTTCTGTTGCTATAGCCCCACCTGAGCCCCACTTTACTTCAAAAAAGACACTGTCCTGATAAGCGATCCAGATTATTAGAATAAACATTCAATCAGTAATCACAGGGAAGGGGAAGTGAAGAAGTAGAAAATGAAAGATTTCTGAAACAGTTTTATTAAATACTTATTTGTATGAAAGTCAGTATAAAGATAGTAGAGAGAGAAGTAAAAGTGAATGAACTCTATAATGAAAGTAGATTATAGATACAGTATTGGTAACGTGAAAAACATGAGGAATATTAAATATTGGATCCAGGAAGTTATTCATATCTGGTTTGAAGAAAATGTAAATAATGAACTCTACCAACAAACAGGACCTGAAATTCGGCAAGACAAATACGAGGGCATTTTACTCAGCATACTGTCATACATTTTAAATCAGGGTTTCCACACTAATGAAGTTTAGTTGCATCATAAAAGAGCAAAACCAGTGATCCCTATGCTCTCAAACCAGGAGAGGTAGTTCATACAGCCAAGAGTCCTCTGGGTTGACTGACTACCTAAGGCAGGAGAAGTGACCCATATTTGTTGTCAGCGTCCATGCTCACAAAAATTTCAATCTAACACCTTGACGCTCTCTGAGACTATCACTTAACACATCGGAAACCTTAACAACAAAAAGGCAGTGGCTAAAGTTACTGGTCATCTTCTCCATCCTGACAAAGATGTTTCGAACTTTCAACTCCAGATCTCAGGCTGGAAAAAAATCTGTTTACCGCGCGGCCCGGCCGCCGGCCGGAGGCCCGCCCGGTTGTCATTTAGGGGCGCCGCCTCGCAGCCTGTACCGTTCTCGTGAGATCTCCCCGCTTCACTCACTGTCGCCGCCGGGTCTAGAGCGGCGTCTCCGGCCCGGGCTCTCGCCGCTCGGCGGCGCCGGGCCGCCACATCTGGCTTTAATCCTCTCGGGCGTGTGCGCGGAGGCAGCTCAGGCTGCCAACGAAAGGCCCCGGGGAGCCCCCGGCCTCCGCCTGGCGCGCGACCCGACCACCCGGGCTGCCGCGGCCTCAGCGCCTTCCCCCAGCTGCGGTCCGCAACCCGCCGCACCCCCCTGGGCAGCATTCCCAGTGCCCGGTCCCGGGCCAGCTCCCGCCCTAATCCAGCAAGAGCTTCCGAGGCTCGCGGGTCCAGGCCCCTCACCACTGTCTCTGGCCCTCGCGACATCCCCACTAATGGGCATTATTATCCTCAGTTTACAACTGGACTTCCCTGGTGGCTCAGAGGTTAAAGCGTCTGCCTCCAATGCGGGAGACCTGGGTTCGATCCCTGGGTCGGGAAAATCCCCTGGAGAAGGAAATGGCAATCCACTCCAGTATTCTTGCCTGGAGAATCCCATGGACAAGCCTAGTAGGTTACAATTCATGGGGTCGCGAAGAGTCGGACACGACTGAGCGACTTCATTTTTTTCATCCTCAGTTTACCGACCAAGAGACCAGGACTAGCTTTAGCAACTAGCAAGAAGATAAATAAACTAGGGTTTAAATGCAGATCATTTGAGTGCTAAAGCTTCTGATTTTTCCACTACACCACTCTCTCCTGTCCCTTTCTCGCGAGCTCCATGTCCTAATCTATCACCATTTCTGTAAAGTTGGAGGTTAACTTGAGAACCAACTAGAAAATCATCTATTGAGAGGTCTGAGTGGTCTGCCTGTTTTTCTTAGTATCCTTTGGTACTAGGACTTGGGTTAGTAACTGGCTTGAGGGCCAGGTTTCCTATATAGTCTATGACAAAGACAATACCTAGTAGCAAGCTGGTAAAAATTTCATGACCAGATGTAAGTAATAAAGGCTGAAACCTACTCGGATACAACCTTTGATACATTGATATATCTTGCCTGACATATGTCTTGGGAATGGAAAGCCCAAAGCTTTCCATTTGGCATACAATGCTCAATGACAGGCAATTCCCAAGCAGAAGAAAGCACTAGCATTTAACAAAGCCATGTCCACAGAACTGGCCAAAAGATTAAATTGCCCAGGAAGCTCCCCACTCTATGGGAAGGAAACTGGAGGCCCTGAGAGATTAACAGCACAAATAATAATATAATACAGGACTTCCCTGGTGATCCAGTGGTTAAGAATCCACCTGCCAATGCAAGGGACACGGGGTCGATCCCTGATCTGGGAATTAAGATCCCACAACAGGGCAACTAAGCCCATGCGCCAAAACTACGGAGCCCCAGTGCTGCAGCTACTGAAGCCCACTTGTCTAGAGCCCTGTGCTCCGCAACAAGAGAAGACGCTGCAATAAGAAGCCCCAGCACCGCAACTAGAGAAAGCCCGTGGGCAGCAACGAAGACCCAGCATAGGCAAAAATAAATAACACAATACACACTGATATAAACAGTGATGTAGGCACTAGTAAGTGATCCAACCAGAATTCAAACCCAGATCTGTTTGACTGGGTTTGAGCCGCTGCAGCATTCCTGTACCCCTCTGCTTATACCTTCAGCAGCTGACAAAATCTTGTTGAGTGGATGACTATTAAAAAGATACATTTCACTCCACTTTCTCCATTTTTTTCTCTCTCAGGAAGGAAATGAAAGCATTCAGAAACATTCTAGAAGCAGAGGCATATGTCAGAGAGAAAGGACAGCTGCAAAGGGCAAACTTCAATGATGGACTCAATGGGCTTATCCAGGAAGACAGCAGAATTCCCCCTGGACGAAGGTTAGTGGAGAACTGACATCAAAAGACAAAAAGCAGGACAAACAGAACTGCCTTCCTTTGGGGCCCTTCTTGATAGCTTATTACTACTCCCTCTGGCATCAGAAGGACGGGTTTCAGGAGAAATCTGATGTTACAGTTAAACTTGTCGTAAACCAATCACTTTCAGCTCCACAAAGTCTGGATTTCAGTTTGTTGTTCTAAGAAATGAGAACATCACAGGATATACGCCAAGGTATGGGTTAGAATGAATTTGTCATTGACCTTCACTTTGCAGAGTATATGATCCTAGATTTTCTAATCACTTCTGTTCCGAGTGGCTCAGATGGTAAAGAATCCAGCTGCAATGTGGGAGACCTGGGTTCAATCCCTGGGTTGGGAAGATCCCCTGGAGAAGGGAAAGGCAGCCTACTCCAGTATTCTTGCCTGGGGAAATCCCATGGACAGAGGAGCCTGGCAGGGTACAGTGTATGGGGCCACAAAGAGTCAGACACGACTGAGCAACGAACACTTTCACACAAACTCCACTGAGTCTCATCTAGGTCTTTTCTTCATCTTTTTTGCAAAGATTCTTTTTTTTAAGATGCAACGAACAATTTCACACAGACTCCACTGAGTCTCATCTAGTTCTTTTCTTCATTTTTTTTGCAAAGATTCTTTTTTTTAAGATGTTTTTTATGTGGACTATTTTAAAAGTCTTTACCGAATTTGGTACAATATTGTTCCCATTGTACGTTTTGATTTTTTGCTTTGGAGGTCAGAGTCTTACCCCCTGGACCACCAGCGGAGTCCCTGTGATACTTCACTAGTTCCATTATTCTGCAGCTTCTCTTTTTGCCTTCTCCTGGCCTTTAAGTCCACGCAATCAGTGGAAGCTGGGGAGGTATCTAGACTAAAGTTCTGCCTGTAACTTCACCACTCTACACTCTGTCTCCAACAATTCTGTGATGTGGTGGCTGTTCTGAGTTCCTCAGATGTGTGGGGGCAGTTGGTACCTACCCATAGGTGCTTCCAGACTGGGAGAGAGGTGCAGAAGGAATTAGACCACAAGCAGTGCCAGAAGCTCTGGTTACTGGGACAGAAGACAGACCGGGGCCCTCTATCAAATTCTCAGTAGGGGAAGGCTTCCTGCAGGTGATATCTGACCTAAAAACAGAATACACACAGGAAACTAATCTTTCATCACTTTGAAGGTGAGTAGTTTTTGGTGGGGCAGTGCCTGTAGCAATCAGCTTCTAAGAAATCAAACACAGGATCTTTATTTCTTTTCTGCTCCAGTCCCCTCCATGCATGAACAATAAAACTTGCATCATTTTATGAGTATTGATAAATGCTGTGATTCTGGTTTCTTGGCTACTGGCCCAAATAGGATCTTTTTCTTTTCTTTTCGCAATTGTAAAACCTTCATGAGAATCACATTGGAGGGTCTTCCCGGTTTTGACTCTTTTGTAAATGGCTCATGAAGAGGTGTAAAGATTCTGATAGTCTTTACTTTTATAAAGACCCTGATACTGGGAAACATTGAAGGCAGGAGAAGAAGGGGGCAACAGAGGATGAGATGGTTGGATAGTATCACTGACTCAATGGACAAGTTTGGGCAAGCTCCGGGAGGTAGTGAAGGAGAGGGAAGCCTGGCGTGCTGCAGTCCACAGGGTCACAAAGCGTCAGACACGACTGAGCGCTGAACAACATGTACAGGTGGCAGGAGCCTTCCCATTTTTCTTCGTAAATTGTGTGTTTTATCCCTTTAGTCTAGAAGCTAGTGGAGAACTAGGACCCGGCTGGGCAGTAAGAGTTTATTAACTCTCTCTTAGCCACAGAGTGTTTCAGACAGAGTGTACGCAGTATTTCTGTAATCAACAGGGCGCATAAGGTCCAAGAAATTAATGGGAGAATTCAAACCGAACTAACCACCATATTTGATGTTCAGCTCTAGGTGGTCATTAAGGTTCATCCAGATGAAAGACAGCAGAGAGCCAGATTTAGAAAATTTTTTCATTTCTACATGTTCTCCCCGCACCTCTGCTCATCTCTTTGTGAGAGAACCCCTGAATGATCCCTTTCCTGTTTGTCCACATTCACCCCCTCAGGGTAGATGTACCTATAAGGTTATTCAACACAAGCCAGGCTGTGTGGCTATAGGATTGTGGAATTATAACCCCGTGCCATACTGAACGGGCTTCCCAGGTGGCCCTAGTGGTAAAGAACCCACCTGCCAATGCAAGAGACTTAAGAGATGTGGGTTCAATCCCTGGGTCAGGAAGGTCTCCTGGAAGAGGGCATGGCAACTCACTCCAGTATTCTTGCCTGGAGAATCACCTGGACAGAGGAGCCTGGAAGGCTACAGTCCATAGGGTCGCAAAGAGTCAGACAAAACTGAAGCGATTTAGCATGCCTGCAAGCCATACTGAAGTGTTGTGGCCAGTGGTGTTCACATATGTGTACAGGGCACTGCCAAACAGTTTTTTCAAGAAAATCCCCAAACAAAAGGGAATCCAACTATCTTACTGGGAACTGGTGCCCTCAGCATGCCATGTGGCAGGAAGTTTAGAAGGCTTAGAGAGATCTCTCTTTCCTTCTAAGTGACTTGGCCACACCATTAAAGCTGACTCACTGGTTTCATTATATTTGATGTATATTCCAAAGGTCGGATGGAAAATAATTGTGTGCCAAAGGATTGCAGAGCCTTGGGGATTTTTTTCTTTTATCACTCTTCCTCTGTGAATTTGGTACTTGGAAAAGATCCTAGATCAACAGCCCTGCATCTGAAATCCATTCATACATGAAACCAATTTGAGCAGCTCAACTGTGCGACTCCATCAATACCTTTCAAACAGGATAAAAACCTTTACTTGAGTAATACACTCAGGACCATGAATGTCCAATATTAGGCCATTTGGAGTTCTGGATAACAGGACAACATAATCTATGTCATCTTTTTCATAGTTCTAGTGGAGAAGGCAATGGCACCCCACTCCAGTACTCTTGCCTAGAAAGTCCCATGGACGGAGGAGCCTGGTAGGCTGCAGTCCATGGGGTCGCTAAGAGTCCAGCACAACCGAGTGACTTCACTTTCGCTTTTCACTTTCATGCATTGGAGAAGGAAATGGCAACCCACTCCAGTATTCTTGCCTGGAGAATCCCAGAGACAGAGGAGCCTGGTGGGCTGCTGTCTATGCGGTCGCACAGAGTCGGACACGATTGAAGCGACTTAGCAGCAGCAGCAGCAGCAGCAGTGCTTCTTTACCCTTTTTTATATCAACTGATTTCCGAAAGGAAATCAACTCTGAATATTCACTGAAAGGACTGTTGCTGAAGCTGAAGCACCAATACTTTGGTCACCTGATGTGAACAGTCGACTCATTGGAAAAGACCCTGATACTAGGAAAGACTGAAGGCGGGAGGAGAAGAAGCCAGCAGAGGATGAGATGATTGGTTGGGATCACCGATTCAAAGGAAATGAACTTGGGCAAACTGGGAGATGGTGAGGGACGGGGAGGCCTGGCATGCCGCAGTCCATGAGGTCACAGTCGGACACGACTTGATGACTGAACAACAGCAACAGCAACAGTAGCAACTGAACACAACTCTGCAAGTGTCGGCAGCCATGGACCAGACAGGAAAGAAAGAACAAGCAAGGAAGAAAGGAAGGACAAAGGGAAGGAAGGAACTCGGCTGGGCAGTAAGAGTTTTTTGGATGGAGGGAATATTACACAGGAAATTGCTTGCAAAGGTGGTGAAAGGGTTGAATGAAGAAAGAAGGGTCACAAAGAGCAAACAGAATGATACCCAAGGATCAGAGGCTGCTAGCGCCCCTGGGTGGACACTTGGAGCTTGCATCTGCTGATGCATTATTGGAGAACTGTTGCTATTGGTCTGGAACCCTGAAAGATGCTGTCTTAGGCTAGGTGGCTGGACACAGGAATCACTCCACAACCCACTGTTCTGCAACTGTTGGCAACAGCCTCCAACAGCTGCCACAGTGTTGCAGGCAGAAGGAGGAAGCTTCTCTCCTTCCTCTGCCTTTTAACCTCCAGCCACTGCCTTCTATGGGCAGCTGTTATACTGAGAGAAAGCCCATTCCAGGAAGCCCAGCAACTGTAGCCCGCCCACTGGCAGCTCCAGCATCACACGGCAGAGGGTAGAACGGCAGCAACACGGGAGGCTCAAGACAACGAGTAAACAAGCAAATCGGTTTTCAGGATGAAACACCGCGTTAGGCATTCTTCAAAGCTAAACCAGAGCTTGTCCTGGAAACAAGAGGGAATGGAGCCCGTCAGGTCTTTCCGCCCCAGTGGGACTCTTAGGAACTCTAGAAAACGCCTTTCACAGTCAACAGTCTTCTGAGAGACCTGTCCACATGTCTCGTGGCAGCCATCTTCATACTGTCACTCGGAACAGGAGGCTTTTCTATCAATCAGGGACTCTGTGTTGAGCCCTTCTCTAGCAACCCACTCCAGTATTCTTGCCTGGAGAATCCCAGAGACAGAGGAGCCTGGTGGGCTGCTGTCTATGCGGTCGCACAGAGTCGGACACGATTGAAGCGACTTAGCAGCAGCAGCAGCAGCAGCAGTGCTTCTTTACCCTTTTTTATATCAACTGATTTCCGAAAGGAAATCAACTCTGAATATTCACTGAAAGGACTGTTGCTGAAGCTGAAGCACCAATACTTTGGTCACCTGATGTGAACAGTCGACTCATTGGAAAAGACCCTGATACTAGGAAAGACTGAAGGCGGGAGGAGAAGAAGCCAGCAGAGGATGAGATGATTGGTTGGGATCACCGATTCAAAGGAAATGAACTTGGGCAAACTGGGAGATGGTGAGGGACGGGGAGGCCTGGCATGCCGCAGTCCATGAGGTCACAGTCGGACACGACTTGATGACTGAACAACAGCAACAGCAACAGTAGCAACTGAACACAACTCTGCAAGTGTCGGCAGCCATGGACCAGACAGGAAAGAAAGAACAAGCAAGGAAGAAAGGAAGGACAAAGGGAAGGAAGGAACTCGGCTGGGCAGTAAGAGTTTTTTGGATGGAGGGAATATTACACAGGAAATTGCTTGCAAAGGTGGTGAAAGGGTTGAATGAAGAAAGAAGGGTCACAAAGAGCAAACAGAATGATACCCAAGGATCAGAGGCTGCTAGCGCCCCTGGGTGGACACTTGGAGCTTGCATCTGCTGATGCATTATTGGAGAACTGTTGCTATTGGTCTGGAACCCTGAAAGATGCTGTCTTAGGCTAGGTGGCTGGACACAGGAATCACTCCACAACCCACTGTTCTGCAACTGTTGGCAACAGCCTCCAACAGCTGCCACAGTGTTGCAGGCAGAAGGAGGAAGCTTCTCTCCTTCCTCTGCCTTTTAACCTCCAGCCACTGCCTTCTATGGGCAGCTGTTATACTGAGAGAAAGCCCATTCCAGGAAGCCCAGCAACTGTAGCCCGCCCACTGGCAGCTCCAGCATCACACGGCAGAGGGTAGAACGGCAGCAACACGGGAGGCTCAAGACAACGAGTAAACAAGCAAATCGGTTTTCAGGATGAAACACCGCGTTAGGCATTCTTCAAAGCTAAACCAGAGCTTGTCCTGGAAACAAGAGGGAATGGAGCCCGTCAGGTCTTTCCGCCCCAGTGGGACTCTTAGGAACTCTAGAAAACGCCTTTCACAGTCAACAGTCTTCTGAGAGACCTGTCCACATGTCTCGTGGCAGCCATCTTCATACTGTCACTCGGAACAGGAGGCTTTTCTATCAATCAGGGACTCTGTGTTGAGCCCTTCTCTGAGTAGGGGTTTAAAAGACACAGACTTGTAAAATGTGGTCTCGACCCTCTAGGAATTCACAGTCTGGTTGAAGGAACACACACAACTCTCCTCATCTCATGCCTGCTTGCCACAAGAACCACATTCTAGCCTCCATCCCGCAAGCCCAGTGACACCATCCTGGACCATTCTCTGCCTGCACCGTATCCTGGTTTTTCCTAGCAACTCACTCCACAGCCCCACCACACCACCCTCTATGGCTAACATTCTTTTTTTTTTAATATATTCATTTTTAATTGGAGGATAATTGCTTCTGCCATACATCAACATGAATCGGCTGTAGGTAGACACATATTCCCTTCCTCTTGAATCCCCCTCCTATCCCTCTACGTTGTCGCAGATATGGCTAACATTCTTCAAATTTCAGCTTGATGCCAACTCTGCAGGAAGATTTCCCTTTCTGCCGAGACCAGAGAGGGACCCACTGTACTCTGTTCCTGCTCCTACTGGTGGGTTTATCACACTGGAGTATCAGCCTGAGTTCCCAAGCTGGTTTTAGTTAGAGCACGGGCACACTTCAGTGCTTCTCAGCCTTTAAAGTGTTTGGTTCAGATCTGGGCAGCTGGAACCTTCCAGTTACAAGCAGCCTGAGAGTCATGGCAAATATCATTATCTCTGTGTTTTATTTAGTGAGAAAAAAAAAAAGCTGGGGAGCACCAGATATAATCATCTGCTGACTTATCTGCCTCATTCATTCAGCTGCTACACTGCTCAGGATGAGGGACCATCTTATTCATCACTGTATGGCTGGCTCATGGAGGCCACTGACAGCATTCTCTGACAGATGAAGGAAGACTTTGTGGGAGAGGACACACCTGCTCTGAGCCTTGGAGAAGGGTGGAGGATTTGCACAGATATAGGGGGACAAGGAGATCAAACCAGTCAATCTTAAAGGAAATCAACCCTGAGTACTCATTGGAAGGATTAATGCTAAAGCGCCAATACTTTGGCCACCTGATGCGAAAAGCCAACTCATTGGAAAAGCCAACTCTTCCCTGATGCTGGGAAAGATTGAGAACAGGAGGACAAGGAGGGCAGAGGATGAGATGGTTGGATGGCATCACCAATTCAACGGACATGAACCTGGGCAGACTCCGGGAGATGGGGAGGGATAGGGAAGCCTGGCGTACTGCAGTCCAAAAGACCTGGACACGATGAGTGAACAACACCAACAAGGGGGGAAAGGAAGTGAGCATTAAATGAGAAAGAGGAGGACACACACAGAGGGCAATGCACCAGTCTTCTCGGCACCTGGGCAGGGGGAGTGAGCAGAGGTATCATGGGAAACAAGGCTAGGAGATGAAGACTGTAAGGAGCCTCAGGCTTTGGTGAGAGCAAGACACTGAAGATTGCAGAATATAAAGGCAACGTTATAACAGAAATCCTCAAGGCCAATCCTTATGTCACTGGCCCCAGCTACAAAGTTGCTGTGGTATTTTTACCTGAGTGAGAAAACAATGTGTCTTATGATCATCCAACAAATATTTGCTGGGCTGCTACTGTCTGCCCTGTCTACATACTTTCACTAGAGGCTCCCAGTAAATATTTGCTCAGTGCTTTGTTTTTGCTTCCTATTTTAAATTGCACATTGGCCTAGGGTCAAAATCACAAGGCTTGGGACTTCCCTGGTGGTCCAGTGGTTAAGAATCTGCCTGCCAATGCAGGTGATATGGGTTCAATCCCTGGTCCAGGAACTAAAATTCCCACTTGCCATGGAGCAGCTAAACCCACGCGCCGCAACCACTGAGGCCTGCGCGCTGCAGCCCGTGCTCTGCAACAAGAGAAGCCACAGCAACGAGACGCCTGCGCACGGCATCTGGAGCGTAGCCCCTCCCGCCACAACTAGAGCAGAGGCCACATGCAGCAACGAAGACCCAGCACAGCCATAAATAAGTAAATAAACATTTTAAATTATTTTTAAAATCACAAAGCTTCAGATAAGATGGAGAGTAGAGAAACACATCAATCAATGGACAAGCTAACTTTAGTGTCTCAGATGCAATTGAAAACGTCGCATCGCTTCAAAAATGAAAGCCAGTGAGAGCTAAGGTGTCTCTTCAGGGAAAAGCATCTTCTAGAATTCCGAACACTCCATTCAATAGCCTTGTTCAAGTTGGTCTCTATAGAAGGCATTCGGGAAAGTAGAAATGGTGTAAGAAATCAGGAATATCCTCAGAATAGAAAATCTTGGTGCACGGAAATGTCAATAAAACATTCCAAGACAACCTCCACAGAGTGTTTCACAAAATTAAGTTTGTCAGAACTCTCTAAAACTCTTTTGGATGGCAATTTGCTTTGTGAATTTAAAAGGACTTATTGAAGTGATATATCATAAGACTGACCCGCCTCTGGTTCTGCACGGGAAGGCATGGAGGGGCCGCAGTATATGTCTTATCCTGGAGGTAATGGAGAAGTAAGAAAATCCTTTCTAGGCTAAGGGACAAGAGAACAATTTAAAAGAGGTGCCTGAACATGCATGAGTACAAACACAGAGGCCTCCTTCTAAAGGAACTCAAGTCTGTGCCAGTTGGGTTCCTGTTCCCTTTTGCTGTGGGGAGGTGGGGCAGGCCTGGTTCACAGCCTTGAACCATCTTCCTTTCCTTAGATGTTGACTTCTTTCACCAGTTGAATACTTGCCCCATCCTTTTATCACTGAGAATCTTCTGTTCCTGTTGGTTTTCCTCCTAAAGACTCCAGCTTATCTAAAGCTGCCCTAGTGGCTCAGTGGTAAAGAACCTGCCTGTCAATGCAGGAGATGCAAGAGATGCACGTTGACTCCCTGACTGGAGAAGATCCCTGGGGGAGGCACTGGCTACCCACTCCAGTCTTCTTGCCTGGAGAATCTCATGGGCAGAGAAGACTCATGGGCTACAGTCTATGGGATCACAAAAAATCGGACACAGCTGAGTAACTAAACAACAAGGCTTCCACACAGCAAACTGGCTAAATGAGTATTACTTACTCATTATCCTATTATTAATCAAGTGATACATGGGTAGGCAAAAAATCAAAAGTTCTGGTTCATAACAGTGAGATAAATGGCCCAACTGTTTTACAGACTAGCCGATATCCCAGGATATAAGGCCCTGACACATGAACCTCTCTGTAGGCATGACTTAAACAGAGCTGAGACCAAGGGGACTCATCAAATCTCTTCTTCAAACATCTTTGAAACAAAGACATGTGGTCTCATTTGCTGTCAGGGCAGAAGTGGAAAGACAGGAGAGGAAGTAGGCAGAAGCCATGAGCAGAGAGGAAGCAGCCGAAAGATAAAAAGTAAACAGAAGTGGGGGCTTCCCAGGTGGGTCAGTCGTAAAGCGTCCACCTGCAGTGCAGGAGACACAGTTTTGATCTCTGGGTTGGAAAGATCCCCTGGAGAAGGGAGTGGCTACCCGCTGCAGAATTCCTGCCTGGAGAATTCCATGGACAGAGAAGACTGGTGGGCTAGAATTCATTGGGGTTGCAAAGAGTTGAACATGACTGAGACACTAAACAACAAAACAGAAGTGAGTCCATAAAAGGGTCAGAGCAGCAGGTGGGAGAGGAGCAGAGGCCGAGGCAGGGGCAGGAGCCCTTTGGGACCCAGCTGCTGGGGAGGGTGCCTGCTGCTGACAGGCCAGGGACAGACAGACTTGAACTTGTCTATGAGGCTACAGGTTTGAGTTCCTGCTCTCAGAATTTTCCATCACATGACTTTGTACAAAGGGCAGAGCAGAGGGATCAGGCATTTGGGGAAGGCAGCTCAGGTCTTCATAAACAGGACTTGATCTTTGTTGTTGCCACTCTTTAAATGTTTTGTGGCCATGTGCTGTGAGGGATGAGGGATCTAATTCCCCAATCAGGGATGGAACCCATGCCCCTTCAGTGAAAGTGCAGAGTCTTAACCGCTGTATTGCCAGTGAAGTCCCCAGGACTCAAATGTTTTCATGAAGGAAACTGAGCTATTAAAAAATGATATCAGTTCAGTTCAGTCGCTCAGTTGTGTCCGACTCTTTGTGACCCCATGAATCGCAGCACGCCAGGCCTCCCTGTCCATCACCAACTCCCGGAGTTCACTCAGACTCACGTCCATCGAGTCAGTGATGCCATCCAGCCATCTCACCCTCTGTCGTCCCCTTCTCCTCCTGCCCCCAATTCCTCCGAGCATCAGAGTCTTTTCCAATGAGTCAACTCTTCGCATGAGGTGGCCAAAGTACTGGAGTTTCAGCTTTAGCATCATTCCTTTCAAAGAAATCCCAGGGCTGATCTCCTTCAGAATGGACTGGTGGGATCTCCTTGCAGTCCAAGGGACTCTCAAGAGTCTTCTCCAACACCACAGTTCAAAAGCATCAATTCTTCAGCGCTCAGCCTTCTTCACAGTCCAACTCTCACATCCATACCTGACCACTGGAAAAACCATAGCCTTGACTAGACGGACCTTAGTCGGCAAAGTAATGTCTCTGCTTTTGAATATGCTATCTAGGTTGGTCATAACTTTTCTTCCAAGGGGCAAGCATCTTTTAATTTCATGGCTGCAGTCACCATCTGCAGTGATTTTGGAGCCCAAAAAAATAAAGTCTGACACTGTAACTCTTCGCATGAGGTGGCCAAAGTACTGGAGTTTCAGCTTTAGCATCATTCCCTCCAAAGAAATCCCAGGACTGATCTCCTTCAGAAAGGACTGGTTGGATCTCCTTGCAGTCCAAGGGACTCTCAAGAGTCTTCTTCGACACCACACTTCAAAAGCATCAATTCTTCGGCGCTCAGCTTTCTTCACAGTCCAACTCTCACATGAATGTTAAAACAACTGGGAAAAACTTTGAAGACTAATAGGATATTTATAGGGCTTCCATGGTAACTCAGCGGTAAAGAATCCACCTGCAATAACAGGAGACACAGGAGACCTGGGTTCAGTCCCTGGGTTGGGAAGATCCCCTGGAGGAGGACATGGCAACAACCCACTCCAGTATTCTTGCCTGGAGGATTCCATGGACAGAGGAGCCTGGGGAGCTACCATCCGTGAGGTCGCAAAGAGTCAGACACAACTGAAGTGACTGCACACACACGCACATACTCACACACAGAGGATACTTATATAGTCTCAACATATCTATTATTTGAAGCTATTTATATTATCTCAATTATTGGAGAAGGAAATGGAAACCCACTCATTTATTCTTGGCTGGAGAATTCCATTGACAGAGGAGCCTGACAGGCTGCAATCCATGGGGTCATAAAGAGTCAGACAGGACTGAGCGACTTTCACTTCACTTATATGATCTCAAAGTATCTTTCCAAAAGATACTTTTTTTTTTTTTAACAAAGAGACAAATAGGGATTTTGCACTAGAGAAAACTTGCAGACACCACTTAATAGAGTGATCAAAGTTAATCTCACTAGGAATGGACAAATCCACATCATGTGCCTCCTGAGATGACTTATGTTATTTCTGTGGTATTCCTGCAAAAAATGCATAACCTGAATCTAATCTTGAAAGATAGGAGATAAACTGAAATTGACAAAAAAAAAATTAAACTACCTGGCCTGTCTTTTATTTTTAATATGATTATTGTGAAATACAAGGACAGACTGAGAAAGATTAAAAACTAAAGGATACTGAAGATTTGTGAGAACTGATGCTATGTGCTGCTATAAAAATACATTATTAGGATAATTGCAAAATCTGAATAAAATCGGTAAATTAGATAGCATTGTATTGCTAGCTTTATTTAAAGCTAGCAATATCTCTTGTTTATAGGTTTGATGACTTCCAGATTCCATTTCTGTCTTGTAAATGGTGAAGACTAGATTTACTTTGCCTAACTTGTCACCTTTACATCTCCATTTTCAAACTCATTTGCCTACCATGATCATTATTGCTTGGGGTGGGGGTGTGGTTGTCTTTTCAGTTTAGTTCAGTCGCTTAGTCGTGTCCAACTCTTTGCAACCCCATGAATCGCAGCACGCCAGGCCTCCCTGTCCATCACCAACTCCCGGAGTCCACCCAAACCCGTGTCCATTGTGTCGGTGATGCCATCCAACCATCTCATCCTCTGTCTTCCCCTTCTCCTCCTGCCCTCAATCTTTCTCAGCATCAGGGTCTTTTCAAATGAGTCAGCTCTCCGCATTAGGTGGCCAAAGTACTGGAGTTTCAGCTTCAATATCAGTCCCTCCAATGAACACCCAGGACTAATCTCCTTTAGGATGGACTGGTTGGATCTCCTTGCAGTTCAAGGGACTCTCAAGAGTCTTCTCCAACACCACAATTGCAAAGCATCAATTCTTCTGTGCTCAGCTTTCTTTATAGTCCAACTCTCACATCTGTACATGACTACTGGAAAAACCATAGTCTTGACTAGATGGACCTTTGTTGGCAAAGTAATGTCTCTGCTTTTTAGGTTGGTCGTAACTTTCTTTCCAAGGAGTAAGCATCTTCTAATTTCATGGCTGCAATCACCATCTGCTGTGATTTTGGAGCCCAGAAAAATAAAGTCAGCCACTGTTTCCCCATCTATTTGCCATGAAGTGATGGGACTGGATGCCATGATCTTCATTTTCTGAATGTTGAGCTTTAAGCCAGCCTTTTCACTCTCCTCTTTCAGTTTCATCAAGAGGCTCTTTAGTTCTTCTTCACTTTCTGCCATAAGGGTGGTGTCATCTGCATATCTGAGGTTATTGATATTTCTCCCAGCAATCTTGATTCCAGCTTGTGCTTCCTCCAGCCCAGCATTTCTCATGATGTACTCCGCATAAGTACATAAGTTAAATAAGCAGGGTGACAATATGCAGCCTTGATGTACTCCTTTTCCTATTTGGAACCAGTCTGTTGTTCCAGGTCCAGTTTTAATTGTTACTTCCTGACCTGTATACATGTTTCACAAGAGGCAAGCCAGGCGATTTGGTATTCCCATCTCTTTCAGAATTTTCCATAGTTTATTGTGATCCACACAGTCAAAGGCTTTGGCATAGTCAATAAAGCAGAAATAGATGTTTTTCTGGAACTCTCTTGCTTTTTCAGTCATCCAGCGGATGAAGACAATTTGATCTCTGGTTCCTCTGCCTTTTCTAAAACCAGCTTGAACATCTGGAAGTTCACAGTTCACTTATTGCTGAAGCTTGGCTTGGAGAATTTTGAGCATTACTTTACTAGCGTGTGAAATGAGTGCAATTGTGTGGTAGTTTGAGCATTCTTTGGCATTGCCTTTCTTTGGGATAGGAATGAAAACTGACCTTTTCCAGTCCTGTGGCCACTGCTGAGTTTTCCAAATTTGCTGGCATATTGAGTGCAGCACAGCATCATCTTTTAGGATTTTAAATAGCACAACTGGAATTCTGTCACCTCCACTAGCTTTGTTTGTAGTAATACTTCCTAAGGTGCACTAGACTTCACATTCCAGGATGTCTGGCTCTAGGTGAGTGATCACATCATTGTGATTATCTGGGTCGTGAAGATCTTTTTTGTATAGTTCTTCTGTGTATTCTTGCCACCTCTTCTTAATATCTTCTGCTTCTTTTAGGTCCATACCATGTCTGTCCTTTATCAAGCCCACCCTTGGTATCTCTAATTTTCTTGAAGAGATCTCTAGTCTTTCCCATTCTGTTGTTTTCCTCTATTTCTTTGCATTGATCTCTGAGGAAGGCTTTCTTATCTCTCCTTGCTATTCTTTGGAACTCTGCATTCAAATAGGTATATCTTTCTTTTTCTCCTTTGGTTTTCGCTTTTCTTCTTTTCACAGCTATTTGTAAGGCCTCCTCACACAGCTATTTTGCTGTTTTGCATTTCTTTTTGGGGGGGATGGTTTTGTTCCCTGTCTCCTGTACAATGTCACGAACCTCCGTCCATAGTTCATCAGGCACTCTATCAGATCTAGTCCCTTAAATCTATTTTTCACTTACACTGTGTGGTCATAAGGGATTTGATTTAGGTCGTACCTGAATGGTCTAGTAGTTTTCCCCACTTTCTTAAATTTAAGTCTGAATTTGGAGTCCCCAGTAATCCAAAAGATGGTAAGCCATCTGAAGCCCTGTTGGTTTCATAGTGTCTCTTTTCCTGTAAATAATTGAGGTCCTCGTCCTAGCATTGATCTTGGAAGACCCATCAGTGTTTCCACAGCTAAATGCAGAGAAGTGGCATCTTAATTGTTTCATTAGACAAATATTTATGGAAAAGCCAAGCTCTGCACACAGAGCTTTGCCTGGTCTGTTTCTGTTGACCCTTCAGGTCTGAGCTTGGGAGCCACCTCTACCAGAAGGACTTCTTATGACTTTAGTCCTGATGAGGTTTCCTGGTAGACCCTCTCTTAGCCCCACACCCTTTCATTAGTCATCCTACATTCTAATGACTTGTCTGTCTTCTTCCCAACCCTCCCCCAGACAGTGCCACAAGTGTGATATTAGTTCCTTAAGATTGAACTCATGTCCCCTGCAGTGGAAAGTGGAAGCAGAGTCCTAACCACTGGACCGCCAGGGAAGTTCCTCTCATTCCTTTTTTGAAAGCTCTGTGATAACAGGGAATGTGTTTCTCTTGTTTAATTGTATTACCACCCCTGACCACAGTTCCTGACACATAGTAGGTACCTAGTAAGTACCTAGGGGTACTTTGTTGAGTGAATGAATTTCCAGGATCCTTGGTCTTCTGATTATTATTCTCTAAATGAGTTCTTTTATCATTATTAAAGAAAAAACAGTCGCTTAACCCACAGTGACTCCATTTTTACACTTAAATTCTTCACTCTGTGTTTCCTAAGAACAAAGATATTTTCTTCATAACAGTACAGTTATCTAAATCAGTACATTAACAATGATACTTCATCCACAGAATTTGTTCCTACTTAGCTAGTGTTCCTATTTATGTGCTATGTAGCAAGAGGGGAATTTTATTTTTTTCAGGATTCAATCCTAGAACACAAACTGCATTTAGTAAGTGTCATGTCACTTTAGTTTCCTTTAACCTATAACAGTTTTTCAGCTTTTCTTGTCTTTCATGACGGTTTTGAAGGATATAGATGTGTTATTTTATTGTATGTCCCTCAAGGTTTGTCTGATGTTGGCAGGAATACCACAGAACTGATGTTATATTCCTTTCAGTGAATAATACCATGGGATGTCTATTTATCCCATTAGTGGTATTATTAATTATAATCACTATAATAAAGTGGTATCTATCAAGTTTGAAAGGGAAGTTGCTCAGTCGTGTCCGACTTTTTGTGACCCCACGGACTGTAGCCTACCAGGCTCCTCAGTCCATGGAATTTTCCAGGCAAGAGTACTGGAGTGGGTTGCCATTTCCTTCTCCAGGGGATCTTCCCAACCCAGGGATCGAACCCAGGTCTCCCGCACTGTAGGCAGACGCTTTACCGTCTGAGCCACCAGGGAAGCCCGTCTATCAAGTTTATCTACTATCATTAGTAACTTGTGGGGTGCTTCTGTTTTTTATCATATTTATCCCAATTAGTTTGAGCATTCATTGTTGATTCTTGCCTCAATTATAACTCCTATGGTTGTCAAAAGAGTGGTTTTCAAATTCATCATTTCTGCTACATTTGTAAGTTGAAATTCAGCCATAGCAGTTACCTAGCTATAAAAAGTGCATTTTGTGGACTTTTCTGATTGTCCGGTGGCTAAGACTGTGCTCCCAGTGCAGGGGGCCTGGGTTCAATCTGTGGCTAGGGCACAAGATCCCATGGGCCAGACCTAAAAGATTTCACATGCCACAACTAAGACCCAGCACAACCAAATACATAAAAAACAAAAAGTGCACTTTCTTTTTTACTGTTGTTTCTATTAAGAGACTTTTTGAAGATTGTACTAATTCCGCTTTATGTGTATACATATCTTACATCCTCCAAGCACCTGAATTATGGATGCATTATTTCTCATTGCAAAGCTCTTGTAGATTTTCTTTAATTGGTTGCTTGCTTAAGTGCTCTGTAATCCCATGTGGGAGAGTCCTATCGGGTCCCAGAGGACTATGTATTAGAGAGCAAAGTATTGAACCTCTCAGAGACTCACTCTTTTTCCTGTCTGCTTGAAGGCAGGAGCCACATCTTTATTCACTTTGAATCCCTAGGACAATGTGTGCAAAGTAAACCCACAGTTAGTGTCCGTTGAACCAAACTATATCTCCTCTGTACCACTGTTAGTCCATTTTTTTCTTTTTAATTGATTTAAGAAATAGCTTCTATTTTCAAATCTTTTAAAGGGCCCTCTAAATTCCTTTGGGATCATTCCTTTTTTGTTTAGTCTCTAAGTCATGTCCAACTCTTGCAGCCCATGGACTGTAGCCTGCCAGGCTCCTCTGTCCACGGGATTCTCCAGGTAAGAATACTGGAGTGGGTTGCCATTTCCTTCTCCAGGGGATCTTCCCAGGAGATCAATCCAGGAATTGAACCCATGTCTCCTGGATTGCAGGCAGATTCTTTACCAGCTGAGCTATGAGGAAAGCTCTTTCTACACCGTAAGCTTTCCTTATTATTATTTTTTTTCTTTCACATCGGTATGCTTCTACTTTCAAAATATGGCTTTATTTCTCTACCCTGGCAATTCCCTTTAGACGTTTACAAATACTTTTCAGATTTCTTTCCTGATGTGCTGTTCTTAGTTACTCAGTCATGTCCAACTCTTTCTGACCCCGTGGACTGTAGCCCACCAAGTTTCTCTGTTCCTGGGGGATTCTCCAGGCAAGAATACTGGAGTGGGTTGCCATGCCCTCCTCCAGGGTATCTTTCCAACCCAAAGATCAAACCGCATTGCAAGCAGATTCTTTACCATCCGAGTCACCCGGGAAACCCAAGAATACTGGAGTGGGTAGCCTATCCCTTCTCCAGGGGAACTTCTTGACCCAGGAATCAAACCAGGGTCTCCAGCATTGCGGGAGGATGCTTTACCAGCTGAGCCACCCTAATTTTCTGTTGTGTATTCCTACTTTTTCTTTATTAAACTCACACTTTGTTGTGATTTTTTTCATAAATTAATACTGCTCTGAGAAAGGGAAGGATGGGATGAAATTTCATTCCTGTTTGTTGAAAAGTCTGTGTTTTGTTGTTGCTGTTCCATGGAGGCTGAAACAATTTTTTTAAATTACCCCTCAATTTCTACTCATTATTTAGGTTTGAAGGATGTACTTAAGATTCAGTTCAGCTCAGTTCAATTGCTTAGTCATGTCTGACTATTACCCCACGGACTGCAGCATGCCAGGCTTCCCTGTCCATCACCAACTCCCAAAGCTTACTCAAACTCATGTCCATTGAATCGGTGATGCCATCCAACCATCTCATCCTCTGTCATCCCCTTCTCCTCTCACTTAAGATTATTTATTAGCAAAATCTGAACTAGAAATGGGATGCCTGATCCCAGAGCTTAGGGCTTTGCTAATCAATACTTCCTTCCTGTAAAACAGCTGTGTCATATTCTGGAAACAAAACAGAAAAGCCTGGATGCTTTGATTTCAGCCACAGCTGTAATGAGGGTTCTATTGCAAGTTTAGATGCATGCTATCTAAATGCATGCATGCTCAGTTGCTTCAGTCATGTCCAAGTCTTTGTGACCCCATGGACTGTAGCCCACCAGCCTCCTCTGTCCGTGGGATTCTTCAGGCAAGAATACTGGAGTGGGTTGTCAGGCCCTCTTCCAGAGGAACTTCCTGACCCAGGGATCAAACCTATGACTCCTTCATCTCCTGCACTGCAGGTGGATTCTTTATGGCTGACCCACCAGGGAGATGTTCTCTGCATTCTACCCCAAATGTAAACCTGCACATTCTGCTTTTCTACATCAGGTTAGGGAAGCCCTTTCTGTTCTCTGCAGAAGTACAATCCAGGAGGGTAGAGAATTAAAAGCTGTGGGAAACCCTCAACCAATACAAGATGGAAGTGGTGAATTAATGCTCCAACCTCACAATGGCTATCCAGGATTGGGGGCATGCTGTATGTTTCTCAGGGGTCCTTAAGGAATAAGCAGTGACTTCAACAATGGACCCTTATACTGACTTTTTCTTCTTTCTTGTCTCACTCTTGCTGATATATCAATTCTGTTCCACGGAAACACTTTCTCAATAAACTAGCTGCACCCAAATCATTGTCCCCAAGATCTACCTTTGGGAGTGCCCAAACTAAGCCACCTGGAGGAGGGCATGGCAACCCACTCCAGTTTTCTTGCCTGGAGAATTCCATGGACAGAGGAACCTGGTGGCTACAGTCCATGGGGGTCACAAAGAGTTGGATATAATATGAATGCAAACTAAGCCAACAATTCATTCAACAAACATTTACTAAATGACTTTGTTGTTGTTTCATCACTCAGTCGTGCCTCACTCTTTTGCCACACCATGGGCTATAGCCCACCAGGCTCCTCTGTCCACAGGATTTCCCAGCATAGAATGCTAGAGTGGGTCGCCATTCTCATCTGCAGGATATCTTCCCAAGCCAGGAAGCCAACTCACATCTCTTGCATTACAGGCAGATTATTTACCATTGAGCCACCGGGGAAGCCCCTAAATGACTAATCTCTGATAAAATTCCTAGTGCCTGCTCTGAAGTGCATAACAGGGAGACAGAAAAGTAGAACGTTACCTCAAAGTGACAGTCTGTTGTGGGAGATGCTATGTTAGAGGCAAGAACAGAATTATGCGTCAAGACATGGGGTAGTTTATTTGGAAAGTGTTTCCACAGAACAGAATCGATGGATCAGCAAGAGTGAGACAAGAAGAAAGAGTCAGTATAATTAACGAATGAGCTAATTAATGAAATATGAATCAAATATACAGCAACAACTGTATACCATGCAAATGACAACTAAAATTTGAGTTGATACCTTTGTATGCTCTGTATAGGGCTTCCCAGGTGTTGCTAGTGGTAAAGAACCTGCCTGCCAAAGCAGGAGGTGTAGGAGACACTGGTTGAATCCCCAGGTCAGGAAGATCTCCTGGAGGAGGACATGGCAACCCATTCCAGTATTCTTGCCTGGAGAATCCTGTGGACAGAGGAGACTGGTGGCCTACAGTCCATAGGGTTGTAAACAGTCGGATACGACTGAAGTAGCTTAGCAGGCATGCTCTGTACAAGGGCTATGCTCTGCTCTTTTGTGGTTTGTAGTGGTATATGATATGATCCCAGGTGATACATGGATGGACATTTAAACATTTTTGTAGTTATTATGTTAATATGTACTAGACTAAAAATATACTTGACTTTTCAGAGCTTTATGGTTTAGGATGAGGCTAAACTTAATAAGTTGAAATTGGTTTTAAAGAAAAACATTGAGGGAATAATACCTGGGTGCAGATTGGCAAACATTGTGTGGGTGGTATGCAGGGTCATGAAATTTGGGGAATAGTGTTGCTGTAGGAAAAAAGCCTAAAACGAAATCCCTGCTTTCTAGAAGGTCAACAGTGAGGGAACACTGGTCCACAAGCAAGAATTTATCACAATAAATTTGGAAACCAAACACAGGGAGAAGATAGGAAAACAGTGAAGAGCAAAGTGAAAGCTACGTTAGAGCTACAATCTCCATCGCAAGGCTCTTACCCTAGTCCAGGGGAGAGGTAATACCAGCCTGCATTAGGGAGTGTCTTCAGCAATGGCATCAGTTCAGTTCAGTCGCTCAGTCGTGTCCGACTCTTTGCGACCCCATAAATCGCAGCACGCCAGGCCTCCCTGTCCATCACCAACTCCCGGAGTTCACTCAAACTCACATCCATCGAGTCGGTGATGCCATCCAGCCATCTCATCCTCTGTCGAGCCCTTTTCCCTCCTGCCCCCAATCCCTCCCAGCACCAGAGTCTTTTCCAGTGAGTCAACTCTTCGCATGAGGTGGCCAATGGCATAAGGACGAGTAATATATAATAGGTTCATTGCAATCATCCTGTGAAAACCTCGCTGGTTGCGAACAGCATGAAGTTGAAACCTGTTCAGCCAAATATCCAGAGCAGCTTTGTTCACATATATACACAACCACACAAATGGAATGAGTCAGCTGAACTCGTCAGTCAGAAAATAGAATTAGCAGCATATTTTTATTTAGCTTCAACGATCAGAGCAGTAGTGTGAATTAGTCAGATTGTTGCCCCCCCCTCCTTTTTTTTCTGCTTGACTCAGCGGCTCGAGAAACGCTCACACATATACAGTGCTTTCTATGTCTCAGGCATGTTATAAGAGCTTCACATTTTCCATTCTTCTAAGCCTTTATTGGGCTTCCCTGGTGGCTCAGAGGTTAAAGCGTCTGCCTCCAATGCGGGAGACCTAGGTTTGATCCCTGGGTCGGGAAGATCCCCTGGCGAAGGAAATGGCAATCTACTCCAGTATTCTTGCCTGGAGAATCCCATGGACAGAGAAGCCTAGTAGTTTACAGTCCACGGGGTCGCAAAGAGTCGGACACGACTGAGCGACTTCACCTCACCTCACCTCACCTCAAGCCTTTATTTGACACAGGAGGAAACTGAAGCATAGGAGATGCCCAGATAATGCAGCTCTGTGAAACAGCAAGGATTAAACTCAGGCGTTCTGGCTCTAGAGTATCTATTCTTTACACTAGAATAAAAGAGTCGGATAATGCTGAAACAGCTCACCCTTCAGCATCGGATCATGAAACACTCTTACTGGTGGCAAAACACTTGGCTCTGGGATCACAGTTTCTTTCTGTAAGATGGAGATAATAACGACGCTAGGAGTTTGGTGCAAAGAAGGAGTGAGATAATGAATGCGAAAGCGAACTTCAAATTATGTACGTGGCTCCACACACCAGTCTTTTGGAATAATGAGAACGGGAACTCAAGAAATTGTAACGAATCAGTCTAAGAAGCTCGTAGCGAGACTCCGCCCCTGACGCTCCGCCCTCCGCGAGCCGCAGGTGGGGCCGGCAGATCTCCTTTGCGCATGCGGGAGCTGCTGCTATTAGCAGCATATTTTTATTTAGCTTCAACGATCAGAGCAGTAGTGTGAATTAGTCAGATTGTTGCCCCCCCCTCCTTTTTTTTCTGCTTGACTCAGCGGCTCGAGAAACGCTCACACATATACAGTGCTTTCTATGTCTCAGGCATGTTATAAGAGCTTCACATTTTCCATTCTTCTAAGCCTTTATTGGGCTTCCCTGGTGGCTCAGAGGTTAAAGCGTCTGCCTCCAATGCGGGAGACCTAGGTTTGATCCCTGGGTCGGGAAGATCCCCTGGCGAAGGAAATGGCAATCTACTCCAGTATTCTTGCCTGGAGAATCCCATGGACAGAGAAGCCTAGTAGTTTACAGTCCACGGGGTCGCAAAGAGTCGGACACGACTGAGCGACTTCACCTCACCTCACCTCACCTCAAGCCTTTATTTGACACAGGAGGAAACTGAAGCATAGGAGATGCCCAGATAATGCAGCTCTGTGAAACAGCAAGGATTAAACTCAGGCGTTCTGGCTCTAGAGTATCTATTCTTTACACTAGAATAAAAGAGTCGGATAATGCTGAAACAGCTCACCCTTCAGCATCGGATCATGAAACACTCTTACTGGTGGCAAAACACTTGGCTCTGGGATCACAGTTTCTTTCTGTAAGATGGAGATAATAACGACGCTAGGAGTTTGGTGCAAAGAAGGAGTGAGATAATGAATGCGAAAGCGAACTTCAAATTATGTACGTGGCTCCACACACCAGTCTTTTGGAATAATGAGAACGGGAACTCAAGAAATTGTAACGAATCAGTCTAAGAAGCTCGTAGCGAGACTCCGCCCCTGACGCTCCGCCCTCCGCGAGCCGCAGGTGGGGCCGGCAGATCTCCTTTGCGCATGCGGGAGCTGCTGCCCGCTCCCACCTCTAACCCAGGCTGAGAGTAGCTGCCGTTTCTGAGAGGACGATTCGTAAGGAGGCCCCTGGCGCGGTTCCCCATTGCTCGTCCCTCTGCGGGCTTTGGCCATAGTTCAGCGGTGTCTAGAGGGTGGTCTGTTCTCGTCTACCTGCCTGACTTTCTGCAGAGGTCCCTGTGGTTGGCCCAGTAGTCGGCTGTCGAAAGTGCCGGCCCCCGCGCCGGCGCCGGCTGCAGCCGGGTGGGAAGGCTCAAGATGGCGTGCCTGTTGGAGACCCCAATCCGCATGAGCGTCCTCTCGGTGAGTGACCCGCCGCAGCCGCTCGCTTGCCCGCGCGGGAGCTCGGGCCCAGCCCGCGCCATTCACCACCAACGCCGTCTGCCTCTTGGGCACCACCCCTTGGGGTGGCCTCTGGCTCAGCTCTGGGCCGGGGAGTGAGAGAGGGTGGGCGTGCGGGATAGACTGGATCCCAGCCGAGCCCGAGACGTCTCCAACTCCCGGAGCGCTCACCGGTGCCGGTTCTCAGGACGGCGTCCGGCGGGCGGGGTGGTTGGGCATACGGGCAGCTGGCCCAGCGGCGCGGCTCGGGCTTTGCCAGTTGTTTCACCCAGCCCTCCTCTTGGCGATGCCGGTTCCCCGGGGCCGAGCACTCTGCTCCGTGAGGCGCCGGGCTTGCCGCTGAGCTGGGGATGAGTGCCCACTTAGCCTCCCCTCCCCCCGGCCGCTGTGGCAAGAAGAGATAGAGGGTTCTTGGCCCCCACAGACTTGGGGCTACCACGCCAGATCTGTGTGGCTTCTATCGCTTCCCAGCACCCGGTCACGGGCTGGAGCTGCTTGCTTCTTGGCAACGGGTATTTCATATCAGTTGCAACGTCTCCTAGTGTGTGTAGTTATTTAAGCTCCCTTTCTCCGCTCTGCTGTGGAGGTCTCAGCCTTGTGAGTCTGAAGGAACCTGTGCCTGGCATTCCTTTTTCCTTCAAAGGGAGTCAAACGTTTAAAAAAAAAAAAAAAAAGGAATGTATTGACATGCGAGAAAGCAAACCTAGTTTGCTTGTTGAAGTTTAAAAATAAAACCAGAACGCGACTTTCACCGTTTACTGTGTTGCTCTTGAGAGAACCAGGACCAGGGGTCAAAGTTACTAGAAGGTACCTTAGAAGGGTTTTGCAACAAATGAGAGCTGTGCAACTGAGAAAAGTCAGTTTACCAGAAGTTCATTTGTTGTAGTTGGAAACCAGCCGGCAAAGACTGGTTGACCATCTTTTAGACTTGTCGTGGAAGTCAGTCCGATGTTGAGAGGGTGGCTGGATTGTAGATGACTTGTCAGGTTCCGTGAGTCTGTGGTTTCAACTGGTTTCTTTTCTCTTCGGTGACTTCTCCCACAAACACACTCACCTATCTTAGCAGTTAGCACTTAACACATTTGCAACAATTTGCGTTTAGAGCATTGTTGCGGTTAGAACATTGTTGTGGTTAGAGCATTGTTGCAGTTGCAGAATTGTGGTATATTCCACCTTGATAATTTTTTTGGAAGGAGGGGAGCTGTACAGAAATCTTTTCTCTGATCCATTTTAGTAATCCCTTTTTAAAATTTTTAAACTGTGACTGGGGAAATAATGTTCACCTAAGCATTGAATTTAGATTCAGTTACCACACCTCTGACTGACACCTAGGAACATTTTATGGGAGAACAGGCCAATGACTTTTCCATCATTATGCTGTTGTTGTTTTTAAGTCGCTTTTCTCAATTCCCTTTCATTATTCTCGTTTATCCTTAACTTCACTTGAAGCATCTTTATTTTTGTACATTGTCAACTCGTATAGGGTACAGTTGATTTTTTGTTTGTTTGTTTTGTTTTCACTCCCTCAGTAATATTTCCTATTAAACTTTGTGCAAAAACTTCTTGAAGAGTATTCTGTACTTCTAGTGGGGATTTGCTTTAGCCCCAGTCTCATTGGGCCTCTCTTCTCCTCCACCTCCAACCCCCTTTTTTTTTTTTTTTTTTTTTTAAGGTTTTCAGAGTCTCAGGGTCTGGTCTTTCAGTTCGTCAGTTCTGGAGCCTTGGGAAATCAGAGCTTTGGATAAATGATTTAAACTGTCAAGCCTTATTGATTATAATAATTTCAGCTGAAGCCTGGATCTTTCAAAGTTCTACCCAGGGCACCACTTTTTGAAATACAAAATGCAGATGGAACAGGAATTAATAATCAAAAATTATCTTGAAAATAATTGACCCCTTTAATAGGCTACTTATTTTGCACCAGCTGTGTACAACACTCTTTAACGTATGCTTTAGGGAATGCATGATTGAGCTCAGCATACCCTCAGGGAACTCACTGGTCTGAATGACTCCATAGCTTGAAAAACATAATTCACACCAGGGGCAGATCAAATGGTTTAGAGAATTTCCATTCAAGGCCCTTTATGTCTTCTCTCTGGTGGCTCAGATGGTAAAGAAATCTACCTGCAATGCATGAGACCCGGGTTCAATCCCTGGGTTGGAAAGATCCCCTGGAGAAGGCAATGGCAACCCACTCCAATATTCTTGCTGGAGAATTCCATAGACAGAGGAGCCTGGTGGGATACAGTCCATGGGGTCACAGAGTCAGACATAACTGAGCGATTAACCACAACCTCTCTGAGAGATCTCATACATTCTAAAATGTTAACTGTAGCCAAGTCACACTTCTACATTGTCAGCCTTGAGTGTTCTCCATCTGGTCTCCTGTCTTCAGTTGTGTGGATGTTAGCCATCACTTCCAACAAAGCACATTCCTTCTCCTAAGAGAACTTGGTCCTGACTTCCCATTTCTGTTAATGGTACTGTCTTTCATGGATCACCCACCATTAAACCACTTGGATCATCTTTGTCTCTTACCTCTTTCATGCCCCTCTAACTAATCAGTCCTTAAGTTCTTCTGGCTCTTCATTCTCCGTGTTTCTCACATCTGTCTGTTCCTGTGACCATCTTCTCTTTCAGGACCTTATCATTTTATGCCTGCATCACCACAGTTCCTTGCAGTTTATTTTACTGCCTCTAGTAGTCCAATTCTCCACATTAATTTTCCTATACAGCACACAGGACACATGGTTTCCTTGTTTTAATTCTTCAGTGAATTCCTGTTGATGAAAGGATGCTATTCCTATTCAGCTTTGGATATAAGATTCTTTACCCTCTGCATGAACCTCCTATCCTATATAAACTGGCTTTCTCAAGTTAGAGTGATCTTGGATTCTTACAAACCCCAGTAGCCCTTGTCTACCTGCTCATTTGCACACATGAATTCTAGCTTCATATGTAACATATTTTGAGCTTCTGTCATTTGCCAAGCATGGCATTGGGTTTGAGAATACAGTGGTGAACTGCACAGACTGTCTCTGCCTTCTTAGAGATTAGTCTAGTGGGGAAAAGAGATGTCACAGATCAAAATGTCACAGAGGTCTTTGTGAACGATGATTAGTGTTACGAATGAAAAATGTAGGATGTTGTACCAGCATATAATAGAGGAATGTGTTCAAATATAGAGGTCAGTGAGCTAGGAAAGGTTTCCCTGAAGAAGTGACAATGAGCTAATAGTTAAAGGACAAGTAAGAACTAACTAGAAAAACAAGAGCATTCCAGGCAAGCTGGAATCAAGATTGCCAGGAGAAATATCAATAACTTCAGATATGTAGATGACATCACCTCCCTGATAGCTCAGTTGGTAAAGAATCCACCTACAATGCAGGAAACCCTAGTTCAATTCCTGGGTTGGGAAGATCTGCTGGAGAAGGGATAGGCTACCCACTCCAGTATTCTTGGGCTCCCCTTGTGGCTCAGCTGGTAAAGAATCCACCTGCAATGCTGGAGACCTGGCTTCGATCCCTGGGTTGGGAAGATCCCCTGGAGAAGGGAAAGACTACCCACTTCAGTATTCTGGCCTGGAAAATTCCATGGGCTGTATAGTCCATGGGGTTATAAAGTGTCAGACACAACTGAGTGAGTTTCACTTTATGGCAGAAAGCACAGAAGAGCTAAAGAGTGTCTTGATGAAAGTGAAAGAGGAGAGTGAAAAAGTTGGCTTAAAACTCAACATTCAAAAAACTAAGATCATAGCATCTGGTCCCACCACTTCATGACAAATAGATGGGGAAACAATGGAAACAGTGACAAATTTTATTTTCTTGGGCTCCAGAATCACTGCAGATGGTGACTGCTGCCATGAAATTAAAAGACACTTGTTTCTTGGAAGAAAAGCTATGACCAATCGAGACAGCATATTAAAAAGCAGAGACATTACTTTGCCAACAAAGGTCATTTAGTCAAAGCTATGGTTTTTCCAGTAGTCATGTATGGATGTGTGAGTTGGACTATAAAGAAAGCTGAGTGCCGAAGAATTGATGCTTTTGAACTGTGGTGTTGGTGAAACTCTTGAGAGTCCCTTGGACAGCAAGGAGATCAAACCAGTCAATCCTAAAGGAAATGAGTCCTGAATATTCATTGGGAGGACTGATGCTGAAGCTGAAACTCCAGTACTTTGGCCACCTGATGCAAAGAACTGACCCATTAGAAAAGACCCTGATGCTCGGAAAGAGTGAAGGCAGGAAGAGAAGAGGGTGACAGAGGATGAGATGGTTGGATGGCATCACCCACTCGATGGACATGAGTTTGAGTAAGCTCCGGGAGTTGGTGATGGACAGGGAGGCCTGGTGTGCTGCAGTCCATGGGGTTGTAAAAAGTCAGACATGACTAAGCAACTGAACTGAACTGATTCCAGGCAAAGGAAACTTGTGTTGCAGAGGCCCTGAGGCTTTTAGTAATTATTCTGTTTTATCTTCTTAGAGAGTAAAGTAATTCAGAGGTAAATGCTGGGCCTTTCCTTCTTTTTAATCTAGCTACTCTTTATAGAGCTTCCCTGGTGTCTCAGACAGTGAAGACTCTGACGGCAGTGCCGGACACCCAGGTTCAATCCCTGGGTAGGGAAGATCCCCGGAGGAGGGCGTGGCTCTCCAGTATTCTTGCCTGGAGAACCTGGACAGAGGAACCTGGTGGGCTACAGTCAATGTGGTGGCAAAGAGTTGGACACAACTGAGCCACTAACACACTTTCATTCTTTATAACACTGTGTTTTTTGTATGCTAGATTCTCAATAAATATTTGATTGAACTGTGTATTTGGAGGAATTGGAGGAAATCTCCAGGTGTCTTTCTCAGTGATAGCCATGATCACCCTATCCCTCTTTGGTTTGCATTTAGCATTACAACATCACTGTTTTCAATACATTTATACATTTTCCCAAACTTTTGGGTGATTTTACATTGATTGCATTTTTTTTAAGTTTTTATTTTGAGATAGCTACAGATTCACAGGAAGTTGCAAAGGTAGTACAAAGAGATCGTTATGTATACTGTGCCCAGTTCCCCCTTTTGGTCACATTTTATTTAATTATTGTATAATATCAAAACCACATAGCTGTTATTGGTATAAATATGTATGTACCTCTCTCTCATATCACATGTGTATATTTGTGTAACAACACAGTCAAGATCTCCCTCATGCTACTTTTTTACAGTCACACCTGGTATCTCTAACCCTGGGCAACAATTATTAATCTCTTCTCCATCTCTATGATTTTGTGATTTTGACCTTTTGAGATTGGCTTTTGTCATTCAGTGTAATGCCCTGGAGATCCATCTAAGCTGTTGTAGATGTGTCAATAGTTTCTTCCTTTTAATTGCTGAGTAGTATCCCATGATACAAAGAAAGCAATGGCACCCTACTCTAGTACTCTTGCCTGGAAAATCCCATGATGGAGGAGCTTGGTAGGCTGCAGTCCATGGGGGTCGCGAAGAGTCGGACACGACTGAGCGACTTCACTTTCACTTTTCACTTTCATGCATTGGAGAAGGAAATAGCAACCCACTACAGTGTTCTTGCCTGGAGAATCCCAGGGACAGGAGCCCGGTGGGCTGCCGTCTCTGGGGTCGCACAGAGTCAGACACGACTGAAGCGACTTAGCAGCAGCAGCATCCCATGATATGGATTTATAATATGGATGTCTGAAAGATAGTTTGCTTAACTGTTCTACTATTAGAAATTTCAGTTGTTTGTAGTTTTTGGCTGTTAAAGCCTGCTATGAACAAACAGGTACAGGCTTTTCTGTGGACATAACTTTTTGTATCTCTGAGATAAATGCCCAGTAGTGCAATTTTAGATTCTGTGATCAATGTATGTTTAGTTCTTAAAGAAACTGACAAACTTTTCCAGAGTGACTGTACTATTTTACATTCCCACCAGTAATATAGGAAAGATACAGTTTCTTTGTGTGCTCACTAGCATTTGGCACATCATTAGTTTTTATTTTAGCTGTTCTAATAGACGTATAGTGATATCTCATCATGGTCTTAATATACATTTCCATAACAGAAGGAGATCAACCCTGGGATTTCTTTGGAAGGAATGATGCTAAAGCTGAAACTCCAGTACTTTGGCTACCTCATGCGAAGAGTTGACTCATTGGAAAAGACTCTGATGCTGGGAGGGATTGGGGGCAGGAGGAGAAGGGGACGACCGAGGATGAGATGGCTGGATGGCATCACTGACTCGATGGATGTGAGTCTGAGTGAACTCCAAGAGATGGTGATGAACAGGGAGGCCTGGCGTGCTGCGATTTATGGGGTCGCAAGGAGTCGGACACGACTGAGCGACTGAACTGAACTGAATGTCAAAATATTTTCATTACTTGCCATTCATATTTTATTAAAATGTGAATAAAATATTTTAGTGAAGTATTTTTTCATGTCCTTTTGCCCACTTTCTAATTGGAGTGTTTGGTTTTTGACTGTAGAGTTTTGAAAGTTCTTTGTATATTCTAGATACAAGTCCTTGGTCAGATAGGTACTTCAAAAATATTTTCTCCCAGTGTGTAGCTCGTCTTTTCATCCTCTGAAACATAGTTTAGAAAATGAACTTTGATCTCAATTTCACACCAGAAATTATGGATCATAGATTTAATTGTAAAATATAAAACTTCTAGAATAAAGAGAAAATTTCCAGAACCTTGTGTTTGGTAACAAATTCCTAGATATAACATCAAAAGCATGATCCTTTTATTTTTTTTTTTAATTGATAACTGGACTTAAAATGAAAATTTATGCTTTTTGAAAGACCCTGTTAAGAGGATGATTACACTTTGGTCACTTTGTAATGGTTTGAGAGACAAAATGATAAAATACCTTTGAATCATACTGTAGGCTGCAGAGACAGCTAAGGCCTTCCTTACATTCTTTTTCCAGTGCCATTATGCCTATTTGACAAGCAGCTATTTGAACTGTATAGGATATTCCAAGTCTGGATATTCCTTGATTTTGTTCTGTTCTTGATGATTATGTGCATAGTGCATTCAGTTCAGTTCAGTTCAGTTCAGTCGCTCAGTCGTGTCCGACTCTTTGCGACCCCATGAATCGCAGCATGCCAGGCCTCCCTGTTCATCACCATCTCTCGGAGTTCACTCAGACTCACATCCATTGAGTCAGTGATGCCATCCAGCCATCTCATCCTCGGTCGTCCCCTTCTCCTCCTGCCCCCAATCCCTCCCAGCATCAGAGTCTTTTCCAATGAGTCAATTTCTTACATGGACAACTGACAAGAGTTTTAAAAAGTTGTTCTTTTCTGTGAAGAACTTCCCTGGTAGCTCAAACGGTAAAGCGTCTGCCTACGATGTGGGAGACCTGGGTTCAATCCCTGTGTCAGGAAGATCTCCTGGAGAAGGAAATGCAACCCACTCCAGTATTCTTACCTGGAAAATCCCACGGACGGAGGAACCTGATTAGGCTGCAGTCCATGGGGTCACAAAGAGTCGGCCACGACTGAGCGACTTTACTCACATCCTATAAGTATGAATTTGGTCTCTCTTGGTTTTTAGTAGTAAATGCAAAGTAAAATCTCATAAGTGCATTTTAAAGTTTTCGCTTTGTTTACAAAACACCAGTGAACACATGGTATGTCAGGAGTTGGTGCTAAAAGAAAATCAGTATAAACTTCCTAATCTTTAATGGGAATGTGTGAGGAACAGAAGATATTCATTGCATGTTTCTGGACATCTTGCTATCTTTTTAAGGAAAGATTGCCACCTGAAATCAGACATCAGATGGTCAAGAAGTCATTTATGCTTTACCAAGAATTAGGTAGGGTCTTCCAGTTTCACTTGGAGATCTAGTCTTATTTCCTCCCATTTTTGTTTTTTAAATAATTTTTACTTTAATTTTTAAAGTAATGCCAAGAGCCAGTAATTTCAGTTACTTTGATTTTTAGTTTTTTTATTTTGACAGTTGTTTTGCAGTGCTGTGTATCATGTTGGCTTCTAAGTAAAGGTATGGAATTATTGACAAAGGAGAATTTCTGTTATTTTCTGGAAATTGGAGAACAGCTACCCTCACTGAGCAGTAGTGCTGTGATCCTTAGGACTGTTTAGATAGGAATGAAAAGTATTCCAAATAAGAGCTGTTTTGCAGAAACAGCTCCCACTTGTCACTTTGGCAAAAGAAAACTGTTTTGATCTCATTTCATAAACTCAGAAGAATAAAGAATTAGCTGCATTCTCTGGTATAGTCATAAAAGTTATTGGGGGAGGGGAATGATGAGACAGAGTTGTGCTTTCTATTAAAAATGAAAAGTTCAGATTCCAGCCTGTAGAATCTATTAACATTTGGAAGTCTTTACCACATGCAAAATGATTACAGAATACACAATTCTTTTGTTTCAGGAAGAATTTATTAAGCTTTCAATTGAATAAGGGGAATGAAGAAAAGGAAAGAGTCATAATCATGATAAAGTATGATTGGCAAGATTTTTAGCTTTATATCTAGGTTGTATCCTCTACCGAGATGTTGAGGATTAGAAGCAGAACATGGTAGAGGAGAGTGAAAGTGAAACTCTGTCAGTCTGACTGTTTTGTGACCCCATAGACTATACGTCCATGGAATTCTCCAGGCCAGAATACTGGAGTAGGTTGTTCCCTTCTCCAGGGAATCTTCCCAACCCAGAGATCAAACCCAGGTCTCCCACACTGCAGGCAAATTCTTTGCCAGCTGAGTCACCAGGGAAGCCCAAGAATACTGGAGTGGGTAGCCTATCCCTTTGCCAGCGGATCCTCCCAACCCAGGAATCGAACCAGAGTCTCCTGCATTGCAGGCAGATTCTTTACCAGCTGAGCTACCAGGGAAGCCTGTGTTAGAGGAATAAGGAAGAAAAATGAGTTTCATTTTGGACTTGCTGTGTTTGAAGTGTTTTCTGGAAATTCATTTAGAGGTGTCCAATAGGCAGTTGGACATTCTGGAATGTTTTCCACAGCACCAAGCAGTTTTCTCCAGTCCTCTGTGGATATCAGCTGGGTGCCTTACAGTTTAGCCCAATTCTGATACTGTTTACTTGGAAATAGTATCAGATTCCACAGGTTAAGTCCTGCAAGACTGTCCCTGCTTCAGACAGCAGTTGCAAGTCCACATTGTTCTCCTGTCCTCTGACTGACCAGATATAAATCAAGGGATTGTACTACTCCCTTCTTGGATTCAGTTATTTGTCAGAATGGTTCACAAAACTCAGCAAAACATTTACTTATGTTTACCAGTTTATTATAAAGGATAGATGAATAGCCAGGTGAGGTACAAAGGTCAAGATCTAGAAAGGTCTCAAGTTCAGAAACTTCTGTCCCTGTGGAACTGGGGTGCAAAATCTTCCTGGCCTGTGGATCCATTCACCTACCTGGAAACTCATCACATTTTATTCAGGAATGTTTATAGAGCTTTAATCTCCAGCCTCCCTCTCTTCCGTTTTCCAGAGGTTGGTGGCTGGGACTGAAAGTTCCAGCCCTCTAATCATTTGGTATTTTTGGTAACCAGTCCCAACTTGAGGCTATCTAGGGCCCCAGCCTGATCATTGATTAGCATAAGCTCTTAAAAAGTATTCCTTATGAGTAAGTAAAGATACTCATATAATGCAGAAAATTTTTCAAGAGTTTCAGGAGCTTTTTGCCAGGAACTTGAAGAAAGACTGGATTGGATATACCAGGCTGACCAAAAAGTTCATTCAGGAATGGAAAATCTGAATGAACTTTTTGGTTAACCCATATTTATTAAACTACAGTATAAAGGTCTAATGGGCTTTCCAGGTGGCACAGTGGTAAAGAATCTGCCTGCCAGTGCAGGCGATGCAGGAGACATGGGTTTGATTGCTGGGTTGGAAAGATTCCTTGCAGAAGAAAATGGCAACCAAGTCCAATATTCTTTCTGGGAAAATCTTGTGGACAGATGAGCTTGTCAGGCTACAGCTCATGGAGTCATGAAGAGTTGGACATGATTGAGTGATTGAGCATACATAAAGGTCTAATGCTTAAACCTGGGGAGATGATTATTATTGCGAATCATCAGTACATTGATCTGTCGATCTTAGCCTTTTAGGTTTAAGAGGCTCAACACCATCTTCCCCAGAAAAACATGCATCTGCCTAAAGAATCACATAATTTCAAGAGGCTCATGAATTCCCTGAAACCCACACATAAATGCTGAGTTAACAGTTCCTATTCTTTATTTATTCCAGTCAGTCAGCAAAACATATCACAAAATTTAAAACTAATTTAAAATAATTTTAGAATGGTAACAAATTATAACACAAGGTTTTAAAAGTCATGTAAGGTACCATGTGGGAGACTTGGCGCTGAAGAACTATAATCTTTTTCCCAGAATATATCAGTGATCTTCCCCAAGGTGTACTGTACCTACAGAAAGGACTTTGTTGTAGCAGATGGTGTAGCAGACCTGGGAGACAGAGCTAGGTGAGAAATTTCAGTAGGACAAAGTAACATCTGGACAAAGGCAAAGTGGAATAGATTGAAATTACAAGTGACCCATGATATTGGCATAATAGTCACAGACCTCAATGTGGATGATGGTCAGGCAGATCCTGAGTGGTACTATGATCAAAAAGTTAACACACCAGTTGCTGGAAGAGACAGACTGAGTATGGGTCAAGCACCATGGATAGCTCCGAGGCAAGGGTATTTACTGCCTCTAAAACTCTGAAACAAATAAGCCTTTTTTTTTTTTTTCCTTCTTTTTTGAATAAGGAGGCAGGTAGCCTATCTGGACTGTGTCACCTCTGAGGTGTACCATGAAAGATGCTACCCTGGATCTCTAAGTCATTACATGACTGTAGTTTTGAAGAATAATTCAAACTATTCTTATGGTCAAGGACAATATCGCATCCATGTCTGAGTAGCCTCACTCTGTTATGTCAGGATTGAGAAGTAGGCATTTCAGTGCACCCTAGTGGATTTCCTGGACTATCTTAACATTTTAGAAGGCATCTAAATAAACCTTTGCCAACCCAGAGGATATCTCAATCTCTGTAAAACTCCTCACAACCCTTGTCACTCCAATGAGAAGGTTCTTGCTCCCTTGGACTTCCAGATTCTCCTGTTTGGCACCATAAATCCTTACATGATTCATTTATTCTATCTAGAGGGATCTCTTCTTGGCCCTCAGTCTTCAGACATTTTTGTCTACATTGAAGAGTAAATGAATAGAATTTAATAGTGAGAAGGAATCTTAAAAATCGTCTAGACTCAAATATGTAAAGAAAGCTATTCTGGACAAAGGCAAAGTGGAATAGATTGAAATTACAAGTGACCCATGATATTGGCATAATAGTCACAGACCTCAATGTGGATGATGGTCAGGCAGATCCTGAGTGGTACTATGATCAAAAAGTTAACACATCAGTTGCTGGAAGAGACAGACTGAGTATGGGTCAAGCACCATGGATAGCTCCGAGGCAAGGGTATTTACTGCCTCTAAAACTCTGAAACAAATAAGCCTTTTTTTTTTTTTTCCTTCTTTTTTGAATAAGGAGGCAGGTAGCCTATCTGGACTGTGTCACCTCTGAGGTGTACCATGAAAGATGCTACCCTGGATCTCTAAGTCATTACATGACTGTAGTTTTGAAGAATAATTCAAACTATTCTTATGGTCAAGGACAATATCGCATCCATGTCTGAGTAGCCTCACTCTGTTATGTCAGGATTGAGAAGTAGGCATTTCAGTGCACCCTAGTGGATTTCCTGGACTATCTTAACATTTTAGAAGGCATCTAAATAAACCTTTGCCAACCCAGAGGATATCTCAATCTCTGTAAAACTCCTCACAACCCTTGTCACTCCAATGAGAAGGTTCTTGCTCCCTTGGACTTCCAGATTCTCCTGTTTGGCACCATAAATCCTTACATGATTCATTTATTCTATCTAGAGGGATCTCTTCTTGGCCCTCAGTCTTCAGACATTTTTGTCTACATTGAAGAGTAAATGAATAGAATTTAATAGTGAGAAGGAATCTTAAAAATCGTCTAGACTCAAATATGTAAAGAAAGCTAAGTGCTGAAGAATTGTTGCTTTTGAACTGTGGTGTTGGAGAAGACTCTTGAGAGTCCCTTGGACTGCAAGGAGATCCAACCAGTTCATCCTAAGGAAATCAGTCCTGAATATTCACTGGAAGGACTGAAGCTGAAACTCCAATACTTTGGCCACTTGATGCAAAGAACTGACTCACTAGAAAAGACCCTGATGCTGGGAAAGATTGAAGGTGGGAGGAGAAGGGGACAACAGAGGATGAGATGGTTGGGTGGCATCACTGACTCAATGGACATGAGTTTGAGTAAACTCCGGGAGCTGGTGATAGATAGGGAAGCCTGGCATGCTGCAGTCCATGGGGTCACAGAGTCGGACATGACTGAGTGACTGAACTGAACTGAGACTGAAATAGCCGTTTGTGATTTGTGCCATACTTTAAAAAAATAAACATTGCAGTGTGCATATTAGATTGCTTCCAGTTCTTCAGACCACCTAAGCATACTTAAAACATTTTTATACTATATGCAAGAGCTGTAATAGTATTTTATAATATTAGAAACTCACTACAGAAAAAGTAGAGGCTGTTCTTCATATTTCTTTTAAACTCGTCTGATTTTTCTATTGTGAAAAAATTCTCTGTGTGAGTAAAATTATGCAGTCTTGGTATGAAAGAAGCTTGCAGACAGTCTTTAGTTTGTCCTAGTCACTTTCTTATTGGGAAAAACTGAGAACTGGAGAGGTTGACCTGTCCACTGTCAGGTGATGGCACCCCACTCCAGTACTCTTGCCTGGAAAACCCCATGGATGGAGGAGCCTGGTGGGTTGCTGTCCATGGGGTCGCAAAGAGTCAGATACAACTGAGCAACTTCCCTTTCACTTTTCACTTTCATGCACTGGAGAAGGAAGTGGCAACCCACTCCAGTGTTCTTGCCTGGAGAATCCCAGGGACGGAGGAGCCTGGCGGGCTGCCGTCTATGGGGTCGCACAGAGTCAAACATGACTGAAGCGACTCAGCAGCAGCAGCAGCAGCAGCAGCAACATGAAGTGTCAGAGTCAGGTTTCCAAACACGTAATTAGAAAAGTATTTTGTGTGCTGCTGCTGCTGCTACTAAGTCGCTTCAGTCGTGTCCGACTCTGTGCGACCCCACAGACGGAAGCCCACCAGGCTCCCCCGTCCCTGGGATTCTCCAGGCAAGAACACTGGAGTGGGTTGCCATGTACTTCTCCAATGCATGAAAGTGAAAAGTGAAAGTGAAGTCGCTCAGTCGTGTCCGACTAGTAGCGACCCCATGGACTGCAGCCCACCAGGCTCCTCTGTCCATGGAATTCTCCAGGCAGGAGTACTGGAGTGGACCTTACATTTTAGTATTTTATTTTCAGACTTTCTGTGAGTACTGATTTATTTGCTACTTATTTTCAGTCTTAATCATTTACTAAGAGGTCAGGCTGCCTCTTATCCAAGTAGGTTAAGTTGACGATTACATATTTAAGTATTTTCATGATTGTGTTTATGAGATTGAAACAGACTATATTCTAGGAATTTTGGCTGTCATACGTATGTTGTATTCTATGCAGATGGGATCTGGCCAGACTCAAGTACCAGTTTATAAACTTTGAAAGTTGCTAGAAACTGCAGAAAAGAAGGCCTTTGGTGAATTTTGGGAGGGAGGATGCTTCAAACCTCTAGAATCACCAAAGAATGAATCCCATGATTTTTTAAAAAGTAAAGATAGAAGTAGTTTAAAAAATACTATGTGATAGGTCTGCAAAAATTGAATGAGAATCTGATGGAGTCCTAATCAGGCTAAAAGTTTACTAGAATACAGAAAAGTAAAAGAAAAACCAAAATATCTATGAAATTTTGAGTTTACTTAGGCATTTTCTTCTAATTTTTCTTCCTTGTGGAAGCAGGTGGGAATTTTTTAATACACAGGAGGGTATGATAGCTGCAAGGAAAAGGTCAGCCTTTATTGATTGGAGCTGAAACTCCAATACTTTGGCCACCTGATTCAAAGAACTGACTCATTTGAAAAGACCCTGATGCTGGGAAAGATTGAAGAGGGGAGGAGAAGGGGACAACAGAGGATGAAATGGCTGGATGGCATCATCGACTCGATGGACATGAGTTTGAGTAAAATCTGGGAGTTGGTGAAAGACAGGGAGGCCTGGTGTGCTGCAGTCCATGGGGTTGCAAAGAGTTGGGCATGACTGAGCTACTGAACTGAACTGTTGATATTATCCTTTTTTGTATCGTTCCAGAGGGAGGTAGATTTTACCCCGTCAATATTAGGGGAAAAAAAATTCTCCAGCGGTTAGTTTTCTTTAATGGTGAAATTAACTCTATGGCAGAGAAATATAGTCTCACTAGAACTCTTCAAGTAGCAATGAGGCAGTATTTAGGATATTGTGATTTTATTGTCACCAGAACAGTCAGAACATGGGGAAGGGGCGACATATGATTTGACAGTAAAGCACAGCTGAGTAAAATTTCAAAGTATCAGATTTCTGATGTTCTGGATTGTGACATCCCGAATCTCTTTAGTGACAATATACAAACACATCAGGGACTTCCCAGGTGGTGCTAGTGGTAAAGAACCCACCTTCCAGTGCAGGAGACCTAAGAGACACTGGTTCGATCCCTGGGTTGAGAAGATCCCCCAAAGGAGGACATGGCAACCCACTCCAAGATTCTTCCCTGGAGAGTCCCATGGACAGGTGAGCCTGGCCGGCTACAGTCCATAGGGTCGCAAAGAGTCAGACACAAGTGAAGGGACTTAGCACACATGCGTGCACAAACACATCAAGTGTTCTTGGACTTTAAAATGAATAATTGTGAATCTGTGACTGGTCTAAGCAGTACAGTTATTTGGGAGTTCAGAAAATTGGGAAGCATTTGTTTGGACTGAGAGTTTTGGAGACATCAGAAAATCAAATCTTAGTTTTAAATTGGGATGGAGAAGACGTTCTGAAGCTCGCAGTTAACTGGAATCTTAAGAGCTGTTTCATTTAGTGGTTCTCAACTCTACCAGACTCCACACCCTGTTCTTAAAACATTCCTTGTGGAAGCAGGTGGGAATTTTTTAATACACAGGAGGGTATGATAGCTGCAAGGAAAAGGTCAGCCTTTATTGATTGGAGCTGAAACTCCAATACTTTGGCCACCTGATTCAAAGAACTGACTCATTTGAAAAGACCCTGATGCTGGGAAAGATTGAAGAGGGGAGGAGAAGGGGACAACAGAGGATGAAATGGCTGGATGGCATCATCGACTCGATGGACATGAGTTTGAGTAAAATCTGGGAGTTGGTGAAAGACAGGGAGGCCTGGTGTGCTGCAGTCCATGGGGTTGCAAAGAGTTGGGCATGACTGAGCTACTGAACTGAACTGTTGATATTATCCTTTTTTGTATCGTTCCAGAGGGAGGTAGATTTTACCCCGTCAATATTAGGGGAAAAAAAATTCTCCAGCGGTTAGTTTTCTTTAATGGTGAAATTAACTCTATGGCAGAGAAATATAGTCTCACTAGAACTCTTCAAGTAGCAATGAGGCAGTATTTAGGATATTGTGATTTTATTGTCACCAGAACAGTCAGAACATGGGGAAGGGGCGACATATGATTTGACAGTAAAGCACAGCTGAGTAAAATTTCAAAGTATCAGATTTCTGATGTTCTGGATTGTGACATCCCGAATCTCTTTAGTGACAATATACAAACACATCAGGGACTTCCCAGGTGGTGCTAGTGGTAAAGAACCCACCTTCCAGTGCAGGAGACCTAAGAGACACTGGTTCGATCCCTGGGTTGAGAAGATCCCCCAAAGGAGGACATGGCAACCCACTCCAAGATTCTTCCCTGGAGAGTCCCATGGACAGGTGAGCCTGGCCGGCTACAGTCCATAGGGTCGCAAAGAGTCAGACACAAGTGAAGGGACTTAGCACACATGCGTGCACAAACACATCAAGTGTTCTTGGACTTTAAAATGAATAATTGTGAATCTGTGACTGGTCTAAGCAGTACAGTTATTTGGGAGTTCAGAAAATTGGGAAGCATTTGTTTGGACTGAGAGTTTTGGAGACATCAGAAAATCAAATCTTAGTTTTAAATTGGGATGGAGAAGACGTTCTGAAGCTCGCAGTTAACTGGAATCTTAAGAGCTGTTTCATTTAGTGGTTCTCAACTCTACCAGACTCCACACCCTGTTCTTAAAACATGTTTGTGAAAGTGAAGTTGCTCAGTCGGGTCCAACTCTTAGCGACCCCATGGACTGCAGCCTACCAGGCTCCTCCATCCCTGGGATTCTCCAGGCAAGAACACTGGAGTGGGTTGCCATTTCCTTCTCCAATGTATGAAAATGAAAAGTGAAAGTGAAGTTGCTCAGTCATGTCCGACTCTTAGCAACCCCATGGACGGTAGCCTACCAGGCTCCTCCATCCATGGGACTCTCCAGGCAGCAGTACTGGAGTGGGGTGCCATTGCCTTCTTCAGAAGCACCTCTTTGGCTCTCCTGAAGTGAAATTCATTGGTAACTGTTCTCACATGTAAATTTTTAAGGGTTGGCATGATGCCTCAGCTGTGTTAAGGGAGAAAGAGTAGGAAACTATGCCATTTAAGCGAGTAAATACTCAGGTACTGGAGAGAAGTAGTAACGTAGTGCTGTGCTGTGCTCAGTCGTGTCTGACTCTTTGTGACCCCGTGGGACCCCCTGTTGCCCACAGGCTCCTCTGTCCATGGGATTCTCCAGGCAAGAATACTGGAGTGGGTTGCCACGTCCTCCTTCAGGGGATCTTCCCGACCCAGGGATTGAACACAGGTCTCCCGCATTGCAGGTGGATTCTTTACTGTCTGAACCACCAGGGAAGCCCAAGAACACTGGAGTGGATAGCCTATCCATTCTCCAGAACTTCCTGACCTAGGAATCTAGCTGGGGTCTCCTGCATTGCAGGTGGATTCTTTACGAGCTGAGCTATCCAGGAAGCCGAATAAAGAGTTGATATATTTGCAAGTAAGGTTAGTTTAGATATAAATATGACTGTTGTAGGACAGATTGATATAGGTATGATGTGATGGTTACTTAAATATAATAAGTGATATTAATTTTGATGTGACTTTCTGAAACAAAAGGTACTTTTGGTAAAGTACCTAACAAGACAGAGTTCAAGTCCAACCTTTTCTATATTCTTTTGGGAATTGCATTTTTGGAAAATGTTATAGTAAAATGATGCTGAACATATATTGTGTTTGTATGTAAAATGGAGTTAGAGTCTAGGCTCAGGATATTATAATAAAGTTTATTTTGCTACATGACTCTATAATGAAAGTCTTTTGGAATGTGGGCCTATTGTCCCACTCACAGGACATGTAGCGTCCTTGCCCACTAGATATTAGTAGCATCTACTGTCGTTTTGACAGTCCCAAATCACTTTCATAGATGTACAGAACGTATTTTAGGCAGTAGTGCTGTCCGTGTTGAGAACCACTGAGATGCTGAGGGTATGGGGTTCTTTGGTGATGTGTGTATAATAGTATGCCTCCCTCTTTCTCCTCTGCACTCCTCCCTTCCCCCAGCTTGCGCAGTGTATAGTATAAGGAGATGGAAATAATATGTGCTGTTAAACACTTCCCCCCATAGCATGTATAGCCCTCTAATATCCGGCATCATTTATTTATTATGTTTATTGCTTTTTATCATGCTCCCTTTGCTGAAATGTCAGTTCTGCAAAGGTGGGCTTTTTTTGGTCATTGGCTAGGCTGTGTAGTTGTTGTTGGCTGAATTAAAGAGTACAACTTTAGCTTTTTTTTTGTAATCCCGAGTGTATACTATAATCACAGTAGTACTAAATTGCATTTCTCAAACACACCACATTGCTTCAGAACTCTTTTGCATGTGCTGTGCTCTCTACTCGAGTCCTTTTTTTCTTCCTTTTTCACCTAACAATAATATTAGTCTTTCAGATTAATCATCCTGCTGCTTAGATACCATCTCCCATTCCACCTCTAACTTCTGTACTTCAGTTAATTATATCTTCAACTTTCTTTTTATTTTGTGTTCATTTTTATGGTTATACTTATCCTCTGGTAGCAATAACAACTGTAACTTACTTACCTGTTTGCTTTCTGTGTTGAATGCCTTGAGGGTAAGGGACTGTATCTTATCTCTGTTATCAGCACCTAGTAAATTAAAGATATTCACATGTTGAATTTCAGCATGAAATAGGTTTTAAATGAATCTTTGTAGAGCTCAGACATTCTATTTTTGGAGTTGTATTCCTTTCATCTCTCCCCTAAACCATGGTTTTCCCTGACAATGCTGAATGATCAACATTATGAATAATTTTATCTTGAAGTTCCTAGTAGTTTGTGGAATAATTTACATATTAAAGTTTGATTGGCAATAACCAGTTTAAAATTCCTTTCTTAGGGGTCAGAATCCCCCATTGAGAGTTAGAATATTTTAGTTTCTAAAGAACACATGAATTAAATGAGAAAACAGATATGAAAATGCTTTGTAAACTATAACTTGCTAACCAAGTGTCAGGTATTATAAAAATATTTGTATTCTGTCTACCTTTTCTTTCTGGGTTGGTTGTATAGGAACAAGAACACTAGGATGATTACTCCTTGGAACTTCCCCAGTGGTTAAGACTCTGCCCTGCACTGCAGTGCGTGTGGGTTTGATTTCTGTTTGGGGAACTAAGATCCTGCATGCTGTGCACCATGGCCCAAAAAAAAAATTACTCCTTGAACTATGTATTGGTATTCTTAACTGTGATCAAATGTTTTCTGAGTCTGTTGTTATACCTGCAGTTATAATGAAAGTTAGTAATAAAAAGTGCACTAATGATTGCTTTTAATGATTCTTTTCTACATTTTTGAATTTTTAAAAAAATCTCAAGTAATGAAAGGTTAGAGTTTTAAGTTCAGCACTTGAATGCATATTTATTTCTCACTAAGTGCTTAGTTTGCTCTGAGAATAAGGCCGTTATCCCCTGGAGAAGGAAATGGCAATCCACTCCAGTATTCTTGCCTGGAGAATCCCATGGATGGAGAACCCTAGTAGGTTACAGTCCATGGGGTCGCAAAGAGTCGGACACGACTGAGCGACTTCACCTTCACCAGGTGAGGACAGGTATCTGTCTGAATGTGCTATGCTTGGTCACTCAGTCGTGTCACACTCTTTGAGAGCCCATGGATTGTAGCCTGCTAGGCTCCTCTGTCCATGGGGATTTTCCAGGCAAGAATACTGGAGTGGGTTACCATGCCCTCCTGCAGGGGATTTTCCCAACCCAGGAATTGAACCCAGGTCTCCCACTTTGCAGGCAGATTCTTTACCGTCTGAGCCACCAGGGAAGCTGATCTGTCTGAATAATTAAGCTTTAACCATGAATATGAATATCAATATCCGAGAAGAGTATTTGTTACACTTTAAAAAAATATTTTTTTTAATTGAAAAATAGAATTTTCCTCAAATCAGTATTTGTATGGATCATTTACAGGGGTTTTTCCTGTAATACATGCAAATGTATTATCTCATTTGCTCCATACTCTGAACTATGCGGTGACATCACCATTTTATACTTGAAGACAACAGTCTCAAAATTTTGTTTTTGTCCTGAGTCATGAAGTAGTGGAACTAGGTTTCAAACCCGTCTTCTAATGCTGGATCATGTTTTCTTTTCTATCACTCAATGCTTGAATATGGTAGAAATAAAGAACATACTATTTTAATGAAGTATACATAGAGCAAGATTTTAATGAAATGAAATTTATACTTTCTGATTAACACTTAAACTCTCACTGTTCATTGTCTAATAAACCCATTGTGTCATTTCAGGTTTTAAAACTTCAGTTGAACACATTTACTTCTAATCTTTGAATTTAACTCAAGTCTAGGACTTAGTAATTTAGTATTCAAGACCTTTCCCAAAGAATTTTTTTTTTCCCCTAAAGTTAGGGTTTTATTCATCCCAGCCATGGGTAGTTTATTCAGAAGGGCAAGTAGAGAATGTTCTAGTGTGCCTTTTCAGCATGTCTGGCCAGTTTTCTGAGCTATCATTAAGTTTTTCCTCTTTTGTGCTACTAAAGAGGAATAAAAGATAGGGTGAGCATATAGCCTGGTTTGTCTCCAAAACTCTTCATTTATGTGTGTTATCTGTGACAAGTATTAATAGTGCTGTCTTTCAGTCCTAAAATTACCCTGGTTTGGATGGTAAATTTGAAGGTCTATTCATTGTCTATTCATTTATTGTTATGTAACAAATTACCCCAAAACTTATCTGCTTAAAACATTTGTTATCTCAGTTTCTGTAGGTCAGGATTCAGATGTGGCTTAGCTAGTGCCTCTGCCCCAGAATTCCTTGTGAGGCTGCAGTCAGGGTGTCAACAGGAGCACCTCTTCTCACCTGAAGACTGAATTGAGGGGGCATGCACTTCCAAGCTCACTCGCAGGGTTTTTGGCAGGATTTAGTTCCACATGGGCTGTTGAACTGAGGGCCTCAGTTCCTTGCTGGCTCTTGGCCAGGTGCTCCCCTTAGTTCCATGCCATGGGGCCCTCTCCATGGGGCAGCTGGCTTTTGACAGAGGGAGAGACAGACAGACACAGACATGGACACACAGAGAGGGAGAGCTCTGCAATGGCATTATTTCACTTCCGCTGCTTTCTTGCTAGAATCAAGTCACTATGACCAGTCTTCACTCAAGGGGAGACATCACACAGGACTTGAATTTGAGAAGGTGGGATCACTGGGGCTATCTCAGAGACTGCCTGTCACCTAATAAAAGGGAAATTGCTTCCACATAATAGTTCTCCACAGTGGAATACAACTTGTTATTTGTTTCTGTCTTCCTTCAAAAAGAAATTTGCTTCAAGCGTCTCATCTTTCTTTAATGTTTAGTACCTGTTCGTACATATGTACATTCAGCATTACTTTGAATTAACACTAATTCACAGATTTGGCATATATAAACTTTCCACTTGAAGGGATCTGTATACATATTCACATAATTTGGTGGGGTGCTATTAAGCATAGAAATGGAACAGGTTTTTAATACAGTTGCGGTGGCTTCTGGAGCTTTGAACGGGTAAAGGAAGTTTAGAGCTAGGTTTTGAGGGCTTACTAGGTCATTTGTTTGAAGCCTTGTGCCAAAAGGCAGAGGTCATAGTGTGGCCCTGGCTAGCATTGCTCTCCTTCATGGGCACAGACTGTACCCCGAGCTTCAGCTGGCTCCTTGGCACATCTGCTCTCTTGGTGGGGAGGATGGAGCGTCACTGTGTACAATCCCTTCCAGCTTCTGAAAGCTATAACTACAGTTGAAAGGGTATTGGTGTTTTGAAGTGAGGGTGAAGCCACTTCTTGAAAGGACAGATCACTGGAAACTCTCCTATGGGCAGGAGGGAGGAAGGAACTCTAGTGCTTTTCATATTTCAGGAGTAAATAAGTGCCCAGATGAAACTATCCCTCACCAAAATTCATGCTGTTGCTGGCAAGAATGAAAGAGCCCCCAAGTTCTCTTCACCCCTGCCTACCCCAGTATCACAGCCTCATTCATCCTTCCCTCCAGGTCATCAAGATTAAAGTCTTATTCTCTGTTTACATTAACCTCCACAAGAAGCCCAGGACTCTCGGGTCCTTCCTCTCGCCCATGTATCTCTGTCCATTTACTTTTCTAGCCAGATTCCTTGCCTCTCTCCTTTCACAGGATTTCCCTTATCCTCAGCCTCTTCTCCAAACATTTCCCTCATCTTTCTGTTTAGAGTGAAACTGAGCTTTTCACTTGTTGACATCCCTTTCCTCAGTTTTCTCCTGCAGTCTTCTCAGCTGGTGGCTCTTTTCCTTCCCATGTCCCTCATATCTCTAGGAGGTACAGGAGAGAATTGTTCTCATGGATCTTTTCAGACTCCTCTCTTCCCTTTTTCTGAACGTTCCAGCTCTGCATCTCATCAGACTCTACCTTGTTGTAGTCATCGATAGATCCCCTGGCTTCCCAGGTGGCACAGTGCTAAAGAATCCTCCTGCCCATGTAGGAGACACAGGAGATGTGGGTTTCATCCCTGGGTTGGGAAAATCCCTTGGAGAAGGGAATGGTTACCCCCTCCGGCATTCTTGCCTGGAAAATTCCATGGACAGAGGAGGCTGGTGGGCTACAGGCCATGGGGTTGCAAAGAGTCAGACACAACTGAGTGAGTATGAGCTTAGGTCTTCTGGATCATTCCCCCTCGTTTCTTTTAAGATTTGAGCTTCTAGCTCATGATCACTTTTTCCCTAGCACTATTTCTGTGGTAATTTATGCAAATTTCACTACCTATATAGACAATTTTTCTAAAATTCTAGACTTCTCCAGTGATCATATCCTCTGTCCTACTTTGAGGTATTTGTCCTCATGGTTTTTTCCTAGACCTTGACCTTCATGTAATAACTAAATCCCTTCACTAACTAAAATCCCTTCATAATCTCAATTTTTCACATCCTGGCCACCACCTTCTGTCCTCCCTAACTATTCCTCCTGCTACCTGAACACCTGCAACCCTTCTTCAATTCCCTTGTTACCTGCATTCTGTTAATTCTACCACTCTTTCACTGGTCTTCAGCAGGCCTGCCATAATCACAACCTTGCATATGCTCTCACCTCAGCTGACCTCTTCCTCTGGCTTTGTCATCCTTGCCTGGTGAAATTCCAGCTCTGGTTAAACCCAGCTCTCCTATTCATGCCTACTTCTGTATATTTAAATGTAGTTGGAGAAAAACACAGCCATGCTGACTGATCTCACTTTAAATTCATAATCATGAGCCTCAGGAAAGTTAAGTGCTGCCTGGCACCGCTCATATATTTTCTGGCCCATACAGTGTCTTATTCTTGTCTTTTTCTTCACCCACCCTCACATCCATCCCCACCATTTTAACTTTAAAAAAATAGAGATAATCAGAGAGAATGTCCACACGCTTTCACCACCATATCCACGTAATTAATTGCCTCTGGCTATTGTACTTTCCATGCTCTGCTTGGTCAGTAAATCCACTTTCTTCTCAATTATTCATGAACATTGTTCCCGAAGTTCTTCCCCTACCCCAATGCAGCATGTTTTTCTTTATATAAAAAAAATTCCCTCAATGAATAAATATGCTTTAATTTATTCCATCTTAAAAAAAAAAAAAACTTCTCCTGACTTCACCTCTCTCTCTAACTACTTCTCTCTTCTCTTTACAGTGAAACTCCTTGAAAGAGTTGTCTGTATTTACTTTCTCTAATTCCTCTTTACCCATTCTCTCTTAACCCTCCCCAAGCAAGCTTTGGCCCCACCACTCACACATTCTGTTGTTGTCAAATCACTGATGATCTCCATGTTCCTGAATCCAACTTTTGTTATTGTTGTTCAGTTGCCCAGCCGTGTCTGACTCTTTGCGACCCCATGGACTGCAGCACGCCAGGCCTCCCTGTCCCTCACCATCTCCCGAAGTTTGCCCAAGTTCATGTCCATTGCATCAGTGATGCCATCCAGCCATCTCATCCTCTGACGCCCTCTTCTTCCTCTGCCGTCAGTCTTTCCCAGGATCAGGGACTTTTTCAGTGAGTCAGCTGTCTGCATCAGGTGACCAGAATACTGGAGCTTCAGCTCCAGCATCAGTCCTTCCAATGAGTATTCAGGGTTGATTTCTCTTAAGATTGACTGGTTTGATCTCCTTCTTGTCCAGGGGACTCTCAGGAGTCTTCTCCAGCACCAGAGTTTGAATTCATCAATTCTTTGGCGCTCTGTCTTCTTCACAGTCCAGTTCTCACAACCGTGTGTGACCACTGGTAAGACCATAGCCTTGATTATAGGGACCTTTGTTGGCAGAGTAATGTCTCTTTTTCAACACACCGTCTAGGTTTGTTATAACTTTCCTGCCGAGAAGCAATCATCTCTAATTTCATGGCTGCAGTCACGATCTGCAGTGATTTTAGAGCCCAAAAGAGGAAATCTGTTGCTGCTTTCTACCTTTTCCCCTTCTTTTTGCCATGAAATAATGGGGCCAGATGCCATGATCTTAGTTTTTTTAATATTTAGTTTTAAGCAGACTCTTCCACTCTCCTCCTTCACCCTCATCAAGAGGCTCTTTAGTTCCTCTTCGCTTTCTGCCATTTAGAGTCGTATCATCTGCATATCTGAGGTTATTGATGTTTCTCCCACGTATCTCGATTCCAGCTTGTAACTCATCCAGCCTGGCATGTCTCATGATGTATTCAGCATATAGGTTAAATAAACAGGATGACAGCGGACAGCCTTGTTGTACTCCTTTCTCAGTCCTGAACCAATCAGTTGTTCTATTTAGAGTTCTAACTGTTGCTTCTTGATGCACTTACAGGTTTCTCAGGAGACAGGTAAGGTGGTCTGGTATTCCCATCTCTTTAAGAGCTTTCTGAAGTTGTTATGATCCACACAGTCAAAGGCTTTAGCATCATTGATGAAACAGGTAGATGTTTTTCTTGGAATTCCCTAGCTTTCTCTATGATCCAGTGAATGTTGGCATTTGATCTCTAGTTCCTCTTCCTTTTTTAAACCCAGTTTGGACATCTGGAAGTTCTTGGTTCACATAGTGCTGAAGCCTAGTATGCAGGATTTTCAGCATGACCTTACTACATGGGAGATGAGTGCAATTGTTTGATGGTTAGCACATTCTTTAGTACTACTCTTCTTGGGAATTTGGATGATGATTGACCTTTTCCAGTCCTGTGACCACTGTTGGGTCTTCCAGATTCGCTGACATATTGAGTGCAACACTTTGATAGCATCATCCTTTAGGGTTTTGAATAGCTCTATTGGAATTCCATCACATCCACTAGCTTTATTAACAGCAGTGCTTCCTAAGGCCCATTTGACTTCACACTCCTGGATGTCTGGCTCTGGGTGACTAACCACACCATCATAGTTATCTGGTTCAGTAAGATTTTTTTTTTTTTTTTACAGTTCTGTGTATTCTTACCATCTCTTCTTGATCTCGTCAGCGTCTACTAGATCTCTACTGTTTCTGTCCTTTATTGTGCCCATCTCTGGGCAAAATGTTCCCTTGATATCTCCAGTTTTCCTGAAGAGACCTCTAGTCTCTCCCTTTCTGTTGTTTTCCTCTGTTTTTATGCACTGTTCGTTGAAGAAGGCCTTCTTGTCTCTCATTGCTGTTCTTTGGAACTCTGCATTTAGTTGGATGTACCTTTCCCTTTCTCCCTTGCTCTTTGCTTCTCCTCTTTCTTCAGCTATTTGTAAAGCCACTTTGCCTTCTTGCTTTTCTTTTTCTTTGGGATGGTTTTTTTCGCTGCCTCTTGTACAATATTATGGACCTCCATCCGTAGTTCTTCAGGCACACTGTTTATTCTAATCTCTTGAATCTATTTGTCTCCTCCACTGTATATTCATAGGGGTTTTGATTTAAGTTGTATCTGACTGGCCTAGTGGTTTTCCCCACTCTCTTTAGGTTAAGCCTGAGTCTTGCTATGAGAAGCTGATGATCTGAGCCACAGTCAGCTCATCAGCCCAACATTTAGGTCTTAGTTATTATCTTATGCTACACATCCATAGCATTTGGCATAATTGATTACTCCCTTCTTAAAATATTGCCTTATCTGGCTTCTTAGACTTCTTCCCCTCACACTGGCTGCTTGTTCAGGGGCTTCAGAATTCAGTCTTCTGGCTCTGCTTTATCCTAAGTGAACTTATCCTGTTTATACTACTCCTGTTTATACTCATCTCCCTAATTTGTCTCTCCCACTCAATAGGTCTCTCCTAACCTCTCGACATATATTCAGCTGTAACTTGACATTCTCACTTGGAAGGCTAATAAAATTTTCAGTTCTAACAAAAACTGAACTTTAGATCTTCTCACTCAGAGTTGCATCTCCCACAGTCTTCCCCATCTCAGTAACTCGCAACTCAGTCTTTCTGGATACTCAGGCAGAATTTGAACTATTATCCTTGGCTCCTCTATTTTTTCACATCCCTCATCTATTCCAACAGCATATCCAATTTGATAGTCGTTTCAACTTTAACATTTATCTGGAATCTGAGTGACTCTTACTACCTCCAAAACTCTTGCCCTAGTCCAGGCTTCCTTCATCTCTCTGAAATAATAGCACTTCTGGTTATTGAAACAGCCTCCTACCTAGTCTCCCCGCTTTGTTCCCTAGCCCAGTCCACATATTTGTCTGTTTCTATAGTTGCAACTAGAGCAGTCCTTTTAAAGCAAGTCAGTTCATGTCTAATGGCTTCCCAAATCATACCATAAAAATAAAAATTCTTACAATGACCAACAAGACTCTATACCAATGTTGTCCAGTGGAAAAATAATGCAAGCCACGTACATAATTTTGAATTTTCTAGCATCCATGCTGTAAAAATAAAAAGAAAACAGATGAAGTTAATTTTATTGTTATATCTAATTTAAACCTATATAGAGAATATTATTTGAACATACAGTTAATGTAGGAAATTGTTAATGAAATTGTTTTACTTTTTTGTATCAAGTCTTCAAAAATCTGGTATGTATTGTACACAATTTTGATGCCAAATTTTGCTTGGAAATACTTGATTTGTATTTTGCTTGGAAATACTTGATTGGTATTTATGTTTCATGAAATTTACAGTTGAAAGTAGATTTACATACCCAAATATTTCTAAACAGTCTTTAAAGTTTTCTAATAATTGAATCCAGCATTGGTTTTTAAATATTTAATTGTAATTAATTAAAATTTAAAAATTTTAAATTCCACTTCTAGCCACATTTCAAATGTCTAATAGCCATATGAGGCTAGTGGCTATCATATTGGATACCGCAGCTCTTTACCATCTGGCCCCTCTTTTCTGAAGTCATCTCCTACTGTTTTCTCCTTTGCTCATTCTGCTCCAGCTGTCACAGCCTCCTGTTCTTTGATCCCCTCAGACACTTCCCATTTCAGAGCCTTTGCATTTGTTGTTCTCTTTGCTTAACAAGCTTTGCTCCAAGATAGCTGCATGACTTACTCCTTGACCTTTTTCACCTCTTTTCTCAAGTGTCACTTTTTCTCTGAGCACCTATTTAGTATCTGTACCCATTGCCTTCTCTCTCAAAGTCTTTTATTTTCAGGCGGCCTTTTTTTAAAAAAATATATTTATTTTTATTTATTTATTTGGCTGTGCAGGGTCTTATTTGTGGCATGTGGGATCTAGTTCCCCAATCAGGGATCAAACTCAGGGTCCCAGCATTGAGACAGCTCAAGAGTCTTAGCCACTGGACTACCAGGGGAGTCCCTCCAGGCTGCCTTTTGAAAGAAAGAGAAGAAGGCTGAAAGTGGAGAGATGGCTTGATCTACAAAGGAAAGCAGTGAAATAGGAGAAACGTCCCATACAGACAACTAAATGAATATGTTAAGCAGAAGCATAGAGTAAAATCACTTTGAACAACTGACTATATCCTCTAGCTTGCTACTATGTAGGCAACTCAGAGGATCCATGTTTGTGCATATGACTGACCCCTTTATAGGTGTAAGCTCTGTACAATTCTGCCTTAGCTTCCTCTTGGATCTCTTTGGCACCTAGCATAGAGCTTTGACCCAAAGGCAGTGTAGCGTTTCACTTATTGACTACATATTGATTAACCTTCTGTGCTTTATAGGCTGCAGTTACCTTTCTACCCACTATCCTTCGTTTTCAGTGCCGGCGACTGGAATCCTTGCTGATGGTATTTGTGTGCTGGCTTCACTCGCTTTGTGGCTGTGCTTGTGACCCTGATTCTTTCCTCATCTATTCCTGTGCCTCTTACTCATCTTCTAAACCCAGCTCCTTAGGAAGTCTTCACTGATTCTCCCAGTTTACTAATACTCTCCTAAGTGCTACCTTTATTTGTGTATACTTCTGTTTTATATTCTAATAGGGAATATAAACATGTAAACATAGTTACAACAGAATATGAATTCTTGAGGGAGAGACCATGCCTTACTTTTTTTTTTTAACTTTAATGCTTTCCTCTGTACCTTGCATATCTTATTACTAGATAGGCAGTGCTTATTAAATGAATGTAGAGAGAAGTCGTACAGAGAAGTAGACTTGTTGTTAATGGGAGAAATTTGTTATTTAAAATATAGGTTTAAACCCAAGTACCTTTTTAAAAACCACATTGAGAGGCAAGAGATATAGAGCTATGGAGACAAACAGTAAAATCAAAGATCAGTCCTTACAAAGCAGGGAATATGGACTTGGCATTGTTGGAAACCCAGGAAGGCACATGTGCTGAGAGGAAGTGAGAAGACATATCTGTATTATGGGAGTGCTGTTTTCAGTTTTATCCTGGATTTTGCTCTTGGGTATGTTATTTTGAGGAAACCAGACCCGTTAGCAAGTGCTTTATGTTACCTGTCAGGCATAAGAATTTTCATCAGTGTGTCTTATTGCTGCCAGTTTGTTCTTTATAAGTGGAGTATGTATTAAAAATAGGTATTTGCGTTGCCTACAAGGATATTTTTGTTGCAAACCCATAATATGAAAATACACTTTGATTTTTAGCTTAACTATATTGTCTGAAATTTTTTCCAGAGTTATTTTCAGAGACTCAGAATTTTAAGCTGACACTGTGTCAGTTAACTCTTTTCTGATCAGGGATTCTGGGTAAACTGGAAAAGTATTTCTTCCTCTCTATAAAAATTTATTGCTAATGGTTGATAGTATATGAGCAGCATATTCCAGCAGGCATCAGAAAGAAACAGCAAGGGATAAAAGTTCTTTCTCTCTGGTTCTTAAATATATGTTCTTTGTTTTAAATGATGTTAAGCATTGAAAATTAAATATAAAAATAAGTATACCCCCCAAATAAGTATTACAGGAAATAACATAATAGAGCAAACCCCAAAATACAAATAAAAGGAGGTAAGTGTCTCCCTTGTTCTTCATATTCTAATTCCTCCCTCTTCTGGTCAGCTTTAGCCAATTCAGACTGGGTAATTCTGTTGGACCTGATAAATCACCCTAATTTTTAATTTTTTTTTCCCTCACAGAAAGTGTGACAACTCCTTTATATTAGTTTTTATTTTTTACATATGTCTGCTTCTTAGCAGTAGAGCTCCTCTGTCACTCTGAGGGTCTTCCTCTTGCACCGAGACTACCCTTCATAAACTGTTCATGAAGTCCTTTCCCATTTTTCCTTGCTCAGATCAGATTTTCCCTCCCTTTAGTGGATATAAACAGAAACAACATTCCTATCTTTTATCATATATAGGTGACATCCGGCACTTAATTAAGAAACTTAGCTTGCTTCTTAATACTTAGGCCCAGTTCTGTTGGCAAAGCTTGCAGTGCTCACTACAAAGGTTCCACTGTCTAGTTATGTTAGTAAGAACCAGGTATCTCTTTCTTGCTCATCTTATTTTTTTATCTTGTCACAAGATTTTCTCAGATTGATTTAATATGATAAGTATATATAAAAATGTGAATGCTTCTGCTTTAAGTTAGATTATATAGCTATTTGATGTTATAGGTGATACTGTGAATTTGTGATTTGCATGGCTTCAGATGTCATAATTTTTCCCCCCACTTTCTAGGAAGTAACAGCTAGCAGTCGCCACTATGTTGACAGGCTATTTGACCCTGATCCCCAGAAAGTTCTACAAGGTGTCATGTAAGTAGTATGTATTTAAGAGTCTATCAAAGAATCTTGTTTGTTTTATGTTTGAATCTGTTAAGTATTATAATTCTGAAAATGTAGGGTTATAACTTTTCTGTTTTGGAAAGACCCCTTGACATTCATGACTTTAATATGATACTGGAAAGAATTGTCTGTTGGGTAGTTAACTGACATGGTTAGCTTCATTTTTTCGTAGAATATTTGCTTTACATTTTAAAAAATGTTTAGTTTGGAGAAGGCTTTTGTTACTTTAATATCTAGCAAAAGCAAGAGAGTAAAATTGGTCATCTTTATCATTTGAAAAGGCTGGGAGAATAGGTCATTGGGGTTAGAGGTGGTTTTGTTTTGTTTTTGGTTAACTCATTGACAGTCTCTAAAGTTTGGATTTCCTAGTGATGTTTTAGATATCAGGACTTAGAAAGCTGTCATTAGAAAATTTAAGTAAACTCTTGATAACCTTAATGTCCTTCTTTTCTCCAGAATGGCCTCATGTTTAATGAGAGGAAACATTTTTAAGCAATATATCTGAGGTGATTATACTTAAAAATAATTAAGTGGTACAAGTACAGTACGATTGCAAATGATTGAAAGAATTCTCTCTCCTAAGAGCAGGTTTTTATGCTCTTATCACACCACTTCTAAGAAAGAAAAAAGTGAAAATGAAAGTCGCTCAGTCGTGTCTGACTCTTTGCAACCCCATGGACTATATAGTCCATGGAATTCTCCAGGCCAGAATACTGAAGTGGGTAGCCTTTCCCTTCTCCAGAGATTTCTTCCCAACGCAGGGATCAAATCTAGGTCTCTCGCATTGAAGGTCTAGCCTAAGACAACTCATTGGATTGGGAAACACAGAGTACCCATAGGAGTGAGCTGTGTCCTGGGGAAGGAGGACCCCAAAAATATCAGGATGAGATACATTTGGGATAGCAGTGAGGCACTCATTTGTCCCTTTCTTCTTCTTGCCCTGTTAGTGTTATCAGCAAGATAGCATCTTTAGCTTAACTCTTGCTCAACCTTGGCACGACTAGGATGCTTTGTTTATGGAAGTTTCTACTGACTATTAATTCTTATTTGATCCTCACCCCCCACTTTCCAAAAAAGGCTGTATATAAAGGATGTCTTGTGGGGAGTGGTTTATTTCTAAAGTAGAGGCAAGATAAGCAAGGCTGCTTAACTATTCAAACTGAGCTAGAAGGAAAAGTGAAGAGGAGCTGAATGGAGACCCACGTGGGATACTTGACACCTTCTTTTCATGTCTTCTCAGTTTACAGACACAGGAGATGATATTTCTTATTTTCTCATTATGTTAACTTTGCTTTTATCTTCTTAACTAGGCTAGGAGACTTAATAATGATTTAATCAACCCCTGTAAGTCTAGTTTGATTAATACCAGGGCAAGTGGTATTAAATCCATCTGTTAAATCAGTTTGGGTGTACCTGCACACACAAATTTCAAATCCTGAAAGATGATGCTGTGAAAGTGCTGCGCTCAATAGCACTTTAACTTATTATTATGATTAATATTTTGACTGTACTGCATTTCATTGCTGTGTGAGCTTTTCTCTAGCAAATGGGGGTTACTCTAGTTGCACCGTGCGGGCTTCTCATTGAGGTGGCGTGGACTTCAGTAGTTGTATAAGGACTCAGTAGTTGCAGAGTCCAGGCTCTAGAGCACAGGCTTAATAGTTGTGGTGCACAGGCTTAGTTGCTCCGTGACTTGTGTGATCTTCCTGGATCAGGCATGGAACCCGTGTCTCCTGCATTGGCAGGTACATTCTTTACCATTGAGCCGCCAGGGAAGCCCCTTCAAATATTAGTATTTTGTTAATATTATCAAGTAGGAAGCAGTATTCAAATTTCTGATTCTCTCACATTTTTTTCCCCAGTGTGTGTTTGAATTGGGATATCAATAAAATCTGTATCTTGCAATTAGTTGATATATTTTCACTTACACATACTCGGATTTCATCAATTCTGCTTTTAAAAAACAACCAATGCTGTAGGTTTACTTCAATCTCTTTCTTTTTTTTTCTTGCTATTTTTTTGTTGTTTTCAGGAAAACTAGTCTNCCCCCAGTGTGTGTTTGAATTGGGATATCAATAAAATGTGTATCTTGCAATTAGTTGATATATTTTCACTTACACATACTCGGATTTCATCAATTCTGCTTTTAAAAAACAACCAATGCTGTAGGTTTACTTCAATCTCTTTCTTTTTTTTTCTTGCTATTTTTTTGTTGTTTTCAGGAAAACTAGTCTTTTGTCCTGCAAAGGACTCCACACGTGGATTTCGCTGATCATATTTCTGTAGTTTTCCTTTAACAGGTTCTCCAGTCCCCTGTATTTTATTCATCTAGGAAGTGGATATAGAGACTTAATCAGATTCAGGTTGATTCATTATTTTATTTCTGGACCAGATTTGGTTGTTTTTTAAAAGCAGCATTGATGAAATCAGAGTATGTGTAAGTGAAGAGAGTGGAGAGGGAAAGGACAGTTTTATTATCATTTTTTAATCCATTTTCTTCAAAATCATGGCCTTAGAATTGGTCCTATGTATGGACTGTGAAGAAAGCTGAGCACCGAAGAACTGATGCTTTTGATCCGAGGTGCTGGCGAAGACTCTTGAGAGTCCCTTGGACTGCAAGGAGATCCAACCAGTCCATTCTGAAGGAGATCAACCCTGGGATTTCTTTGGAAGGAATGATGTTAAAGCTGAAACTCCAGTACTTTGGCCACCTCATGCGAAGAGTTGACTCATTGGAAAAGACTCTGATGCTGGGAGGGATTGGGGGCAGGAGGAGAAGGGGACAACAGAGGATGAGATGGCTGGATGGCATCACTGACTCAATGGATGTGAGTCTGAGTGAACTCCGGGAGTTGGTGATGGACAAGGAGGCCTGGCGTGTTGCGATTCATGGGATCGCAAGGAGTTGGACACGACTGAGCGACTGAACTGAACTGAACTGAATTTAGACAAGCAGACACTACCCCCATACAAAGCCAGTTGATAATCCTAGATATCACTTAAGATTCCTCAATAAACAGTTCGGTTGGAAATGTTAAACTCATTAAGTGTTCAGTAAATGGTAGAAGATGTTATTGTTGTTGTTTTCATTATTTCTGCTACTATGGTTGTTTAGGAGAATAGCTGAATTTCTCAGTCAAGGATTCTTCATGAAAGACTTGTATCTTGAGTTGTATCTGATATATGTAGCTAATCCAAGTGTTAATTGTCACTGTTAGAAATTTCTCATTTACCCAAAAATACCGTAGCTTCTTGAAAGGTGATAAAATATCAAATAAAGCATAAAAAACACTGGGAAGAGTGTATAATTACGAACCAACTCACATATAGTTTGATAAACTTAGTGTCTCTTAGAGGTGAGGTGAAGTCGCTCAGTTGTGTCCGACTCTTTGCGACCCCGTGGACTGTAACCTACTAGGCTTCTCCGCCCATGGGATTCTCCAGGCAAGAATACTGGAGTGGATTGCCATTTCCTTCTCCAGGGGATCTTCCCAACCCAGGGATCGAACCCGGGTCTCCCGCATCAGAGGCAGATGCTTTAACCTCTGAGCCACCAGGGAACCCAGTGTCTCTTAAGAAATTGTCAAGTCTTAGACACTTAGCTGTCAGCTAAGAAGATAAGAAAGATTTTGGGAGAGGGAGGGATAGTGGAGTGAAAAGAATATGGGCTTTCAAGCTGGACAACTGTAATTTAAATACCTGCCTCTGATATTTCCTAGTAGAGTCCTTTCCTAGTGTAATGCTTGGGCAAGTTATCTCATTTCCTTGAGCCTCAACTTTATCATCTGTAAAGGGAGAGTAATACTGCGCATCTTGCCAAGTTGTTAAGGATTAAGTCAGAAATATAAAATTCAGTACCTGGAATGTTGTGGATACCCACAAATTGGCACTTCAGTGGTTAGTAGTTATCAGCCCTAATTTAAAACAACTTCAAAAGTAAGATGATTCTTTTCAAAGAAGAGGAAGAAAAAAAAATATCAAAGAGATAAAACAATTCCCACTGAAAGAAGAGGGAGAGGAGCTAGAATTTTTGATACAGATAACAAAATGTGAATGATAACATTTTCCAGTAAACATGATTGCTGCCTATAGTTTTAAAATCTATTTTTAGCTTGAAATGGACAAATCAACCCAAGTCCTTTCACTTTATGGCCTTCTAGAGGTGTGTGTAGTATGATTTGATAAAGCTTTCTTTACCCCAAAGAGAAAAAGTTGTGTTTTCTGACTTAATTCTTGCCTGAACTTTGTTACTGCCTGAAAATTAATTGTGCATAGTCAAGAAAATGAAAAGTGAATCACATTTTTAACATTTTATTCATTTTTAAGCAACCTTATCTAATATAAGAATAATACAGTATTGATAGACGAAAAGAGGGAACCAAAATGATGTTTAGGAATAGAGAGTTGACCAGCTCTTTTTTTTTAATACACATTACACAGCCGCTGTTGAGTCATTCATACAGAGACCATTACTAGACCAAAATAAGCAGGTAGAAGGGAGGTGGCCATAGATCGTAAACAACCAAAGGTAGATTTCTAATTTTAGAGAAGGAAAAGAACAGAGGCTGAAGTAATCTGCTTTGAATCTAAAATATCCAATGAGAAAGACATAAAAGAATTGACTAGCTTTAGCTATAAGAGTTCTATCATTTTTCTAGCAATATTTATCTGATTTTTCACTAGTGAAAAAAACAAAATTGAAGAAATTAAAGATGAATTATAACTTTTCATCATGACCAGTAGCTCATTTATAGCTCTACCTGTAAATGGAGGGAACTTTGTAGCTAACCTGTGTTGTGAAGGACCATTTTACCTTGTTAGTGATGATTGAGGATTTGTCGTAGAACAACTTTTTTGTTGTTGTTAATAGTGCAGTATTTAGCATATATTTGAATGGTCCTATTATATTAAAGGTTGAGAGCACTGAATCTTAACCACTAGACCACCAACGACGGTATATTAAAGCTTTGAAAACAGAATTAGATCCTGAAAAGCAAGGTTTCAAATGCATAACTGAGTAGTTATGGAGTAAGATAGGAGTCAGAGAGAACAGGGAGGTCAGCTGTGTAGGTCATAAATGTATAGCCTTTGCAACTACAACAGAGTAAGTACATCAGATAAGCTGCATTGTATTGCAGATTTTGAGCTTCCTCTAGCGCGGTGATCTGTGTGTGACTTAAAACAGTTACAGATATTTTTGGTGCAGTTACTCTGGTGTTAGCTCAACCATGTTAAATCTCATAGTTGCAGAAGAATAGTTGTTGAAATATTTTTGTAGATCTTAGGTCAAAGCTGCTTAAACATTGTGCTTTTTGACATACCTAAGTTAGAGCACCTGAATCTTTTTACATTAGTGATTCTCCATGAAAAAAATAGGTATCCCTATGTGGCCTTACGGAGAAGGCAATGGCACCCCACTCCAGTACTCTTGCCTGGGAAATCCCATGGACGGAGGAGCCTGGTGGGCTGCAGTCCATGGGGTCGCTAAGAGTCGGACACGACTGAGCGACTTCACTTTCACTTTTCACTTTCATGCACTGGAGAAGGAAATGGCAACCCACTCCAGTGTTCTTGCCTGGAGAATCCCAGGGACGGGGGAGCCTGGTGGGCTGCCGTCTGTGGGGTCGCACAGAGTCGGACACGACTGAAGCGACTTAGTAGTAGTAGTAGTATGTGGCCTTATGTTGATGATATTCCCTATGTTGAAAGGCAAAAGATAGTATAAGCAAATGTGGCTAGCTTTATACTTTCAAAATTGAATCAAAGTAGAGAACTAGATAACTAGATAATCAAACTCTTTCTGATAAACTAAGGCAGGCAGTTGTGGATACTGTAGAATTGTGTGGGTTTCACCAAGTATCTGTTTTTAAAAAGTGTCTTCTGAAGTGTTTTAATGTACTGATGAAATCATTTGGTAATGATTTTTCTGTACATCATTTTCTGGTTTCAGGGAAATATATACCTCTGGTTTCAGTAGAATATAGACACTGCATTTTCTTGCATGAGCTAAAAATATGAGCTTCATAAAAATGAAGACTCTGGTTTTTGGAAATTTCAAGTTAAAGGATAAGTTTTAGGATAATTCAAAATAAATATCCTGTTAGTTAATCTTAACAGTTAAAAGTTAACTTTTAAAGGTGTTAGAGGTAAACACAAGTGAAGATGACCTTAATACCAAATGAAATGGAGTGATTCCTGAGAGTTACTTGCTTAAAACTTTGTATCCTGAGACAGTTTAGTCTGGTTAAAAGAGTAGCAAGATTTTCCAGACATTATGGGAACAAATTGACATAGTTTTGTGTTCAGATATTTAAGCTGTTTATATATGTATGTTATCTTAACTTTGAACATAAAAAATAGTGGAATATTTGTACACATATGTGTATATATATCTTTTCATATTTATAAGCCACTTAACTGTATGCTTGCATATTCATAATATTCTAACACATTTTTTATGTTCTTTGGCATGATTACATATATTAAAAATTTTATTAGTGTACTGTAAAAATATTTTGGCATTTATTAGTGCAGTTATTACGTTGCACTTTTCATTTTTGGAGAATATAAGGTGATTTGTGACCATATATTGACAAGACAGAGTTAAATACAGCTCCTAATTTCTGAACTAGTGTTTATACAAATCAAAAATGTAGCTGATACTCCTTACATTCCAAAAATGTACACCTCAGAGTAATTTGTTTATAAGAATGAATTAAATTGCTGTCAGTTCTTAATTTTGTTCAGTTTATACGTACAGTAGTTGCATAATAAATGCCTTGACTTGAAGTTCACTATAAGTCTCAAGTGCCTGCTGAATCAAAGCCTTATATTAAAAATAACTTTAGTTTGAATAATAGATCATCATTATCTAATCCTTTTAAAATTGACAGTTTACATATGGTAATAGTGATTCTAATTGAAATATGAAGACTCTCATTCCTTAACTATGTTGGTTATTAGAATGCTTATTGTACTTGGATATTTGGATGTTACATTCTCCAGAAGGGAGAAGGCAATGGCACCCCACTCCAGTACTCTTGCCTGGAGGATCCCATGGACGGAGGAGCCTGGTGGGCTGCAGTCCATGGGGTCGCTGAGTCAGACACGGCTGAGCGACTTCACTTTCACTTTTCACTTTCATGCATTGGAGAAGGAAATGGCAGCCCACTCCAGTGTTCTTGCCTGGAGAATCCCAGGGATGGGGGAGCCTGGTGGGCTGCCGTCTATGGGGTCGCACAGAGTCGGACACGACTGAAGCGACTTAGCAGCAGCAGCAGCAGCATTCTCCAGAAAGAACATCGTAGTAATTATTATTACAGGGTCAGAACAGTATGTTTGTAATTTTCCAAGTCCAAATAATTTTGTTAACGTGTTTACCCTGTTACCTTATTGTAGCTACCCACAAATACATATTTTTTTCCTTATGTCTTGTAAAAAGTTTACATAAATTGGTCAGACTTTATACTGAGATTGTAGTTTTCCATATCTACTGTACTTTTTGGCTATTTCACACTAATTAGATCAAGAATGAATGTACATATTCCAAATAAGAGCTGCTTTCAGGTAAGTGAAAAGTCATACTGGTTCAGAATGAAAATGATATTGCTACTGCTACTGCTAAGTCGCTTCAGTTGTGTCCGACTTTGTGCAACCCTATAGACAGCAGCCCGGTAGGGAAATATATACCTCTGGTTTCAGTAGAATATAGACACTGCATTTTCTTGCATGAGCTAAAAATATGAGCTTCATAAAAATGAAGACTCTGGTTTTTGGAAATTTCAAGTTAAAGGATAAGTTTTAGGATAATTCAAAATAAATATCCTGTTAGTTAATCTTAACAGTTAAAAGTTAACTTTTAAAGGTGTTAGAGGTAAACACAAGTGAAGATGACCTTAATACCAAATGAAATGGAGTGATTCCTGAGAGTTACTTGCTTAAAACTTTGTATCCTGAGACAGTTTAGTCTGGTTAAAAGAGTAGCAAGATTTTCCAGACATTATGGGAACAAATTGACATAGTTTTGTGTTCAGATATTTAAGCTGTTTATATATGTATGTTATCTTAACTTTGAACATAAAAAATAGTGGAATATTTGTACACATATGTGTATATATATCTTTTCATATTTATAAGCCACTTAACTGTATGCTTGCATATTCATAATATTCTAACACATTTTTTATGTTCTTTGGCATGATTACATATATTAAAAATTTTATTAGTGTACTGTAAAAATATTTTGGCATTTATTAGTGCAGTTATTACGTTGCACTTTTCATTTTTGGAGAATATAAGGTGATTTGTGACCATATATTGACAAGACAGAGTTAAATACAGCTCCTAATTTCTGAACTAGTGTTTATACAAATCAAAAATGTAGCTGATACTCCTTACATTCCAAAAATGTACACCTCAGAGTAATTTGTTTATAAGAATGAATTAAATTGCTGTCAGTTCTTAATTTTGTTCAGTTTATACGTACAGTAGTTGCATAATAAATGCCTTGACTTGAAGTTCACTATAAGTCTCAAGTGCCTGCTGAATCAAAGCCTTATATTAAAAATAACTTTAGTTTGAATAATAGATCATCATTATCTAATCCTTTTAAAATTGACAGTTTACATATGGTAATAGTGATTCTAATTGAAATATGAAGACTCTCATTCCTTAACTATGTTGGTTATTAGAATGCTTATTGTACTTGGATATTTGGATGTTACATTCTCCAGAAGGGAGAAGGCAATGGCACCCCACTCCAGTACTCTTGCCTGGAGGATCCCATGGACGGAGGAGCCTGGTGGGCTGCAGTCCATGGGGTCGCTGAGTCAGACACGGCTGAGAGACTTCACTTTCACTTTTCACTTTCATGCATTGGAGAAGGAAATGGCAGCCCACTCCAGTGTTCTTGCCTGGAGAATCCCAGGGATGGGGGAGCCTGGTGGGCTGCCGTCTATGGGGTCGCACAGAGTCGGACACGACTGAAGCGACTTAGCAGCAGCAGCAGCAGCATTCTCCAGAAAGAACATCGTAGTAATTATTATTACAGGGTCAGAACAGTATGTTTGTAATTTTCCAAGTCCAAATAATTTTGTTAACGTGTTTACCCTGTTACCTTATTGTAGCTACCCACAAATACATATTTTTTTCCTTATGTCTTGTAAAAAGTTTACATAAATTGGTCAGACTTTATACTGAGATTGTAGTTTTCCATATCTACTGTACTTTTTGGCTATTTCACACTAATTAGATCAAGAATGAATGTACATATTCCAAATAAGAGCTGCTTTCAGGTAAGTGAAAAGTCATACTGGTTCAGAATGAAAATGATATTGCTACTGCTACTGCTAAGTCGCTTCAGTTGTGTCCGACTTTGTGCAACCCTATAGACAGCAGCCCGGCAGGCTCTGCCATCCTTGGGATTCTCCAGGCAAGAACACTGGAGTGGGTTGCCATTTCCTTCTCCAATGCATGAAAGTGAAAAGTGAAAGTGAAATTGCTCAGTCTTGTAGAAGACTGAAAGAGTGAAATTGCTCACTCTTTGCAGCCCCATGGATTGCTCCAGGCTCCTCCATCCATGGGATTTTCCAGGCAAGAGTACTGGAGTGGGGTGCCATTGCCTTCTCTGGAAAAGGATATTATTGATCTTTAATTTTTGGCTTTAGCCTTTAATGATTTTAAAGATAATTTTCTATTTTTAGATGCTAATTAGGTTTTCAGTTAAAATTTATGCTATTTTAACTTTTTAGGAACAAATATGCTCATACTTGATTGACTTAGACTTTGTTTTTCCAATGGGTCTAGATTCCAATTATTATTATTATTATTTTGCTTTTTCTATTTTAATGGCAACATGTGGTTTTACTTTCTCTCTTGGTTTTGATCACAAATCATAATACTCTGGTTTACATGTGTGCTATAGTAGGCATTATATATGTTTCTTTAATATTCAAGATCTTTTTCTTTACCACACTAAAAATTATTCACCGAAAGAGCAAAGAAAGGAATTTGAAAGATTAGCCTCCATGTAAAAGTGGCCACATTTTGAGTCTACTTATTAGTGGGCAAATTTAAGATTTTAGTTAGATGTTAGCTGAAAATTCTTCCTGATAAATGCATTTCTGTAACATCTTAGTATTGGCTCCTTTTCTCCCATCCTCAAAGAGTAGACTGTCCCCAAGGCTTACATTTTAGCTTTTCTATCTGGATATTCTTATCTTCAAAGATAATTCAGTATGTATAAAGTCAAGATAGATCCTTGTCTTGCTAAGGGAGTTATTCTCCAAGCTTCCTGTGTTCCCTGCACCCAGGCACCCAGACTTGAAGTAGTCATTTAAGACATGTCATATGTCACTTTCTCTCTGCTTATAAAATCATCTTGTTAACTGCTTCCTTAAAATGTCCTTTCTATTAATGATTCCTGTGGCTGCTACTTAGTCAGACTCATATAACCGGATACCTGGGTGGAGTAATTTCTGTAACAAACACCTGAGTGCCAGTCAGGTGCTAGGTAGGCATTGTGCACTGTGCCTGTAGTCAGTGCTCTGGGGAATGTCTAATGCAGGAACTAGATAGTTAAAGAGATAGTTCACTACAGTCTGCTTAGTGAATGCTGTGATAGTGATAAGCACAGGGGGTCTTGGGGCCACAAAGGAAGGGCATCAGCCATTTAGTTGCCACTCTTGACTCTAGAATTATTGTATTCCAATCTGTTCCACATTCAGCTTATCCTCCTTTGTCATTGCTTCATGTCCTTTTTCTGATCAAGAACATGATTTCTCTTTAATTCATCTCCCTTTAGTTTGTCTCTTCTCCCTGTCACTTTTCTAACTTTGTTCCAGGCTTAATGTTCCCACCTTAAAGGGAATTTTCTTTTCAGTCCTGGCTCCTAGTACTGCCCCAGAAATATGCCATATTCCATTTCCAATATGATCCCTTTTGCCCTCATCCACTTATCTAAATCCTAGCCATTTCCTAGGGTAGTTCATCTTAGTTCCTACTATTGCCTAAAAACCTGTTAAGCTTGTCTTATCTCCTTTTCTCAACCCCCTAAACACACTGTTCATGAAACATCACTGCCTTAGTGGTTAGTTGTTAGTGTTACTTTTGTCTCCTCAAGAAGATTGTAAACTCTTCAGGTCAGGCATCTCATTATGTGATGCTTTTGTATCCTTCATAGAGCCTTACACCGTGTTGAGCCAAAAAAAAATAATCATTGAATTACAGTAGTGTATAAGCAGGACATTCCCCTCCCACCATCAGTATTAAAGACTGGTGGACATGAGATTATATTTTTTTTGATCTACTAGGAAAAGGATGTTTTTAGCTAAAAGATAGGCTTTTATTTTATATAAATTGAAAGACAGGAGAAAAAAGAAATAATTTACTGAATTCTTTTGTCTTTTCAGTCAGTTTGTTCTGAATGCCTGATATGCTGGAGGTGATGGAAAAAACACTTGGCATAAAAGACATGGGTTGAGAATGGCTCTGTTATTTATTATGGGGCCAACCTAGATAGTATATTCAAAAGCAGAGACATTACTTTGCCGACTAAGGTCCGTCTAGTCAAGGCTATGATTTTTCCTGTGTTCATGTATGGATGTGAGAGTTGGATTGTGAAGAAGGCTGATCGCCGAAGAATTGATGCTTTTGAACTGTGGTGTTGGAGAAGACTCTTGAGAGCCCCTTGGACTGCAAGGAGATCCAACCAGTCCATTCTGAAGGAGATCAACCCTGGGATTTCCTTGGAACCAATGATGCTAAAGCTGAAACTCCAGTACTTTGGCCACCTCATGCGAAGAGTTGACTCATTGGACAAGACTCTGATGCTGGGAGGGATTGGGGGCAGGAGGAGAAGGGGACGACCGAGGATGAGATGACTGAATGGCATCACGGACTCGATGGACGTGAGTCTGAGTGAACTCCGGGAGATGGTGATGAGCAGGGAGGCCTGGCGTGCTGCGATTCACGGTGTCGCAAAGAGTTGGACACAACTGAGCGACTGAACTGAACTGAACTGAGAAGTGCCCCAAACCTGAGTCTTAGCTCCCTCATCTGTAAAATGGGGTTAATATTACTTAAGGTTGTGATGATTAAATAATAGATATGGAATGCTTTGTAAACGTCAAAGCAATGTATAAATCTTGCATAGTTTTGTTGTGCTCCCATCTGTATAATTGTGAGTTTCTAGTTTACAAAAATATGAATTTCTGTATGGTATGTTTTGTGATCCATTAATAGTAACTTCTGATATTTCCAGATCATACTGGTTTCTTGCCCCTGAAGAGGAAAAAAGTAATGAGTGTGCTATGATAAAGGGCATTAGAAAGGTTACCTACCCAGACCTGGGAATTGTCAGGGCATGCTTCCTGGAGGGTGACACTGACATATAAGCTCAGACCTGAAAGATGAGTAAAGTTAGCCAAGGAATGATATAAGGGAGGAGATGATAAGGAAATGAGAGGGAGAGAATAGCTACACTCTGGAAACTGAAAGAAGCTTCATTTGGCCAGCTCTGAAATTGAATCTATCACTGTACTTAGGTCTGCTAAAAATGAGTATATGTGTTGATTATTGTCTCTTGCAGTTTTTAACTCTTTCATAGAAATGATCTTCTGATATCCTTTTATATTAACGACTAAATAGAATTTATTTGCAGGGCATTAACATCTCTTCTTTAGTATAGATAATATTTTACTTGTTAGAGCCAGAGCAAGAATTGTTTTCTTTAGACATTGGTCCATTTAATTATTTTTAAATTTATTTATTCATTTTTTGGCTATACTGAGTCTTCACTGTTGCACTTGGGCTTTCCCTAGTTGTGGCGAGCGGGGACTACTCTTCATCTCAGTGCGTGGGCTTCTCATTGCAGTGGCTTCTGTTGTTGCTGACCACAGGCTCTAGGTGCAGAGGCTTCAGTAGTTGCAGCATGCAGGCTCAGTAATTGTGGCACATAGGCTTGGTTGCCCCATGGCATGTGGGATCTTCCCAGACGAGGGGTCGAACCCATGTCTGCTGTATTGGCTGGCAGAGTGTCAACCACTGGACCACCAGAGAAGCCCCATTGGTACATTTTATTAATTGTGTTCTCTTTAGTCTGCAGTTACTTTATAACTACCAGCTACCTCCTTCATGTCCGTTTTTCAAACTAGTAAGGAAATTGGAAAATTGGTTTTGGAGGAGTTTTGTTTGCTTTTGTCTGTAAAAACATTTACTCTGGCATGGTTTCAGATATTTGGGTTGTATTTATAAGGTTAGGGACACTCATTTCTGCTCAGTTTAGGAAGAATGGGGAGAAATCTGGGAAAATGTTAGAATTAGAAATTCCATAATAGAAAGCCCTCTAGAATGGCACCTGGCAAAAATAAACTTTCAGTAAGCTACCGGCTGCATGAATGTGCTGCATTAGTATAGGCAGAACACATTAAGAGAAGAGAAGAAAGAAAATGACAGACTGCTAGGTTAGAAGTAAGTAAGTCTCTAAGAAAACAGCAGGCATCTATAAGGAGGCAGGAGCCTAGATGTACAGTCTCTCATTAACTGTGGTTTGCTCAGTGAAGCTTCAATATCACATGAATTTTAAAATCATATATCAGAGCTTGGTTAAAACCATAGTAAGCTTCATTCAATTTAGTCCTCATGAGCAAACAAATGAACAAAATACTCCTGCTTATTCGCTATAAATCATATGGAAGATCTGAGGGATATTCGAGAGAGAGAGAGAGAAGGCCCTCAAGCACTGAACTAAAGGAAGAAGCCTAACAAGTATCGTGTTTGGCTCAAGACTTGTGAAAATGCTATTCAAAGCCTTATGGGGAGGATCAGCTTTCAGCAGACCACCACATCATAACAGCACTTTCCTGTAATAATCAAAAAAGATAATTAAGGAGAGGGGTATTATCGTTACCAGGGTTTTTAATGCTGATGAAATTGGTTGGTATTGGAAACACAAGCTGACAATAACATGAAGTCATTGATTTTAATAACTCCCTCTCCACCCCCAGCCCCCAGCCCTACCCCCTGGTTTTCTCTCCTGTTTTTCTATAAGATCATAGTTTGCCAATTACAGGACTTTTTTAAGAGTATAACTTTAATGGTTGACAAAAAATTTCTATATGTTGTAAAGCTCTGCCACCTAAAAGAGAAGTTAGGAGAGATGCTCAGCAAGTAACTAGGGGAATGTATTTTGGCATATGAAAGAAAGATAACTTACAATGTTTCAATATGTTAGTGCTTAAGCATGATCATGTTAGAAAACTTAATGAGGTATGAAAGCAAGAGCTGAAACTGTGGACTAATATTGGTATGGTATTGATGACCCCATCTACCATGAATGCCACTTATTTGATTTTCCAAAATGAAGTAACTTTTAATAAAAAGTATAATCTCCGTTTTATTTACAAGGCAGGTACAATACTGAAAAATACAGTTTTCTTGAAGATTGTGCAAAAACTGCTTTATGTTTTAGAACTATGGCCAGAAATTTCCAGACACCTTCATAAACGTCTGAAATGTCCCTGGGAGGCTCTGATGCCTTCTTCCACAAGAAGAAGAAGGTTTGAGAACCATAGTGTTTTTATATTAAGATAGCACTACTGACCAATTACCTTAAGGTTGTTTTTTTTTTTTTAATTAAACATTTTATTAGTACTGGGCTTGCTGCTGCTGCTGCTGCTAAGTCACTTCAGTCCTGTCCGACTCTGTGCGACCCTATGGAGAGCAGCCTACCAGGCTCCTCTGTCCCTGGGATTCTCTAGGCAAGAATACTGGAGTGGGTTGCCATTTCCTTCTCCAATGCATGCATGCATGCTAAGTCGCTGCAGTCGTGTCCGACTCTGTGCGACCCTATGGACAGCAGCCCACCAGGCTCCTCCATCCACAGAATTCCCTAGGCAAGAATACTGGAGTGGGTTGCCATTTCCTTCTCCAAGTACTGGGCTTATTTTGAGCTATTTATTTTTTCTCTGCCTGTCCTTTGAGAACAACCATGTGTTTGTGAACCAACTGGTCATTGATAGAGATACTCTTATTGTGGAAAAGAGTTTCACTCCCAGAGAAATGGAGATCTGAGTGTAGCAAGAATAAAAAGTACTGGTGAATAAATGGGAAATATAAAAGATATTTTCTGGGACTTCCCTGGTGGTCCAGTGGCTAAGACTCTGTGCTCCCAATGCAGGGGGCTGCGGTTCGATACCTATTCAGGGAACTTGCTCTCACATGCCACAACTAAGACCTGGTGCAGCCAAATAAGTAAATATCTCTAAATTTTAAATAAAAGATGTTTTTGTATTTTTTAATCTCCTTAAAAGTGACTGTTTAAGCAAAAATTGTACAATATAGAAAATTCTCTGGCTGTCCAGTGGTTAGGACTCTGTACTTTCACTGCAGGGGTCCAATCCCTGGTGGGGAAACTAAAATCCCACAAACCTCATGATGCAGCCAGAAAAAATAGTACAATATATCATGTTGTTTCTAACTAGTTTAAAGATGTATAACAGTAGGTCAAAGAATGAATGGGAAGATGGAAGTATGTTTGCAAGGCTCTTATGGTTCACATGAAGTAGGACACTATCCTTTGAAGACTGTGATAAGTTAAAAGATGCATATTGTAAACTGTAAATCTACCACTACAAAACAACAAAACAAAACCCAAAGAGGTACAGCTAGTCAGACAATAAAGGAGATAAAATGGAATCACAGAAATATTCAATCCAAGGAAGTCAGAAAAAGAGGAAAGTAAAGTCATGGTCCCTGAAACAAAGTCAGGTCTATTCCTTGGGCTGGCTGCTTTTACTGCCTACTCCCAGAGCTATGCATAAGAAGATGGCCTGTATTTCTTATTATTCAAAGGATTGGCGGCCTTTTTTTTGAAGAACTCTGCTTTCTTTGTATTGAAAGTCTTTTGCTGATTCTCAGGCTGTCTCTCACTCCCCCTCCACTGCTGCCCTCCTGTTTCATAGCCCCCAGTTTGCACAGCCCTGTCTCTGTCCCTTCTCTTTAGCACTCCAAGTGGAGAAGCGTCAGGGTTTTACTTTGTCACTAACATCTGTACTTGACAATCCAAGATGCTGTAAAATAAAGATAAATTAGTATCTCAACACATCTTACCCTTTTCTCTTTTCCTTGAATTCAGAGACATGAAAAATGCTGTAATTGGAAACAACAAGCAGAAAGCCAACCTCATTGTTTTAGGAGCTGTTCCAAGGTAAGTTTGCTACCATCCCCTTTTCTGCTGTTCATATGAAGTTTCAGATGTGTTCTCATTCTCAATCATAAGACCCATCTTTTTTCTGTATTGTCTGTCGTACTTTTTTTTTTTTTTAATAAATGCTTTGAAGTATATGAAGCATCTCTTAAAAAAAATTAAGATACCAGGGAGTGGAATATATGAATACTTTTTAGAGGTTTGGGAAGATCATTGACCCTGTCATAAAAGGACACGTTGGGTAGATAAGCAGTGTACACCAACCTGATTCTTCCCTGTCTCCTCAGAGCTTTGGCAACTTTTAGATGATTGGATAATAATTTCTTAGGATTCTCAAAACCTTTTTTGAAATTAAAAAAAAAAAAAAAATTTTTTTTTGACCCTGCTTTTCTAGATTTAGAATTTGCTAGCTTTTAAATTAACATAAAAAGTTTCATGTCTTCTGATGAAGCTGTTAAGCTTCTTTTTGGCAGACAGCGACAATTGTTTAACTGCTTCTTTGCCTTTGCTACCCAGAATTAAGTTTTATGTGCAGTTACAAATTTTTCACTCAGAATTTTTAAATGTTTTGCTTTTCTCTCTTCTCTTTTTTCTTTCCTGTCTTTTAATGTAGGATTATTTAATGGTTTTGTTGTTTTTATTATAATCAATTGTTGGTAACTGTAAAGCTGTCAGCAGCTTTTCTTAGGGGACTAGTGCTCGGTATATATAAATATGCTTTAGGGAGCATGAAGGATGTACTTTAGAACATAAAGGAGATAGTCATATGTTGTAGACAATTGGAATTTGGGGAGTAATTTTTTTGACAGGCTAGCCTAGAATAGAACAGGATCTTTTGATGCTCCAAATAGGAGAACTAGAGAAAGAAGAGAACTTCCCTTGTTTGAAGAGCTGCACAAGGACTCTGAGTATTCCCTCTAGGCTAGATGTCTGTGATCTCTGAACTGTAGTAGTGGATATTCAGGGTCCTTAAGATCCACCAGCACTTGGCTTTGGGAATCTTCGTATCTTGAAGTGGCAGATAATGTGGACTGTCGTGCTGGCTGTCCACATCGCTTGTGGAAAACTCTCAGATTTTGAAGTTCTGATACACTAAGATTGTATGATAATTCTGTTGTTCAAAAAGAAGAAAATCTCTTTTGGTTCTCCCCCCTGCCGATATTCCTTTATTAAATTAACAGCTTATATAAAGATAACATTTCCTAGCAGCCTGTAAACTCACCTACCATATTTTCAGTGTGTGGGATGTATTGGTAGCCTTTTCTATAACATTACTTTTAGCTAATGTTTACTTTTAAGTTTTTTAGTCTCTTCTGTTTATCAAGTTCTTTCTTTTTAGATTATTGTACTTGCTTCAGCAAGAAACCTCAAGCACAGAATTGAAAACTGAATGTGCAGTGGTATTGGGAAGTCTTGCTATGGGTACTGAAAACAATGTTAAGTCTCTACTAGATTGCCATATTATCCCTGCCTTACTGCAAGGTATGTAAGGAAGTCATTTTTATACAGGTAAAAAGTAGAATCAGTTTGCAGCGTTTTAAATATAAGTTGAAAGCGTGAGTCTCAAATCTGTTTTCTCTTAACAGGACTACTGTCCCCAGACCTGAAGTTCATTGAAGCTTGCCTCCGATGCCTGCGCACCATCTTCACCAGTCCCGTCACTCCAGAGGAACTACTGTATACAGTGAGTTTTAGGTGTTTTTCAATCATCAAGTTACATTTTTACTAACAGCATACTTCTGATTTACTTAGCATCTCATAACTGATCTTAGCTGTGATAACTGTTATGGAAAAGTCTCAAGAAGTATTTGAATTGCTAATTTGCAAATATCAAATGTTCTCGGCTTTGTAAAGCAGTGAAATATAGTCCCAGACCTTGAGAAATTTATAAGCTGGGGTTTTTTGTTGTTTTTTGTTTTGTAAAGACCCTTCTTAATTTCTTAAAAGGGAACACATTTAATGCACTCACTATAGGTTAAATCTGGTAGAGGAGGCTTTATGGAGAAGGTAGAATTTGACCTGATCTTGAATAATGGATAAGATTTCAAGAAGTGTAGAGAAAAGAAGCTGTTCTAGAACGGGCACATCTTTGAAAAAGAGAATATGCAGGACAGTGGACAGAATAGTTTAATGCAGGAAGGGAATCATTGTTCATTTCAGGTGGAGAGATGAACCAGAAGCACTTGTTAGAGGCTTACTTACCAGGCTAGGATCAGAGAATACGTGTGAGAGAATCTAAAGATCTTCAGAGTCATTCATTGGTTTTCCAAAACTTCAGGGATTATTAGAGTGTATTTTTATCTGTTGCTTATCTGGGGCTTAATAAAATTATCAAGGCTAGTATTTTTTAAACTCTCTTATCCACAATTCACAGTAAGAATTAGATTTTCCACTGCCACACTGTGTGTGGGGGGTGGGAGGTAGGGGTGCAGAGTGGTGGTGGGAGTATCTTGAGAGTCTTCACAAAACAATTGCATAAGTGTGGTGCCTTCTGACTTCTATTTTATCCTTTTTCATTTTAAAAAATGCTGGTTGTGATTCTCTGACCTGAGATGCAGAATCATAGTTTCAAAGTGGACACATATGTATCAGAGATCTTGTCCAGGGTCATGTTTTACAAATACTTCAAGAATATAAATAGTCAAGAGGCACAGGCAAAGCAAGCAGGGAAAGGAACATGTCACGTGCCTCCAGAGTTTGTTTTTCCTATATTAGACACTTGCTCCTCTGGCCTGTAATGATGCCTAAGGTCTGTAAATGAGACTTGTGGGTCATCTCACACAGCAGGAAGCTGGGTCATCTTACACAGCCAGAAGCTAAATTATGAAGCATCTCGATTTTATACCTCAAGGATTTGTGTAACATTCTTTGGGGAACCATGCCTCGTAAATCCATAGACCATTTACCACAATAGTTCTCAAACTTGAACAGGCATCGAAATTACCTGGAGAGCGTATTAAACACAGAATCCTGGACCCTACCTCCAGAGTTTCTAATTCAGTCAGTGTGGGATGGGGCCTGAGAATATGCATTTCTAACAAGTTTACCAGTAACTGGTAAACTTTAGTATCTGGTAAACCAGATGCTACTGGTCCATGAACCACTGTCTGAGAACCACTGGTTTACTGTAAGCATTTCTAAATTGAGGAAGCATTCTCACAACATTCTATATGGAACTCTCCATCTGAATATCAGTCTGTTTACTTAAAGATTTCCGATTGTCATTTTTACAAAGAAATTAAGCCAGTCACTCATCTTCTTTACCCTAGAAGTTTTTCCCCAACCCTCAGCCCAGTAATGGGGAAGGAATTGACCCTGGTTAACTTATTCAGCTCCTTCCTTCTCTCTCTCTAAATTGATTTCATGATCTGCTAATGGATTGTGGGGCATAATTTGGAGAATGCTGTTATTACCAACTTAGCTTCTTTTTGCAAGAAAAATTAAGAAACAGGGACTTAAGGGACTTTCATAGGATACCTAAATTATGAAACAATTTTATGCCTCAGAGACCGTGGAGACTCTAAAAAATGCTGGGTGGGATAATGACAGAGAGTAGTATTTCAGTGTAACTAACTGACATCTGTGGGTAGGATTGTATAGAGACCAGCTGCCATAGCAACTCAGGCACTAAACTAAGGAGCACAGAATCCTGTTGAAGAGGGCAGAATGTCTAGTTTGAAATTGTTTATAAGATGAGTGACTTTGGGGGAAATTATGTAACTGTACTTTGCCTTGTTTAATCAACCAGAAACTGCAGATATGTAACACAGCAGCTTGCAGTATCTTAGTTCCCTGGCCAGGGATTGAACGTTGGGCCCACAGTAATGAACACCCTGAGTCATAACCGCTGGACTGCCAGGAAATTCCCTCATTTTGTGTTTAAACTGCTTATGACAACACAGGTTATAACAAGCAAGGGGAAAAGATTCTATTTGTAGGCATCTTCTACAAAAATAGCCTACTATTTTCCAACTTAGCTTTTATGTATCTTGGGCATTCTTTTCGTACTGAGGGAAACCCCAAACCTTGTTTATCCCAACAGTGGTATTCTTTTAAGTTTCCTTCCTTGCCCTCTGTTGTCTTTTGTCAAAGTGTGGTCTGTGGACCAGCAACATCAACCATTAGTTGGGAGTTTGATAGAATGCCAAATCATAAGTCGTACTTCAAACCTACAGAATCTGTCTATACATACAAAATATCCCCTGAGAACATACATGCAATGCGCATTCATAGCTGAAGAGCATTGCTGTAGGACTTACGATAGCGTTGACCAGGGCACTCAGGCTAAGTCTCCTTTTCCATCTGTGGTTTGGGCCAAATATCCTCTCAGTGTTTAAATCATGAAAGAGGAGATTTTTTGAGAGCCCTAAGGCAGATTGGGTGGATTCTTCTTTCTTCTGTACCATCATGTATGCTGTGAAGTGTCAGTAGTAGGCAGAGAGTGGGCTGTAAGTGAGAAGCTGCTTTTATATAAACTGTCTTGTCTTGTGAAGACTGAAATTAGCTCACTACAGTTATTAGAAGTGTTAATCTGTTACTGATACTTACCATAACATCTCAGATTTCAAAATTGTGAACTTTTATTTTAATACAGTAATTCCTCCTTATAAGCTATGTAGTAAGTATTTATCTTATTTTATCACATTTTGGTTTTGGAATAGATTATGTCAAGTCTTATTGAAATGATTTTGTTTTATTGTGGGGATGTTTATGGGAGAGAAATTGAGAATTTCCTGTTCTTGTATTTTATTATCAAGCATGAAAATTGAAGCCCCTTTCCTTGTCCTTTGCCTAGACAGTTTTGATTACATGTTGCTTTTGTGTTGCTATGTTCCTTAAACAGACTTGATTTACTGTCATTAAGATAAGAGGCTTACATGTGTACCTGTCCTTGGGAATCAGTGTTAAAGACCCTCACCGAGTCTGAGTTCCCTGTTGCTCTGCTTTTCTTCCCTTTCACTCCAGGATGCCACGGTGATACCGCACCTCATGGCGCTGCTTAGCAGGTCCCGCTACACCCAGGAGTATATCTGTCAGATCTTCTCACACTGCTGTAAAGTAAGAACCAGGATAACTGTTCTCTATAATGTAAACACTTGTATGGCCTCAGGAGATGTGCCTTCTGGGTATGTCCTCCTGGAGCTAATCTATACACATATAAGCAGACCTATGTATATATATAATTTCCCCTCTTTTTTTTTTTTGACATAAATAGTAACAGACCATACATACTGTTCTGTACCTTGCATTTTTTACTTAACATTTTGAGGGATATTCCATATCAGTACATAAGGAGCTTCCTCTTTCTTTTTTAAAAAAGCAGATGAATAGTACTTTATTGTATAGATGTACAATAATTTATTCACCTTTTTTTCTACTGTTGGGCATTTAGCTTGTTTCCAGTCTTGTGCAGTCAGTGCTGCAGCAAATACCCTGTATGCAAGACATTTTTATAATTTACAAGCACCCTCATGCCACTAACAGAACTCAGCTTTCTTTTAGCCTGATAAGTAGCATTTGCTAGCTCTGTTCAGGATTATCCATCAGTTTAAGTAGTTAAATATAACTAAACTTCAGGAAACATTGTAGCATGTATAAACCCATGTAGCAGTGACAATAGTAACAGACTAAAATACAATATTGACTTCCCTACTGATACACTAACAACATGTGTCTTTGAAAACAACTGATCTGATGATCTCTGTATTGTCACTAATTACAAACTTTTTTTTATTTTGTATTGTTTACATACAAGCCGGAAATGAAATTTGTAATAGCATTTTAAGACTGATCTACAAATTTGCATATACTAGTATCAATATGAAATAAATTTACATACTTTGGACAGGGGAGATAAAGAAAGAGGTTTCTAAAACATTTGTGTTCTAAGCTTGAAAGTTATCATTAAAGTTTCAAAATTCTCTCCTTGATTTATTAAGAAGCAAAAGAAGGCTAGTAATAATATTGATTGAAATCCTAACTTCTAAGTTGTTGCCACTTCCTAAGGAGTTATTCAGATTTTGAGACCAATTATTTGGTGTTTAGTTTAGGAACATGAGGGCTTAAGTACTTCCTACCCTGAGGAGACTGCTTCACTAACTCCAGGTTCATGCAGGTTGATTTGGAGAGATTCAAGAGAGACTTAATAAGAATAGAACAATAGTTCCTCCTCTTTAGTTGGCTCAGCCACTAATTCCTTCATTGTAATTGTTTTTATGCAATCTTGTCTACAACCACAGAGAGAAGGAAGAGGTTCTTTTGTAACATATTTGCTGCAATTTGGACAAAGAATGTGAGGAATTAAAAGGTACAATATCTTGTAAATGATGGAGAACAGTATGTACAGAGAATTGCTTTGTGTTTCACCATAATTTCTAAACATAACTCCAAGACTGAAAACAATCTAAATGTCTAACTATATGTGTATATATGTAGTATTTATATGGGGCCTCCCTGGTGGCTCAGTGGTCAAGAATCCACCTGCCAATGTAGGTATCACAGGTTCAATCTCTGGGTTGAGAAGGTCCCCTGGAGAAGGAAATGGCAACCATTCCAGTTTTCTTGCCTGGGAAATCCCATGGACAGAGGAGTGTGGCAGGCTACAGTCCATGGGGTCACAAAAGAGTCAGACACAACTTAGCAACTATACAACAAGTATTTATATATAGTATTTTTTATATATACATATATAGTATTAGTTTACCATTTGTGTTAAAATGGAGGAAAGAATATATTTGGGTATTTGTTTATATATATGTAAAATGTCTTGAAGAGTATAAAATAATCTATTAGTGTTAGGTCACCTGAAAGCGGGAACAGATTGGCTGAATACAATGGGAGAGCAGGGAAGTACAGCGGGTAAAAGCAGGCCCCTGCCCACTTAGCTGTTCTGTTGAACATTACCTGTATATAAGTCAGCATGTTAAAATTTGTAAGCCAAGACTAACTGAGGCTTATCTTCATAATTTATTCTAGTTATATATTTATTAATAGGTAAGAAAAAAATGGATCAAATTCTTAGAAGACCCTTCTTTTCCTTGGCTTCCCCATCATAGTCTCCACCACTACCCTTGTAATGAATAAGCCAGAGACTCATGTTTCAAATGAGTCAGTTCAAATAGAGAGCATTTAGAGCAGGGCCCTACATGTACCAGGTACCCAATAAGGAGTACCTATAGTTGCAACTGCAGATGCATGGGTGAGAATGAGGTAGGAAAAGAATACACTTCAAGCCTGTGCCCTGGGAATGTCAGTATTTTCAGTTATTATAAAAGCACGTTTGTACTGTTCTGAGTGGATATATACTGATAAATAATATCAAGAAGTTGTACTCTGGGAATTTGTCCTCATACCCTAAGGATCTGCACTGAGATGCCGCTTTACTAATATTCAACAAAACATTGTTTATAATAGTGAGACATTAGAAACTACTTAAAATATGTAATGGGGGTTTGCATGAGTAAACTGTGGAATATTATGTAGTGATTAGAAGTTAGAAAATGTATAGGATCAATTAAACTTCAGTTTTTTTAATGTTTGGAAATTAAGAGAAAAATTGCTGTTTGTTTTTTTTTTTTTTAAGTACTCTTAATAATAGATAAAATATTTAGGAGCCTATAAAATAGAATATGGCTCTTTTACTACTCAGAGGTAAGAAAATGCTAATCTTTCCACTTCAAATGATGGATATTTTGGTCTAAGAAAGAATGAGCATCTGTAAGATCGTTATTAGCTAAACAGTGAATTGGAAAAGCAGTTTGAGAGCTCTTTTTCTACACTAGGAACTGGTTTCTTCTGTTGAAACCAGACAGATAGCCTACTTTTTGATGCTACACTTTTATCTCCTAAATAATGATAAACATGAAATACCATCCTTGTCTTGGCTTTAATTGATTTTTCATTATTTGAGTGGATGGGTGGGATATAAAAGAAATGAATTAAGTACTGGGAAAATCGAAGCCTTGCATTAACCTTTAGTCACTTTTAGACACTTTTATTCTTCAGGTAAAGAATAAAATACCTGAATTTTCCTATTTCTTCGCCTACTAACTCTAAGAAGTAGTAATTTTAAAAGAAATGAGAGAGAAAGAGAACTAAAACATGTTTCCTTCCCAGTTACAGAGTGTTGTTTCCCACCATCCGCTGCTCAGACCTCCCTGATGTGTTGAGGTAGCTTGGGCTCTGGTCTAGTTTCTCTTGCAGCTGATTAGTTTTAGACTTCCTCTGAATAAGTCATCAGTCTTAAGTTGTAAGAATGACTACACTGTCTCCTTGGGCATAGGGGATAAGGGTGTGCAAGTGAAATGCAAAATTTGGAGTGCTTCTATTGCTGTGATGATGAGGGCCAATATCAGAATATTCTGTGCCCCCTTCCTTATTCTGGGGAGGTAGGGGCCAGCGAGCTGTTCTAGAGAACTGAGATGAGAGATAAACTGTGACAGCCCTTTGCAGGACTAAAAACAGTGTCTAACCTGCTCTTTGGGAATGGGTTTATACAAATGTAGAACTGAAAATTCTACATTGCAATGAATGTGGTTTTCCCCTTTTAAGTAAATGTATTATTGGAATGAATTATTACTCTTCTTAATATATTTTCTCTTTTCTTACAGGGTCCAGATCATCAAACAATTTTATTTAATCATGGTGCAGTTCAGAATATTGCTCATCTACTAACCTCAGTATCTTACAAAGTAAGATGTTAAAAATTTTGGCCTGATTTTTATATTTTATTTTTGGTTTTTAGAGTCTTGGTCGGGAAAGAGGCCCACATATTTTGTTGTTTCTTTGATAGATATTGTGGTCAAGAATCGTATTTTATCAGTATAATGTGAGGCATTGTTTGTCCTATAGAATGCTTTTAAAAGCAATCTACCTTGCTTTTCCCTTTTTTTTTTTTCTTTTTTTTAGGATATGGTTGTGGTATAAATTGCTATTTTATTTTTACTTGTGATCATTAGTAGTCTCTTTTGGTATGGTGTCAGTGCCAAAGTTGCATGTACCTTGAAGTATGTAGGAGCAGGGGCTCACTTGCTAGATCAGGAAAGACTTTGGATTGATTTCCTATTTGAAATCTTTATTTAACCACAGTTGACTCAAACTTCCAGCATGGTGTTAGTAGTTTAATTGCTAAGTCATGTCCAACTCTTGCAACCCCATGGGCTGTAGCCTGTCAGGCTCCTCTATCTGTGGGATTTCCCAGGCAGGCATACCGAAGTGGGTTGCTGTTTCCTTCTCCAAAGCTTGTAGCATATACCCACATATACATCAACATTTAAAATGTGTTCTATGTTGTATTCTGAGTTTAAAAAAATCAAGGGTTTTCAGGTGTGTTAATTTAATTTCTTTGCTATCTTTTATATACAGGTAAGCAGTATCATGATATTCTATCAGGCATTTAGTTAAAACTTCGATCATTTCATTATTGTCCCACTGGTAAGTTGTAGCAAATATTGGGACATTGTCTTTCTTGTGTCACATTAGAACTAAGTATGGTAGGAATTTCTTTTAGAGCAGAGAAGCAGTCATTCTTGTCTTCTATCCATCTGTGGTGATCCTAGTCTGCTGTTGTGGTCCTTAGCTTTATTGCAGGTATGGCCTGCTAATATGTATGTTTTCCCTACCCTAGACATCCAAAGTTATTAATAGGTCTTGGTGAAGATCTCACAAGGATAGGAATGGGCACTGGAACCAGCTTGAAACTAGCTAGAGGCAAGGGGAAGAAGTATATGCTAGAACTGCTTCCTCTGCTCTGCACAGAGCATTGTAGGCTGAGACCAGTCAGCACTTGCACATCAACAGTTGCTGGGGTGGTGATCTACTGCTCTTCTTTTCCATCCTCTAGCTTCATTAATTCCCCTAGTTCTTCCTCCTTTTCTTTCTTTTCTTTTCCACACTAGACTTCCTTATCTACTATGACAAGTTACAGGTTGTGGAAGGAAAAAGGTTTTGGTAACTACTCTCACCAAGGTTTGCTCCACTGACAAAGTGTCATGAACATATTCAAGGTTCCACCTGTGGGCTTGTGCTTGTGCTGCAGAGCATCACCCAAGTGAGGGACAGGGCTTCCTCACATCCCAGCTACCTATCCTGCCGCTCTCGGGCTCCACAGAAGAACCTTACTCAGACTTAGAAATAAGGATTAGGTCATTTGGTGAAAACTGAACAGAAAGAATGAAAGCTAACAACTTAATAAACTATGTTGTGTATGGTCAAGAATTTGAGCGTTGGTGTCATCCCAGACCAATTACCTAGTTTTGAGGTATAGTAGCATAATTCACGGAGAAGGAAATGGCAACCCACTCCAGTACTCTTGCCTGGAAAAATCCCATGGATGGAGGAGCCTGGTGGGCTGCAGTCCATGGGGTTGCTAAGAGTCAGACACGACTGAGCGACTTCACTTTCACTTTTCACTTTCCTGCATTGGAGAAGGAAATGGCAACCTAACCTACTCCAGTGTTCTTGCCTGGAGAATCCCAGGGACGGGGGAGCCTGGTGGGCTGCTGTCTATGGGGTCACACAGAGTCGGACACGACTGAAGCGACTTAGCAGCAGCAGCAGCAGCAGCATAATTCATACAGGCTTCCCTGATGGTTCAGTGGTAAAAAGTCCACCTGCTAATGCAGAAGATACAAGTTTGATCCCTGAGTTGGGAAGATTCCCTGGAGAAGGAAATGGCAATCCATTCCAGTATTCTTATCTGGGAAATCTCAAGGACAGAGGAGCCTGTCAGGCTACTGTCCATGGGGTCACAAAGAGTCGGACACAACTTAGCAACCAAACAAAAACAACAGAACACAATTCATAAGTATTTCTAAAGTTGAATTAGTTAGTCCTTTTTTGAACTTTTTTTTTATAACTTTCTTTCCTGTTCTCTTCCCCCACTTCCCATGCCATATATAACTAAGAAGAGTACTTTTTTTGGTCTTCTCTTCAGTTCTCTGGTTTGCAATTTGGGAAGAAGAAATGTCTCACTTGAAAAGCAATTAGTTATTATTGTTATTAAGTTCCCTTTGCCTTATCAACATTGTGTTTTTTACAGCATTCTTTTAAATTTGATTGGGATTTATCTAGTTCAGTTTTAGTTGCTACTTCTTTCCTGTTCTTTCTTTTCCATTATTTCAAAATTAATTTTAACTTTTTATAATTAATTTTAATTTACTCTTCAGATATACAAGTCTTATTTTTATTCCCTTAAACCCTTCCTTTAGTACTCTAAGCAGGTTTAAATAGTTATTTCTTTAGAAGAGTTTAGAATCTGAGAGATTAAAATTCGTATTTGCAAAATTAAAATAAATGCTTTGTTTATTTTTATAGGTTCGAATGCAAGCACTGAAATGCTTCTCAGTTTTAGCTTTTGAAAACCCCCAGGTATCGATGACCCTGGTAAATGGTAGGCTGGAACTTTCAGTGGCACCTACATGATTTAATTTATGAACTTTGTAGATTTAAAAAATTCCTTACTCCTTGTTACTTGTTTTATTTTTAGTTTTGGTTGATGGAGAGTTGTTACCACAGATTTTTGTGAAGATGTTACAGAGAGATAAGCCCATTGAGATGCAGCTGACATCGGCAAAATGGTAAAAGTGAAGATGGTGTGGGAGAAAGACACAGCTTTACCTGTCTACTGTGGGGAGAGAGACAGCACTTTACCTGTCTACTATGGACGGCCTAGTCAGTTCAGTCTAAATCCCCGTCTTATTTGGGGATTTTTTTGGGGGATTTTGAAGTTTGACAGTCATGGGATTGTGTCATCTTCTTAAATGGTTATGAGTTTTGTACTCAGTTTGCATGCAGAACAAGAACTCTCATAACATCTAAGACTGCCTACAGAAAATTACTTCAGTACATTCCCTTCTCCTTGTATTTCAGTTGAAATAATACAGAATTTGATCAGATTTAACCAACACAGATTATGCTAAGTATTGTCAGGAGAATATAAAGAAACAGAATTAGTTGAAGTTGATAACCAAGGCATGATTTCAGAGAATGTGACTTCTTCCTCTTTGGAAAAACAAAACAAAGATTCCTCATAGAGACCATTTATAAAATAATTATTTAAAGTTCTTATTAGCACAGTTCCTGGCTCTTGTAAGCATTTAATACATGTTAATTCTGTAATTATCAATTCATTACCAGATAGAGTTAATACCTGTTGTGTAGGGTTCTGTGCTAAGTGAATGGTTTAGTTACAATATTTAAGAAGCTGTGACTCTAATATTTTGGCCCAGATGAGGAATTTTCAGTGAATCATCCTTGCATCGTGAATTTTCTGTTTTCTATTTATTTATGTGGTTTGTATTTTTTGTTCATCTGCTTTTCGTTTTCAAAGCAGCATTTGCCTTTTTGTTAGTAAGGTATTGGTCTCATGGAACTGGCTTCAAAAAACAATGCAGTAACAAATCTTAAGATAATGATAACAGTAATAAAGAATTTAACTACTACAATATAAGTAAGGAATTTTACTGATTTGTTTAAAGCTTTCCCTCAAAGGCATAACATGGGATATTTTATTTTATTTTTTGCCCTCCTGAAAAGGAATCTAATTCAAAATGGAAATTCATTAAGTGCTTAATGTTCAGTACTTGCTTAGAGAGAAGAAAGTAATATTGTTCTTATTCAAAGTCAGATATAATTGTGAAGGTAAATTGTTTTTCAAAAGAACCAAATCATTAACTAATTCTCAAAGCCACTACTGTTAGCATCTGACTAGTTAGTTAATATCTTAAGGATAGCTGTAAGTATTACAAGTTAAATACTTCTTCTGTGATAATTCTACTGTTATTAGATTTGAAATATCCCAGTTTAACCTCATTTAAACTTAGGTACCTC
>SJYT01014142.1:124568-136087 GCA_006410635.1 Cephalophus harveyi
TAGGTACCTTGTTGACTTTATATTTTACTTAAAAATTTTTTCCTTTTTGTTATGGAAAATTTCAAACATAAAAAGTATAGAGAAGGGTATAAAGGACTCAAATGTGCCCAACACCTTGCTTTAATGTTTATCCACTCATTTGGCCATTAATTTTGAAACAATTTTGTAGGTATTTAAAAAATATCTGGCTTACTGTCTGCATATATCAGATAGTTTTTTTTTAATTAACAGAATCTCAGGTAAGAAAGTGTCAAAACCTTCTCCCTCACGATAAGTAAGAGTAGGTGTCTTTTTTCTCCTCTATAATATCTTAAAAGCAAGTAGAGTTTTTTTTTTTTTTTAATTACTAGCAAAAACTTACTTTCTGCCATCTTATTCCAGTTTAACTTACATGTGTAGAGCTGGAGCAATTCGGACAGATGACAACTGTATTGTATTAAAGGTGAGCTAATTAATTCTTTCTAAAAACATGTGAAAATTACCCAGCTGTTTAAGCATTGACTATAAATATTAATATTCCTTTTTCCTTTTACATATTTATCACTACAGCATTTGAACACAGCAAGAAATAATATTAAAACATCATGCTCTTCAGCGAGATGACTTGTAGTTTTAAAAAATTGGTTTTAGATGTGTTTTGAAAGTCATAGTAAATCTTTGCGTGTCAAACTTTTTCACTGTTATGGTAATTAGAAGGATGTAAATACTATAAAAATATGTAAGATTCAAGTTAAATAGAAAATATATTTTAATACTTGATTTTCATTGTTTTCAACACAGTTTTGTAGGCAAGCAGTTTGCTAACTCTTCAGATGAAGACTTAATTTCACCCTCATGTCAGATAATAAAAAGGCATAATGAGAAAGAATAAGAAAATAACACTTGAAAGCAATCATCATTATTGTGGTGTGTCAGATGCAACTAGAACTCTGAAAAGCCCAGATGAAAGACTAGCCCTAAAAGTCCTCTAAGACCTGGATTCTGGTTTTAGCACTTCCACCAGTGACTCAGTTGGTAGCCTTGGGCACATCCCTTATTCTTTTGGTGCCTCAGATTCCTAATCATGAAAATGAGAGCAATAATTCCTGCTCCTCTATCCCACAGGGTTATTGAGAATAATAATAATATATTAAATGCATTAAACTTCTTATTAACTCTAAAGAACAGAATAGCTGTAAATAGTGTGTCATTTTGTGAGTGTGAAATCTCTCATTATCTGTGTTCAAAATGAACCCAAGGATAAAAGACCATTAAGAAGATTAATGTTTCCTTTAGTCTTTGGTGAAGCAGACAGTTGATGTAATGAGATCTGAGGACCCCTAAGTAGGTAGCCCTGCATAGAGCACTGAGGGCTTCCACATCCTTACTTAACTGCTCTATCCCTACTTTTCTTTCTCATTGATAAACTTGTTTAATAGTATCTTCTTTGGATAGTGGTTGTGAGCATTAAATTCAATAATCCATGAATTTATGGTATTGATAAATGTTAGTAACTATTCAAAGGAAAATAAGAATAAGGCTTTCTTCTTGGAAGCTTAAGGTTGTATCTTAAAGATGGAACCAGCTTGATAAGAGATCAATAGTGAACAATGAAGTGCTGAACTCTGTGGTAAAGCTATGATAGGAACTTAGAACAAAACATAGTTGACTGTGGTTGTAGAGGAAAGTTTCATATAATTCTAACATTTCAGTTTCTATTTCCATATCAACCTTTAAAGTTAATTCTTCAGCCTTAGAAATATAAACATGGGATTTTTTAATGAGAACCTAATGTATGGACAGGGAGGCCTGGTGTGCTGTGATTCATGGGGTTGCAAAGAGTCGGACACGACTGAGCGACTGAACTGAGTGTAGGGCTTCCCACGTAGCTCAGTCAGTAAAGCATCTGCCTGCAATGTGGGAGACCTGGGTTCAATTCCTGCATCAGGAAGTTCCCCTGGAGAAGGAAATGGCAACCTACTCCAGTATTCTTGCCTGGAGAATCCCATGGAGAGGAGCCTGGCAGGCTACGTTCATGGGATAGCCAAAGTCGGACATGACATAGTGCTATCTTTATCTTTATCTTAAGGTAGGTTAATTACCAAGCCAAGATTTTCAAAGGACCTCAGAAGTAAAACTGATATCACAGTCATTCCAGAGAGTTCTTCGGAGAACCAAGGAACTGTGATTGGTGCAATTCACTTGGATTAGAGGAGAACTGGTAGAATCTGAGCAATGGGAAGATCACTGAATTTTTAAAGCTGTATTTTGTTTTTGTAATCTCGAAACAAAAAATTGAAAGTCATCCCAGCCATAACACACTCATTAAGGAAAAGATTCTGGAGTAGGAAATGGCAAACCACTCCAGTATTCTTGCCCAGAAAATTCCATGGAGAGAGGAGCATGGCAGACCGCAGTCCATGGGGTCACAAAGAGTCGGACACGACTGAGCAACTGAGCACAAGGAAAAGATAGCGTGCTTTTTCTAAGGCAAAATTTTTCCTCATTAAACTGCTGAATTATTTTAGATAAATAAATACATAGACAGGGCAGAAGCATCAGCAGTGATATATTAGGGATTCCTGAATGTCTTTTGTAAGGTTGTGTGATAAAGCTTCAGTCTCATCAATCACAAAAGCCTAAAGTGCTTTGAATATATGTGAGTTTAGTGTGCCAGTGTAAATGATTAATGTGCACTGAATTTTGTTTTTACATTCCAAAAAAAGTCCTTTTATTCTCTGAAAGTCTTTATTGAAATATTTGATTACCAACATGACTCCCAGTAAAAACCATTCGGTCGATTTAGTTACTATATGATCTCCATCGTGCTTTTCCCTTTATCAAAAAAACAAATAATTAATTTCACTCCTTCCAGACATTGCCTTGTTTGGTTCGAATGTGCAGTAAGGAGAGGTTACTAGAGGAGAGAGTTGAAGGAGCTGAGACACTCGCCTATCTGATTGAACCAGATGTTGAGCTGCAGAGAATTGCTAGCATTACTGATCACCTCATTGCCATGCTTGCTGATTACTTCAAGTATCCCAGCTCTGTGAGTGCCATCACTGATATTAAAAGGGTATGTTCTCTTTTCCTTTTCAGCAGCTCAAGAGAGGGATTTTTAAAAAGATTTTCTTACTGTTCACTACTTTGAATCACTTGATAAATTACAGTTCAAAGCCCTTTTAAATAAAGAAATCTTTTACTTTTGGTCACAAACATGATGTTGCTTTATGAGTTTTTGAATTCAGTCTGTTAAGTTTTTTAGTAAGGAGGTAATCAAGAAATTTCATCCCTGATTCCCACCTAACCCCAAAATAGCAGGGTCTCTAAGCTAGGGTTATTGACATTATATCAGCATCCTCTAATCCTTTTCAAGGTTCCAGAATCATCTCTGTTGCTATATTCTCATTGTTTAGAACAAAGATAATCTTCTCTTCCGGGAGGCTGAGTGGCTTTATTTTACTCTCTGCCACTGTTTTTTCCTATCTTTTCTTGTAAGTTTTGCCATCTCCTCTTTCTTTTCTGCAGTTTCATACTGTGTTTTGGGCCTGGTAGTTGACAGTAAAGCACCACCTAACCTCTAGTTTGAAAGCATCAAGGACCAAATTGTGCTAACTTTTTCTCAAACTATCAGTTCCTTAGAATGGTAGATATTCTTTTTGGCTTTGTTTTTCTCAACCTGTTTGTCATATGCACTTCTCTAAGCATGAGAGATAAACATTCTGTTAGAGAAAGTCTATTTAAGGAGGTCACAGTAGAGAGAGCATTGCCTCTTAAATGATAACCAGTACTGTTTCACTGTGACTGTGTTTTTAATGCCACTGGTCCCAATGGTAAATTTTAAAAACTATTCTTCTGACCTCTCCCCTGCCCTTGGGTTCCAAAAAACTTCATCTGGTAGGCAACTGTTCTTTTGGCATTTAACACTAAAAATAAAACAAACTATTAAGGGTATACCTTTCTCTGTCTCAAAAAGGGCCTAGAATAACTTTCATTGATATTTGTATTAATGTACTCTGCCCTTTATATATTAAAGTTTTGTGCCTACCCTTCCTTCAGTATAGCTCAGTTGATAAAGAATTCACCTGCAATGCAGGAGACCCCAGTTCAATTCCTGGGTCAGGAAGATCCGCTGGAAAAGGGATAGGCTACCCACTCCAGTATTCTTGGGCTTCCCTCGTGGCTCAGCTGGTAAAGAATCCACCTGCAATATGGCAGACCTGGGTTCGATCCCTGGGTTGGGATGATCCCCTGGAGAAGGAAAAGGCTACCCACTCCAGTATTCTGGCTTGGAGAATTCTATGGACTGTATAATCCATGGGGTCGCAAAGAATCGGACACAAATGAGCCACTTTCATTTCCTTCAATAGTGTTGTTTTTCTAGTAGAAGTGGTAGGTTATATTGAACCATCTTGCCTTTTCTGTTTTCCCTCTGACTACTTGCTCAAACTAACACAGTACTTCCCAGTACAAAGATATATGAGCAAGTCCTAACTATAGCCTCATGAACCCCTTTAGTTGACCATCCCAGCGAGGCAAATAGAACACTTTGATGGATATGAGAGTGAAGAAACAGTTATAAGAACTTCTAGCCTATATATATATGCAAAACATTTAACTGGTATATAGATTATCCCTTCTCCTAGGGTTTTTCCATCACAGAAAAACTGGAATAATAATGACTTTAAAAAATCTCCTCAACTTGAATATTAGTTTGTTTTGTCATCTTTATTTTTGATACAGTGGTTTCTGACATAGAAGTGTTTTGCATGTTAATGATGTGTGATTTTCACGATACTTTACTTAAGTCCAAGTCAGTATTCTAGTGAGTTATGACTGGAAAGTAGTTAAGACATAAGAACACATATTTTAGAACTTACACATCAAAATGAATGTTGTGTATTGGGAGATTCCTCCCATAAACCATCTGTGCCTACTTTGATCAAGATATTTTTGAAGCTACACTTAAGAATTGCCTTTAGAACCACCCCATCTGAGTTTCAGTTTTTTTACTCTGGAGTTTTTGTTGTTGTTACTCTAAATGACATTACCCAGCTGGGTTTCTCCAACTTCACACACCAGTGACAGTTAAAACTCTCTTAGTTGATGAAAATATGTCATTGTCAAGGTTTTCTTGCTAGTGTGCCATTCAGTTCTTTAGGAATTTTCAAAAGAGGGTCTCAGAATATTATGAACAACACCTACATCTTTGCATAAGGGTGAAGTTTTCCAAGGCAACTTATTTGGAAAAAGTTGCCATCATTTGGATGAGTAAGTTATATCTCTTAGTTGTGAAATTATTTATTGATATGCCTTATAAATTTACTGGTGCGTATTTAGTCACTGAAAGTGTCCTAAGAACATACTTCTTTTTTATCTTTTTGGTAGTTTGGTGATAAATCAGGTATTTGGAAGAACTGATAACTGAGAAAGCCAGTTATGCATGTGAAAGACAGCATTAATTATTTCATACTAGTAATTTTAATAAATTTAGACCAAAAAGTCTCCTGAAAACAACTCTCAGATAGCTGTAACAGACAGATAGTAATGATTACCATTTTCTATTGTTTATTAAGTATTTTTACAAAGATTTTCCTGCTTTTCAAAAGCTTTTTAAATGCTGAAATTTGGCTAGCACTATTAATGTTTGGGAAAACCTTCTCAAAGATTCAGCAGCACTCAAGTTATCAGCTGTATTCTAGGGCTGGAAAGGCCTGAGTATGCCATGTTTGTGAGAGTGTTTCAAAGAGCTGGTGGGGAATTCCCTGGTGGTCCAGTGGTTAGAACTCCATGCTTCCATTACTGTGGGGGCACAGATTCAATCTCTGGCTGGGGAACTAAGATTCCACATGCCATGGCCCAAAAAAAGCCAACTGGTGCAAACAAGCATAGGTGCCACTAAAGAAACACTGAATTTTTAGGGCTCAAAGATCACAAAGGTTTTTCATATACCAGTGTTATCGCATTTTAGACAGAAGCAAACTGCAAGAATTCCAGGTCTTCCTGACACAGACCCAGCAAGGTCTTAGTCATATGTGAGCCAAACCCCAAAATAACCAGCACTAATATGTTAGTAGCTGTTAAGCATTCTTTTTTTCTTCAACTCTATTAGTTTTATTGAAAATTTAATTTGTGAACTGGGTTGGAACACATCTTTTTTTCCTCCTGTAGCTTGATCATGACTTAAAGCATGCTCATGAACTTCGCCAGGCTGCATTCAAGCTCTATGCCTCTCTTGGAGCAAACGATGAAGACATCCGGAAGAAGGTGAGTCTGGGAGAGGGGCGTCCCCCAGTCCTGACAGCCAGCAGGCAGGGAGTGACGTCAACCTGAAAGTCGTGGTGAAGAGCACTAACAGTGACTGTTTGAATATAATAAAACAGAGTGACTAAAGGCATAATTGAAGAATGAATGGGACCCGGATTTGGGGGGTTGTTTGTTTTTTTTTTAGAACATAGAGTGGCATGGCCGTGCTGGAATGACAAATAACCGGCGTGCTTTTTTGTGTCATTAATATGGATTATTATGTTGCACATTTTTGCATGTGTTCTGATAAAAATCAATTCTAGCACTGTGAAGCTTCAGATACCTTGAAAGACCTAACACTAGAATTGTAAATGTTATTTATGGAAATCCTTTCCAATGCCATTGAGAAATTCATATCTCTATTGTATATTGTTCTTTGATATGTGGCTTAGTTATGTTTTGATTTTTTTTTGCTACTGTGCAAGTTTGATGTGAATAAAATCTTTGTGGAATAATGATTTTATGTTTAGTGAGTGGTCATCTGAATTTTCCAGCTCCCAAAAAAATGTATCACTGGTATAGCACTTTATGTTATTGCAGTCTAGTCCAACACTGAGCTCATGTTCTTCATGAGAATAGTTCTAAGCAGGGAGTCAACTATTGTAAGCTCTGATCTGGCTCTCTCTGCAGACCAAAAGGCTGGAGCTTACTACACACAAAAATGTATAATCTAATAAATTATACACAAGACTTTAGGAACATCAGTAAATTAATTCATATGTTCTGTCTTGATGAACCATAGCAAAAAGCAAAATGTGGCAGTTTACTAAATCTCCCCATCCTGTATTGGTATTTTAAGGAGCCCTGAGAGAGAAATCACAAGTGTTGGGACTTTAACATGATTTAGAGAGGTACTTTGGGCTTGTAGAGAGAGAAGTATGGAATTAACTGTAGGTTTATTAAAATAAAAAATTGGACCACTGTTGGAGAAAATTGAAATTAATAGCAGTAAGATTAGATATGTAAGTAACTTTGATTTAAAATCTGTGCAGAAAACACAACTAAGCTGAATGTTTTCCATGTACCTCGATTTAGTTCAGTTAACAAGATGTTTTTGACTTGATATGTTTTAGTAAATATCTATGAAAATCCTTATCAACACCTCTAAGCTTTAATTTGTAAACTGTTACTTCAAGGCAGACATACTATTGATACGATATTCCCTCTGTCTAAGCATGATTTATGGATATTGATGTTCATATGTTTCATTTAGTTTAGGAACATGGTATATTGCCAAGGGGAGAGGCTTTTATGACAATTTATATAGATAAAACATTTTAAAAATTGACGTGGACTGTGTAACTTAAATACATAATGATTTGTTTGGGGATGATTTAGTAGAGCCCAATGGAAAGAGAAGTATTTCACCCATTCTTTTAGCTCAAGAAGGCCATGCCATGGACTGAAAGGGAGGTAGATAGATGGACCGTAATGAGGGGGAAATAGGATGTCCATTTGTACTTCTTTGTACTTTTTTGTTAATAAACTATTGTTTTGGAATTAATGACTTTAATTTGTGATATCGTGTTCTAGAAATACAACATAACAGTCTGGTGATTAGTAGTCTAAACTTGTATTTATAATGTGTATAATTTCCTGGTAAGGCTAAATCCTGATAATTTCTGTAGAAAGATGACAAATAAAGAATAAGTTATAATTATTATAGTTTTTTTGTGTGTGTGCTGAAGAAAAGATACTGTGGTATGCTGATGTAATGGGGATTCTATAGAGTTTTTAGGAAGATATTTAATTTCTGTGGAATTAAGTGAATAACTTACAGTTCATAGAACTACTGAAGAGAGAAATTGTAAACTGAAAAATATAAAATAATTTTGTGATAAAATCTGCATGAAAACAGTTCCTAGTGGAGAATTTTTATTTTCAGTGTAAAAAATGATAAATGATAACTCTTCCTTTGAATGCATTTATTTCTATTCTATTTTTTGTTGAAATAATTATTTGGATAGATTTTTATTTACTTTCTCTATGAAATATTTATTTACTTTTTACCCTTATGCCTTAATGAACTTTGATTGTATTTCATTTTTTGGTGTAGATTCTTGAAGTACAATGTTTATTATTTTATTTTTTAATGCAATTTTCATACATGCCAAGATGGAATTTTAGTTTACTGAGTTAATGAGTGGGTAATAATCTCTGAAAGAGATTTCAAGGACTGTAGACCTATTTCCACCCCCTCCTTTTCCCTCACCCCAAACAAAAGCAACAAAAAGGCTTTATGTTTGCTCCAGGATACAGATAAGAGGTGTTCAATTGGTCTGCCCTTTAAATTGAAGACAGGAATGTGATTCAATAAATATAGGAAGTAACATATATCCCATTGCCTTTTTATGCCCAGTTAAGAAAATGAGGCAGAATGAAGAAGAGAGAACTAGAGACAGTGAGAGGTATACACAGAAGTAAAGGAGAAAGATACAGGCCTCCTCTCCTCATGGAATTATGGCTGTCTCTATCTTACTGCTTCTAAAGATTTCTTAAGGCCTGCTGTGATTTCATTTCTTGATACCTTCTCTCTGGGCCACACAAAATTAAGCTGAAGACTGAATATGACCTATAGGTCAGAGATGTACCAGTCCTGCTTTGAAGCAGTTGTTGGTGTGCTCCCATTAAAAGTAACTAACTGTGTAACAGTCCCAGAACCTCATAAGCACTCAATGAATATTGTTGAATGAATGTATATATAGAGAGAAATATAGAAATGAAAATGCAGAAATCATACGCAGAGTGACATTTCCTTTAATACCTCTGGATCTTTCGGTATTCTGTGGAGAACAAAGTTGGTGTCCTTATTCCTAGCTTGGCATCCTTTATCATTCTGTGGCATACCTACAAATTTCCTGATTTCCTGTGGTGTCCTGTCAGTGAAAGAGGGTGGAAAGTGTCCTGCGGTGAAAGTGGAAAACATTACAATTAGCTGTGACGTGAAGAGGGAGAAGCCCAAAAAAGATGAAGGACCACTCAGCTTGACAGCAGATGTGGCCTGGCCATATTAAACTCAGATAATTCACAATTTTAAAGCAAGGGCAGAGTAGGAGTTGAGAGCTCGGTAAAAGAAGGGTCCAGAGCACAATAGCAGTGCCTGCACTGACAACTATGCCAGGTAAAAATTAGGTAAGATGCCAGATAGTCTTTGCCATGGGGAAAGTCTAGTTTCTAATGATAACCTTTACCACATAGTAATGCTGACTAAGAAGTATAAGTTCAGTTAATGGGATGGTAACAAAGAAGTTAGAAAACTAACAAATTATTTCAAGTACTGGTATCCCAATCAAAACCCCAGTCAGTTGGTTAAGTCATGCAGAAGCAGCAGTGGCAAACAGTCCTGTAATTGTGAAGTCCCTTGTTCTATAACAAAGAACTGCTTTTTTGAAGACCATCTCTTGGTTGGTATCTATTGATCATCAATTAGGTTGGAAATTTAAAAGGATTGTCTCTCTTACTTTCTTCAAGGAGGTTATAGAATTTATCAGAAATAGCTAGGAAGTGTAAATTGAGGAAAATTAGGAATATATTAAATATGAATAAATTAAAATTTAAGGAAATTAATAAACTAGATATTATTTTTATTTTTGATAAAAATAAAACATGTTACAAATGTTAACGTAATACTTATTGTAGCCTTTGTTCCTTTGAGATATCAGACTAATGGAGCCTTTCAGAAAGCTTTCCTCTTGGATTTAGAGTACTTTTATTTTAGCTGGAGATCCCCTTTAAGGAGCTAGACTGTAAGCCCCACGAGGGCAGGGATTTTTTAAAATATTTTGTTCCTCACTGTATTCCCAGCATCTACAATACTACTGAGTGCATAGTTGACACTTAACTAGTATTTGAAGAATAAATGGATGACTGGGAAGGAAAAAAACAAGCAGATAATTGAACCATATTGCAAAATTGGATTGTTAAGCACTGTTAATTGTATTATAAATGGACCTCTCTGCATTAAGAACTTTCATAACTTTACTAGCAATTCTACAGATATGTGAAGAGAGGAGATTTAAAATAGAGAAAACCTACATCTGATCACATAGGCAGGGGTTTCAGTATACTTAGCATAGAGGGGATATAGGAATTTTCTGTTTTCAAGAGACAAACAATTCCAAGGGCATGTCTTCTGCTTACTTTGATACAGATCAAAGAGAACATGTTTTATGATATGGTACTTGTTTAATTTTGAAATAATTTTTTACCATTTCTTAGTTTTTTCCTTTCTAAATGTGTGATTTTTAAAGATGTATAGCACTCACAAATGTGAATCTGCACAATTTTTTCCCCTAGGGATAAAAGTATGATTTGGTTTATAGAAATTAGCCCAACTCTTAGAAATCAACCTATTCTGTAAAGTGATATACAACTGGATAAAATAATTCCCAATTAATGAATGTCAGATTTTTATGAAAATCATAATTAATAAAGGTCAGTAATGTAATTCTACATAGATTGATTGAACTGCCTACATTGTATAAATAATGTTAGATGGGTGGAGAGAGGGGGGAAAACAGCAGGTGTGATAGAGAATTAAAGACACAGCCTTAATATTCAGAATTTATAACAAAACCTTAGTAAGTCAGAGAAAAGTAAGGAAATGCCAGTAAGAATTTGCAAGGGGCTCAAAGAATTATTTGGAACCAATTAAATTGGACATGGTGATATCAGTGGACCTATCCTTGAATCAACTTGGAAATGAATAATTTAATATTTTGATGTTTTCTAAATGCCTGTTCTATCTTCAAGAATCAAAAACATGAAATCTTAAGTTTCTGTTCTTTGTTAAAGGGAAAAAGACTAGTCACAGTGGTTTTTACATAACACATGTGAAGAAGGTAGCCAAGGGTGAGATATATTTTCTTTTTAAACTGAACAATTTTTTTTCTTGGACAGTTTTTTTGAGAAGTATAGGCAGAGAAAAATGAGGAAAGGAAAGCAAAAAGAAGATTGAGACTTTGTCTTATACCCTCTTTTTCCTAGCAGAGGAAGTTTTATCTGCAGGGACATTTTAGTTTGAGATACAATGTATTTGAAATATCTAGCATGGTGTGTGTAGGTGCTCAGTAAATGGGAGCATTTGTTAGAATACCTTCCATGAATAATTTTATTGGAAGATTAAAGATAAATATATTTTCAAGTATATTAGGGAAAGAAATTGAATGATATTGGGGCATAAATAAAAAGGTTTATAGTGAAGACTGCTTTTGTGCTATAAATTTCCAAGACTA
>SJYT01014142.1:136405-223083 GCA_006410635.1 Cephalophus harveyi
TCTGAAACCATATCCCAAATGCATATGTTCAAATTTTGAACAAATGTAAATCTTCTGTGTTTTTGAAGTTATATGATTTTAAAGTATATTTGTAAATTTAGGCCGGTTTTTCTTACTATCTTTTTAATATCTCAGAAATTTAATAAGTGCTTCACTTTGAACTTTTCAAATCATTTGTTGTAGCTTTATTTTATTTTATTATTGGTCTTCTGTGTAACAGTATAATTGTACCATGAGTTTATATTTTTAAATATTTTGTGAAGTTCAGTAATTCTAAATGGTTATCTAAAAGGTATACTGTCAAAATTCTGTATTTGTCTCTGCCATGAAATCAGGCAGATGCAGAGAATTCTTTCTAAGCCTCAGTCTACATGTTGAAACAAATGCCTTGAACATTTTGAAGGTTTTCGACGGTACCACAGAAATAGCACCCTTCAGGACTTGGTTCTGCTACTGAATAACAACAAATCATTCAGAACTCAGAATTACGTGATTTAATCTGTGGTTAAATTGTTAGTTATCATCTGAAAGCTAATCTACTAAAGAATTTTAAATGAACTCTGCAACATTGATTCATGATGGTAAGTATTTTTAAAGAGTTCACCATGACAGGACCAGGTTTTGCCACTTGCCCACAGTATTAAGACCCTTGGCCTTCAACATACTGAAAGAAGCAAACCTGGGAGTGATAATGCTATATACAGAAGAGAGGTATTTATACAATAAAGTAATGAACTTATAGTTTAGAGTTTCATTAAATGGAGACATAAAATTGAGAGTTATACTGTTTTTGTGGTATTGTAGTGGCATAAATCATTGAATTAAAGTTCTTGTTCTTTTTTTCAATAAGAAGTACAAACTGGTTGTTTCATTAGTTGTTTATAATATAATTAAGACAGATGTCTAATAAACCAAGAAATTGGCTAAAATATGGTATATATTAAAGATCATATTATATTATGGTCTATGTAGAGCTAAAATTAGTGATTGGTTGGATTTTCAAGAATGTTCTATCTAGAAATGAATCAATTGTTTGGGATGATAAAATATTTGTGGCAGAGTAGACCTTGAGAAGATTGAGTTTGTGATGAAGAACCAGAATCAGTGCTACACACTTCTCTATATTGATGCTAGCACAGGAGTTGGCAAACTATATCCTGTGGGTACTTATCACCTGTGTAATAATTCTGTAGCCTGTGAGCTAAAAATGATTTTTGCATTTTTAAATGGTTGGAAAAAGAAAACCAAAAGAAGAGTAATATTTTCTGACATGAAAAGTAAATTCAAATTTGTGTCCATAAAGTTTTTCTTCCTCTGTATCTTTTTTCAGCTTTATTGAGGTATAATTGATGAATTATCTATCAAATTTTATTGGAATATAGCCATGTTGATTTGTTTATGCATTGCCTGTGGCTATTTTGTACAATCACATGGCCCAGAAAGCCTAAAAGTTTACTGTTTGGCCCTTTGCAGAAAAACTTTTCCCACCCTGTGCTAAAACGGCATAGCTAAAGAGAAACACTTATAAACCAGTTTGATGAAAAACTGTATTTCTCATTCGCCTCTTCATACTGGACTATAGAAAGAAATGGGGCCCTACCAAAACCAGAGGGGAGGCGGGGGGGACTTGGAAGATCAGTTGTCTGACTTCCTGAAAGAGAGGCAGTGTCAAGTGTTGACAGTATGACATTGCCACTGGCTGCTGTCCTACGTGCTGTTTCCCTTGTTTGAATGATTTTGGCATGTGGCAGATAGCAGACAAATTGGATGGTAATTACAGCTTTTGGTTATGGTAGGAAACCTTAGATTCTGTGTATTGATTAGCAGAGTTGTCAGAATAAGATTTTTCACCTTGTCAAAGAGAAAAATTAAGATCCATCCAGTTCCATTATTAAGTAAATATCTATTTAGCCTTTACTACATATGAAGCATTGTGTTAGGTGGTGGTGTTCAGTCACCTAGTCGTGTCTGACTCTGTGACACCATAGACTGTAGCAACGTGGTATGGGGTGTGTAAAAATCATGTGATTCAGATATTTACATCAAGAGATAATCTGTTGGGAAACCAAACCTAGCAGAACTACCATTTATTGAGCACTTACTGTATGCTGGGCACTGTGCTGATACAGGTGCATTAGCACATTATCTCCCTTAAACCTTATACAACCTTGTAAGGTCAACTTTTGCAGATCAGGAAACAAGTGATTTGACTAAGACCATCCAGCCAGTAAGTGGTAGCCCCTAAATTGTGTTCCAGTCTCTCTCACTCCAAAGCCTGTGCTGTTAACCAATTCATTACTTTACTCATCTAAAGTTAAATGCCCACTAGAGCCAAATCATGAAATGGCAAGAAATTTCACTGGGAGATATGTGATAGTCTGAAAAAAAAGTGCTATGAATTCAGAAAACTTAATCATCTGTATTAAGTGGTTGCAAAGTATAAGATTCAGGAAATGTGTTTTTTCTCTCGCATAGTTTTTGGTACAGAATGAATAATGAGATGCATTAATCACATCCATTTATTCATGTGGCATTTATGATATACTTCCTCCTGTATTCCTAAGAATAAAGCACTAGACTCATGTAGCTTGTGGTAGCCTACAACTTAAAGCAGTTAAGGAATGAGACACTAAATTGCTGTGTAGGAATTCTAGCGCTTCATATGTGTGTAAAAAGTCTCATCTACATTGAAAGCCAGTTTTGCTGTGATCCACCTAGATATGATTAAAATAAGGCTGCAGTTGAAGTCCATTTATATATTATAAAGAAGTTTACTTAAAAGCATTCTCATCTTTTCCTTCTAAGATATTAAGAAATAAAAGATCTCCATATCTGTTTTCCTTCTGCATCCATTGAAAATGTTAGTTTCTGAGGCCACTATCTTGATATGACTACACTGTAAATTAATATTCTGGAAAGGAAGCATCCAGAGTTAATGATGTCATCTCAGAATTTTATTTTGTAGACAGCTTCCTTATGGAATAGTTTTGAACTTGAGGCAACATTTTGAAATCTTTCAGTAGCTATCGCTTATCAAACTATAATGTTCATAACTAGAACGTAAGCTCCATAAATGCAGTACTTGATAGATAACTATGCTTGTATTTATTGAGTAAATTGTGTATGTCTGGACATCAGAAGTCAGGCAGCCAACCTGTAGGATATTTAAGACTGTTGCATGCACAGCTTTGTGCTGAGGAGCAGGGAGTGAGAGAGCCATTGTGTTGCATGGTTCTTGGGGCAGCACATCATTCAAACCCCTGAAAAACAGTAGGAGATGGAGGGGAAGTTTCTAGTTCTGTTGTTTGAATAGTCACTTATAATGGTTTTGTCTATGTGCTAAAACAGAAGTGTAACTCAGCAGCTGTTTAGGTTTTTTTTCTGCCATAAAGCTAGTAGTTGAACTTTTAAAATTGAAGTTTTATGTGTAGAGAAATATGTTTTTGACTGAGGAAGTGTTGATCGACTTTTAGATGTTACAAGTATTTCTCACATGCTGTATTTATATTTTTGGTTTCAAGAGAAGGACAGCTTGGGCCAAGAGAGTTCTCCTATTTTTTTCTCTACAGTGTAGAAAAGTTTAGAACTTTTGAGTGTTTCTCTTAAACACTTACCATAAATGAAGTTTCACAGCTGTTAAGAATCCGCCTGCAATGCAGGAGATCCTGGTTCAATTGCTGGGTCAGGAAGATTCACCGGAGAAAGGATAGGCTATCCATTCCAGTATTCTTGGGCTTCACTGGTGGCTCAGACTGTAAAGAATCTGCCTGTAGTACGGGAGACCTGAGTTCAGTCCCTGGGTTGGGAAGATCCCTTGGAAAAGGGAATAGCTACCCACTCCAGTATTCTTGCCCAGAGAATTCCATGGACACTGGAGCCTTGTGGGCTACAATCTATGGGGTCACAAAGAGTCAGACATGACTGAGCTGCTTTCACTTTAAGAAGATAAAAAGGTCCAGAGGTAGAAATTACAAAATGCCACTTAAAGAGGCTTAAAAGCAAGAATGAAATGCAGAAGGCTCACCCTAAGAAACCCCTCCTCTTTGTCCTTCACTCCTAAAGCAGTGATACTGCTCCCAGGCTTGGACCTGCAGGAGAGCTTAGATGTTAATTTAGTTCAATGCCTTCAAGAGAAAGGACCAAAAGGAGGCCCTGCAGATCAACTCTTAGGATGTTTGGTTTTTCAGTTTCTCTGGCTGAGAGGACCCAACCCCCTGTCTCCCAAGATTGTGAGGTTAGAGAAGTTTGGTATGAATGTGGAAATGAAGAGCCATGGAACACTGAGAGAAGGGAAGAAATGCCTTGTAAAATGTTTACTAAGACTCCAGAATATAATGTTTTGATCAGTAATCTGTCTTTAGAGAAACTGTGTATATTTTAGAGAAAAAAAAAGTCTCCAGTAAGAAATTACCCTTTCTTCTTTAAATATTTGCTAGAGGAAAATGTCAGAGAAGGCAGTGGCAACCCACTCCAGTACTTCTGCCTGGAAAATCCCATGGATGGAGGAGCCTGGTAGGCTGTGGTCCATGGGGTCGTTAAGAGTCTGACACGACTGAGCGACTTCGCTTTCACTTTTCACGCATTAGAGAAGGAAATGGCAACCCACTCCAGTGTTCTTGCCTGGAGAATCCCAGGGACGGTGGAGCCTGGTGGGCTGCCGTCTATTGGGTCGCACAGAGTCGGACACGACTGGAGCGACTTAGCAGCAGCAGCAGCAGAGGAAAATGTCAGAAAATCTTGTATGGAACAGTGGCAAAAATATGACAGAATAGGCTGTAGTTGGGGAAAACCTGCAGGTCTCATCCAGAGCACATAGGGCTTGCAGCCTGAGAACAGTAGAATATTAGTCTGTTTAGTTGTATCTGCTGAAGCTGGGTCCTAATTCTAGAATGGAAAGCAGATTATAAGGGAATTGAATTTCACAGTCAGTGGAACTCACTCTTCTGGTTTCTTCACAGTGTTCTCTTAACTTTTCTTCATTGACTTGCAACCTCTCTGATCTTTGGCATTTATACTCCCAACCCAGGCTGAATGATTTGTCATTTTTCTTTCATGTAGGTGTTGTGAATTGGACCTTTTCTGTTATTTTTGTCTATCTTAAATAACAATGCCCTCTCTTGCCTTGTATAGTATATACTAATCTTTATTGGCCTAGGATGTCAATAGGTAATTTGTAGTTCCTACAACCCTGAAGACTTTTAAGTTCTCTTCATTCCTAATTTTCAAACTCAGGCCTCAACCTCATAACTGAGGCTGAGCAAATATCTCATCCTTAAGCACAGTGAGCAGAAAGGAGCTCAAACTAGAAGCGGGAAAAATCGGGTGGAGTTGACTTGTCAGCTCTGCCCCAAATTTGCCTAGAGAACCTGAATCAGTGACTTAATCTTTCTGAACTTCAAAGACTTCATTGTCAATAAAGAAATTTATTTCTAAGACCTCTGTAGATTTTAATACCTTTATAGAGTTTATATCCAAAACCTGTGTAGATTTGAACATTATTCAAGTAAAAATTAACAGCCATAAGTTCATTTAGTTCTTTCAGAAAGTTGTGTCTGCTGCCATTAATGCCATGGGAATGCAGTAAGAGGGTCGGGTTTCCAGCTGAACCTGTTTAAGAGCTAGCTTTGCAGCTGCCCTTGCTTGATTCATGGAAGGCCATGTACTGTTGGGGGATTTTGTTTGTTTTGCTTTGTTTTAGAAAAGGAGTAATGACATGAGGATGTACTCAGGAGTTATAAATATTAAGTGCTCCAGCATTTCCATGATATGCATGGCAGCATATCCTTTAGTTAAGTATTCTGTGGCAAAATCAGTATGCTCACATCCTAAAACCTAGGGAAAGTTTGATTTTCTACTTGTAGGAATAGATCCCTCCCCAGTCCGCTGCAAATGCTACTCAGTCTACCAGATCAGCTGGCTGTACTTACCTCACTCCAGTGTTTACTTTGTTATCTCTTAACCCCTTTTCATCCTCCCAGCCTTTACCTCATTTCCAAAGCCAGTCAACTGCACTGTCATCTGATCTTGTGTTCACAGGGCTCCTCTTTTTAAAAGATAACTTAGATGAGGGGCTGGATCTTATGTAAATGGCCCCAAGTAGGAAGGCCCGAGTGTGTGGCCTGGGACTGACACTTGGGAGACTGAAGTGTTGGCAGGTTCAGGGCTCTTGCAGATCCTTTATCCTTGCCAGACTTACTTTTTCTCCCTGACCTCCTTGTGCTGCAGTCTGCTTGACTGCTTAGTCCTTGCTGCTTTTACTAGACTTTCTGGATTTGATACTTTATCATCTTAGATGGCAGTGTCTTCTGACTTAAAAGTTTGATTCCAAGTCTTCGCTCTTTCTGGACAGTTCTGTTTTGTTATCCTCTGTTGGAACTCTTCCTAGGAACCTTTCACAGAAGCCCGTTTGGAATTAACTTGTGTTTATCTGGCCATTGTGCACATTAGCATAAATAACTGAGCCCACCTGCTTTGAATTGTCTAAGAAGTTTGGTGACGCCGCTAAGAATCTGCCTGGTTTCCATTTCCACATCTTCATCTGATTTCATCAAGTTCAGAGTCCACTCTGAAGTTTGTAGTACTTGGAAAATGCCTCATCGTGGGTCTTGCTGGAAGAGTAGCTGTGTCTTGTCTTGTTTTTAGCTCTCTGACCCTTCAGTTCTTCAGTTTTCTGAGAAAGAGGTGGTTTATGACTTGGCCACAACTAAGTTATAGCTCCACTAAAGCGCATGGAGGGCTGGGGAATTCCCTTTTAAGCCAAGGCCATGTGGGTTGCAAAGAGTCTGACACGACTGAGCGACTTTCACTTTCACCTTAAAATTGGTAATATTCCCTTGTATGCCATGCACTTCTGCCTTAGGATAACCTGGGTTCTACATTTTCCCCCTGACCCTCTAGGCTGACCCCTTCTCTCCCCCAGGCCATAGGGATCTCCTGTCCCAAAACAGGGGCCTCATATGCTGTTCCAGTAGATCTTCATCTACCCCTACGCGAGCTCCAGTGTCGGAGACAAAAAGTTTACCAAAAGCACATAGTGATGGAGACACCAGCAGAGGGTACATAGCACCTAGCCCACTGACCTCAAATGTGGTCAGTTTAGGGTACAGCATTTTTTATATGCTTTAATTCTGTAGTTAAATGTACAAACCAGTCCCCTTGAAGAGCAGGGAAAGAGAGGTGACTCCACTCTGAGGATTCAGTCTGTTACTAACATTCCTCCTGGCCAGACGCAATGTCTGTGTATCTCTCTCTTAGAACAGATTCAACAAGCTATGCCACAGGGCATATTTGCTGAGCTATGGTGAGGAATCTCCAATAACCATGAGGTGGAACAACTTCAGACCCCACTTGGCATTGCTCTTATACCTGGAAAGACCTAAAGATCCTTTGCAGGGACTAGGACTGGCTGTCCATCATTATCAACTCTACAGCACAGTACTAAGGTCATTGAAAGACACCTTAGAGAATGTGTTTGTTGTATTTGGCTTTCCAGCCCCATATCTGAGAAGCTATCCAGTGCTCTGTTAGACCTTCACGTGGGTCAGAGAGCTACTATGGCAGTGGCCACTGCCAACTCCTTCCCAGGTGACCTGAAAATTGTTTCTCTGGATTTGATTCCAAACTTTTTCCCATCTCCAAGAAGCAACAGTTAGACCCAGGCATGGAACAACAGACTGGTTCCAAATTGGGAAAGGAGTGCTTCACGGCTGTATATTGTCACCCTGCTTATTTAACTTCTATGCAGAGTACATCATGAGACATGCCAGGCCTGGATAAAGCCCAAGCTGGAATCAAGATTGCTGGGAGAAATATCAATAACCTCAACTATGCAGATGACACCATCCTTACAGCAGAAAATGAAGAAGAACTAAAGAGCCTCTTGATGAAAGTGAAAGAGGAGAGTGAAAAAGCTGGCTTAAAGCTCAACATTCAGAAAACTAAGATCATGGCATCTGGTCCCATCATTTCATGGCAGATAGACGGCGAAGCAATGGAAACAGTGACAGACTTTATTTTCTTGGGCTCCAAAATCACTGCAGATGGTGACTGCAGCCATGAAATTAAAAGACACTTAACAATTTGGAAGAAAAGCTATGACCAACCTAGACAACATATTGAAAAGCAGAGACATTACTTTGCCAACAAAAGTCTGGCACGCAGATATTTGCTGAATAGATAAATGCAGGCATGTAAATAGGAGCTGTGTCCTGTTTGCCCTTCCTTGTCTGCTCCCTGATTTTGTCCCCCTGTCCTGCACTATCTCCATTCTCTTCTAACCACCTTGGCCCCCCATGTCATTTCTAAACATCACGGCAGTTTTGCCCAGACAAACTTACACGATTTTTATTTCCCCGGCTGCAAAGAATTGGAGGTAAAATAATTATTGCTGTATCCCCTCGTTTTCCTGAAGGCCCAGAGAGGTCAAGCGAGTTGCTCAGATGCAGGAATGGATCTGTATGTCTACATGATTGCTACACCTGTCCTGTGCCTTGGCAGATTTTCATCTTTGGTGGGATGCGGCTAGTAAATATTGTCCAGGAGCCTCTTACACGTCTGTATTTACTGTGCCCAAGTTTCTTAAGCAGCAGAGCCAGTCTAATAGTATTTCTCAGGTCTTGGAGCGTAATCAGGTGTCCCTGCCCCTGTGCCTTCCCCAGCCCTCAACACTTTATTTTCTGGTAATGTGATTACACTCAATACAGGGAACCATTTCTCCCAAGTTATCCCTTATTCTTAAGTAGGAATTATTTCCCAAATCATGGAGAAGGAGCTTCCAGACTTCTGCATCTAGCTATTCAGTGCCCAGATTTTTGCCCCAACTTTTAATTTCCTTCCCGTGCCAAAGGCCCATGATTTGGTCTTGCCTTTTTCAAGAACAATGGCTAGTGCTTGATTGAAGGAACCTGTCAGTCAAGCAGCCTTTGACAGTTTCTGTAGCACAGAAGATTAGATAACTTGGGAAAGGCTGTAATCCCAAAGAAATAGTAATAAGCTCCTAACAAGTTTATTGGAGTGAGATCAGTAAGAGAACGAATAAAAGGTGTAGAGTGCAAAATCGCTTGATGGGGTGTTCAGGAAGAGATGAAATCAGAATTAACAAATGTAGCACCTGGGTGATGGGGAGAATAATAACACCTTTAACAGAGTGACAGACAGACAGACATGGAGAAAGAGCACATTTAGGAGGGAAGATAAACTCAGTGTGGTACATAAGGGGTTAGACTTCATGGAAATTAAGTTTGGATTGAGCATGCAGTTAGGAATATGAAGCTAGAGTTCAGGAAAAAGAAGTATCCATATCGAGCTGATTTCAAAGTCACAGCCTTTTCACGTATGTAGAGTGAGGATGAACAGAGCTTTGGGATGCATTTCCATTTAAGGAAGGGAAGGGGTGAAAAGTCTAAAGTTTGGGCACTTATGTCTTTTAAATAGAAGTGGGAATGGGAAGTGGGGCAGACAGAGGAAGGGGACTCAGTGGGGTAGAGCAGAGTAAAGATTCACGAAGAGGAGTGGAGAAGCGAGAAGGGCTTTGAGCTGGAAGTACCCAGCCTCAACAGGAGTGAGGAAAAGTATAGAGACATGTTAATGAGAAGAGGGAAGTTGAGGCAACTTGTGTCCCAGAAAGAAAGCAGTGTCCTTGGAGAAAGAGGTGAGCACAGAGGGACTGAGGGTATGAGGGAGATAAGAAGCACTAGAAGGAGGAGATAAACGTTGTGAGAAAAATGGTGTCTCCTGCAGGAGAGTGCGAGGCTCGTGGGCCCACAGTGAGGAGGGTGGCATTCCCTGGGACCAGGCAGGCAGGGTTGGTGGTTTTTCTATTCTATTATCAGCAGGGTTATTTATTTATTTATTTATTTATTTTTAATTGGCGGAAAATTGCTTTACAGTGTTGTTGGTTTCTGCCATACAACAACAAGAATCAGCCATTAAGTATCCATAAGTTGCCTCCCTCCTGAGCCTCTCTCTCCTTCCCGCTTCCCACCCCTCTCAGTCATCACAGAGTGCCAGACTGGGGTCCCTGTGCTATGCAGCTGCCTCCCACTAGTAGCCTGTTTTACACATAATAGAATGTATATGTCAGTGTTACTTGGTCCGTTCGTCCCACCCATTCCTTTCCTCGCCATGTCCGCAAGCCTGTCCTCTACATCTGCATCTCCATGCGTCCCTGCAGATAGTTGTCAGCATTTTTCTAGATTCCATATTTATGTGTTAATATACAATATTTGTTTTTGTCTTTCTGATTTACTTCACTCTGTATAACAGGCTCTAGGCTCATCCACCTCACTACCACTGACTCAAATTTGTTCCTTTTTATGGCTGAGTAATATTCCATTGTATATATGTACCATATCTTCTTTATCCATTCATCTTTCTGTGAACATCGAGGTTGCTTCCGTGTCCTGGCTATTGTTAATAGTCAGCATTTTAGGATCTGAAGAGAACTGAGTGGTAGGAGGACAGTGGAAAGGAGTCTACTATATGGAGTATCTGAGCATGACATCCAGGTCAAAGAGAAGATATATGAGGGTTAGGTTGATCAATAGACAGTGAGAAGGGTGGTGTTCAGGGGCTGGAGATGACAGTGAGGACAGAGGGCGGATGTGCACAAAGGTAAGGATGAGATGAGGTTTGGTCTAGGGTGAGAAATAGATCAACATGTACGTTTTCATCAGCCACTTTGGAACCTGCAAATCATTACTTTTTTTTTCCTTTTTTAAAATGAGCATTCCTCCTGCCCTATGACTGCAGTGTGGTTGCCTGTTCTTAATAGTTGATGGTCTTTCTCCCAGGCACCGTTCATTTCAGTTCTGTTTCTTCTCTTCCCGTTTGGCTTGAACAGCCTGAGATTTTCCATCCTCTCCTGTTCTGAGGTCAGGCTTCTAACGCCTCTCATTTTAGTCTAGGTCAGTGACCCTCAACCTTGCTGCACACTGGACTCTAACTGAGGAGCTTTCTGAAAACATACAAGTGCCCAGGCCCAGCACAGAGAATGTGATTTAATTGGCCTGGGAATTTATTAAACTCCACAGTTGATCTTTGCACATGTTTCCCTAGCCGGGTGTTCTCCTGGGTGAAAATAATGACTCCAGTTGTGTTGCCCACACTGGGAGCTACCTGACGAGCTCAGACCCACCCCTTCTCTAACCATGGCAGTATTACAAGTGTGGCTGCGCATGAGGACTCCAGAGTCTGATGCCTGGATTCCTATCTCAGCTCTGTGATGCTAGGCAAACTCTCAGTTATCTAGACTCCTCAATTTCCTAATGTGCTGATGGGGAATAATAATGCCTACAAAAGGCTTAATTCTCAGAATGTAACATACTTATTAGCACAATGCCTGCCACATAGAAGTGCTCAACAAATAGTAGTTGTTTTTGTTAGTATTTGTGTTGTGATTGCATTAGCTCTTTTTCTAATATGCTGTTTTTTCATAGGACCACACAAATTAATTTCTTCCACATACTATTTTGTGCCTTTACATTGGAAAATCATAGGCTGTTTTTTTTCTAAATTTAAAAAATAATAAAGCTTCATGACTTTAATGATTACAAGTAGCAGGACTTAGTGCTACAATGAAAGTTGGCAAAGATTACTTTTCTAAATATTTAGCTTAGTTTCAGTTTGCTTGGTAAGAGAGTGGCCACAGGATGGCTCTGTCAGAAACCCACAGATGTTTTCAGGACTGAGTGTGGACCATGATTTTTCAAAAAATTCACTCTGGCAGGAACCTGCCCAATGGTAGTTCAGTTATATCTTGCTTTTTCTCAAAACTATGCAACACCAGCAATCTATTTATCACGTGTAATTATTGTTTTAAGTGTCTTTAAAAATAAAGAAAACAATCTGTCCTTTACACCTACCATTCCTTGGTAGGTTCCTTGGTGGGGTAGTCACACCTTTCTGATCAGCTGTCTGCCCCCACTGCAAAGTGATTGTTCCAGAGGCCAAAACTCTTGCTAAAAACAACATTAAACGTAAAATGGACATTAACATACTTGCATTTACAAGCAGTGAAGTTTGTCATCTTCATGTTGTTATTTATGCAGCATTAACCTTTTTCTCCAGATCATTGAGACTGAAAATATGATGGACCGAATTGTGACTGGCTTGTCTGAGTCTAGTGTCAAGGTGCGGTTAGCTGCCGTCAGGTATGAGCTTTAAATGGCCTGAATAAAAATCCTTTGCCATGTGTTTAACCTTTTTCCTTTCCGGACCTTCACCGAGTAAGCACAGAATCCAAATGTTACTTGACCATATTCTCAGGTGAATTCATACAGTGTGTAACACTATTTAACAGAGAAGATAGCTTGAAAAGCCCGTGAAGTCCTGAAGTAGTTGAATTAACGATGTGTGTAGATAAACTTGAAATGTATATTAGTAATTGTGTAATGCCCAGCAGTGTGTTTTAAAAGGAAGAGTTTTGGCTTCTTGTGAAGCTAATTTTGATTATTCTTTGTAGATGTTTGCACAGTTTATCTAGATCTGTGCAGCAGCTTCGAACCAGTTTCCAGGATCATGCTGTGTGGAAACCTTTAATGAAGGTAAGGAGAAAACATCAAGTCCACACCTATTCCCACAGACCCATTAGTGGGCAAGGTAGCTGACAGCTCTCTCTGATCTAAGAGTGTGTCTGATTTTTATGTTAAAGCATTGTGAACATTTATTTCCTCAGATCTGATGTTCTAAGCCTCTTTAGAACACGCGGACTGTGTTTCTGAGGTCAGCATCTCATGTATGACAAGGGAAGTACACACCTGGCTTTCTTTCATTAAATAAAACTTCAGTTACTTTTTAGACTTATATCCAGAGTCATCTTTGTGATTTTTAGTTATTAAAAAAGAAAGGAATCAGCCATTTACAGATATAACCTGTTCTTAGTCTTTTGGCACTCCCTTAATATTTTTTAAAAGTTGTTACTTCCTGCCTTTCCACTCCAGAAAGACTTCTTTATTAAGACCTAAAGGTCTTTCCTTTGAGGGTACACACACAAAAAAGAGTGATTTAGGTCAAAGAATTATCTGAATTGAGACTTAGAATATGCATCAGGTTTCTGCTAATAATGTTATCCCTCATACATTACAGAACCACAAGTCACTGTGGTCTCACCATCTTTTTTCTTTTTTTTTTTTAAGCAACTGTATACTTTGCGTTTGATCTGCACATTTTTTTGTCTAAGTTTTTGGCTTTTTGTTTTGCTTTTTAGTACCTACTGTGAAAGCCTCCGGGCACAGTAAGTCTACCAAAAATTTGTACTACAGAGCTCTTGCCCTCAGTTTAAAGCCTCGGTTACAGTGGAGGCTTCTGTGTGATAGAGTTAGTCAGAATAGTTGGGGGAGGCTTCTGTCAGATTATAAAGTGACTTGGAAGGCAGGAGGATTTCCTAGAGAGGAACAGCCTGAAGAGCAGAAACATTACGTGTGGTGTGTGAAGGAGGACTGAGCACGCCTTCAGGACTGCAGTGGAGGGTGCATGGTGAGCACTGGGTAGAAGGTGGGCACCAACTGGAAGGGTTGGGCCAGTGCCTTCCCCAGGAAAAGGAGTTTACCGTTACTGTTAGTGTTACTGTTGCCACTCTTTCTTGTTCTTAGATTGTACCTTTTTTGTAGTAGCTTCATCTTAGTTTATTGATTCTGTCCATTCAAGATTTTTTTTAAAGTGCTGTCCTATTTCCCAAAATAACTTCCAGATATTTTCTCTGGAGCCATTTTCTGATTACTCAGCTCAGTACCCCTCCTCTATCATATGAATCAGAAGTGGTTTCTGATTAGTTCTGCCCAGGCACAAGTTGGGTGAGCAGTCTAAAAGGATTTGTGCCCTTGGGTACATGTGGGTATAATTACCATCAAACTATTACTATTTTTGCACATTTAAAGTATAGTATTAAAAGCCTGAAAGTAAATGAGTGATTTATTTCAGGTACTTTTAGGTTTTTCTTAGTTCAGAGATTGCTTGCATGTCTATTGATTCTTTCCCCCCTTTTTCTTGTCTGTGTTTTTAAATGTTGATTAGCAAACTGTGTTTTTAAATGTTGATTAGCATGTGAAATCAGGTTAAAAGCCCAGGGCCCCAGGGAGGACGTCCGGCTGCCTCACTTTTCTGAGTCTAAAAATGGGATGACGACCTAGGGCTTTTGGTGACAGAGTGTGCGGCTCTAAAGCACGTTACAGCTTTCTTGCATGTTTAGCTTGGGTTTTGTGAGTGCATTGCTATTTACCCCCATGAAATCACGTGTACAACATTCTGCTTTGTAACTGGACTTGTAATATCACTTTTTTCTGTTACCACCCATTTCATGTTAGCTGCATTGTTAGTCAGCTTATAATTAAATTAACCGTGAATCATTTTAGCGGCCTGTGAAGTGGTAACTAGTCCATTTTGTGGTCTTTTGACAGTTTTTATAATTTGCATCATTGGCTAATTAGTTGATATTTAAAATTCTTTGACGATTTCTCTGTGGTTTCATGCTTGATTTCTTTTTGAGTATTTGTTAAAGAACAGTTCTGTATGTTTTCCTTGCTGTTCAAGTTCTCTGACGATGTGTCTGCTTTCATCATTGGTTTTGATTTCCTGTCTCATCCTGTTGTCTGCTTAGTCGTTGTCAATCCAGACCCCCACCCCCAGCCCCCAAGGATGTAGTTTACCCATCCGTCTCCCCTCCCCCGCCCCCCCACTTGCTCTGGTCACAGTTGTGCTGTGGTCCACAGCATGTGTGCCCTTAGTCGGGTTTGTGCTTTGTCTTCATGTCTCATTAAATGATGTTTTTCCCCCATAGCAGTAAGTTGAATTGGTGTATCACTATGCAGTTACAGGAGAAGGCAATGGCAACCCACTCCAGTACTCTTGCCTGGAAAATCCCATGGAGGAACCTGGATGGCTGCAGTCCATGGGGTCGCACAGAGTCGGACACGACTGAAGTGACTTAACTTAGCAAACTATGGAAGAGTAGGCATTCAGTTTTAACTAAAACTTTCATTTGTGGATTATTATTTTGGTGAAATTCTATTTGGTCAGTATTGGATGTCAGCTTCTAAATTTCATGTGTTATATCTGATACTGTACTGAGTAAATGCTCTCAAGAATTTCTTGAATTTTTCTAGCATGTCTTTTGTTTTATTATTTAGTGTTGTCTATTTGAGAATAAAACTTGGTAAAAGCACATGAATCTCTGTAAAACAAATAATATTTTTTAAAATGAATCATAAAAGTAAAGCAACTTTGTGAAACAAGTAGTAACTATTTATTACTGGTTCTTTTTTTAAAAAATACACATTTTGAAAGTTATTTTTTTTCTTAACAAGACACAGAAAAATACACATTTTGAAAGTTATTTTTTTTCTTAACAAGACACAGAATGTCCCTTCCTCCCAAAATACACTACCCTGAATTCATATTATTGTAAATTCCTGAACACATAGACCAGAAACAAAGCAACTTTTTAAAGCCTTGTTTGGCATTCACTTATTTCAACCAATGATTCTAGTAGTATAATTTCGGAAAATCATTATTTCTCTTAATTCATAAGCATTCTTTGAGTGCCCACTTTGTGCAGTGCCACTTAGGCCTGGATAAATTAAACTATAGATATTATTACAGATTCTTCTTTCAAAAAGCTTTAGTTTGTAAGTAGGAAAGATTGGCAGGGCTGCACAAAGAATTTGAATAATGGACAGTAATATCGGCCCTAAGAGAGCTCACAGATAATAGCAATGAACTCAGGAATATAGAATGACTTCTTTTTGGAAGGGCTTCAGGAAGGCTTCTGGAAGAAGATGACTTTAAAGCATGGATAGAGATGTAGGAAGGACATGGCAAGGGAAAGGAAGGGTGAACAGAGTGTTTTTGATCTTTATCACCCAGCTAACAATTCACAGGAGACTTAAAACGCAGTACTTTAGGAGAATTGCTTTGATTTTGTAATTCTTGTTTGTTCTTAACACGGGAACTTTAGACTTGATTTACCTGAAGAAAGCAGATAATCATTTAACTCTGAATTTTTTCTTTTCTTTAATGATCCATTTCCATTTTGTGTAACTAGAACTCCTAGGATTCCTTTTGGGGTCATAAGCCTGATCCTAGTCTGATTCCAAGTGCAAAGGATTTCTTTGAAGTGGATATGGCATATAACTGGTGGTGCTTATGAAGCCTTCTCTCTTTGAATCTAGAAGGAAGGGGTTCTGATAATAGCAATGGCAATTAACCTTTGTCATCAGGCTGTGTTGTCTTCTCTGAGTTCAGCAGGAGTCCATGATAGTTTGCTGTATAACTTGTATGAGTCTGATATTGTGCCTGATAGCAATTATGGCAAGGAGTTACCTTTTTTAAAACCTTATTTTTATGTAGCCATTATTGTGTGATAGTTTCTACTCTAAAATCTTTTTATATATTAATTTTCATACAAATCCCTGAAGCAGACTCTGTTATTATCCTCATTTTACAGGCAAGAAATTCATAAACTTATTGAGTAATTGAACTGAAATTTGCATTCAGGCATTCTGCATTCTTATTTCCATGCTATGCCACTTCCCTTATTCAGCAAATGACATTTAATCTTAAATATTCCCATCAAGGAAGTGTTGTGAAGTTTCAGAGAGGTTAAGAAATGTGCTTAAGTTCACACGTCTAATAAGTGGAGGAGTGACGGTTGGAACCAGGACTATGTGATTCCAGTCCTGAGAACCAGTTCTTCACCTTGCTCTTCCTATGTCATAGTTTGATCCATCCACATTCCTGTTCAGATGGGTCCTTCCAGAAGCAATGGAAAGGCTCAGGCCCTCGGGCAGTTCTGTGGTTTCATAAGTACCTGATGTGGTGGAATCAATTGGGTTAACTTGCCTCAGAGCAGTTCTCTAGTCTTTAGACTTTTTGCATAGAGCACCCCATCCCTGACTCGTGTCTGTCTCGTTTTCCATGTAGCAGTGAGCTGTAGTTCTCCAGCAAGACAGTCCTGAGGGCCCTATAGTCATAATGACAGCACTGGGTGAAGTCTCACTCAGTGTCAGGTGGATCTTTCCTCTCTCTCCAAGATGAGAAATCAGATTAAAAGATAAATTGCTTTTGTTCTCATTTATTCTGATGATCTCACCTGCACGATTGCAAACTATTAATAGTATCCTTTTTTTTAAATTCCATAGGTTTTACAAAATGCACCAGATGAAATCCTAGTAGTAGCATCGTCCATGCTATGTAATCTCCTTCTTGAATTTTCTCCAAGCAAAGAGGTTAGTGTTGATTTTCTCTTCCTAGATGACTTCTGCCCAGTCTAGAGCTTAGTTAAATAATTTTCACAGTAGTTGACATTAAAATTTGAGGCTTGGGTTTTAACACTACTTCTGAATTGTTTGGATGTTGGATGTTGGGGGGCATTAAATTAATTTTAAAATATAGTTGTCATTCCCTGTTATCCCTTCTCTGCCTGGCATATGCAGTTTATTTTAAAGATATTATAGCTTATAGTCAATCTGAACTGTCTAAAATTGTAAATATAGAAAAATTACACAAGTAATAGACCGTTTTCAAATTATATTTACTAAAGAATAAATTAAGACCCAATTTTGTAAACCAAGATTACATGGCATTGCAAGGAGATAACTGCTGGCACTGAAAAGTAATCTTTTTTTTTTTTAAGCTTTATTTTGAAAAGTAATCTTTTTAATGTTAATGGTTCTTATTTCGGGAGGGTTTACATTTGGGATTTTTTCCCCCTTATATGCATTTTATAAATTGTTTTTATGATAGAGAAAATGGAAATTAATAAAAGGAAGAGGTTACCTGATAGAATTAGTTTTACAGTGTTGAAATATCTCTGGTCTGCCTAGTCATGAGCTAGGTTTGGACACCATCCCTTATTAAGTGCATTTAGTGTCCCATTTTGGTGAATTTCTTTCCTGCACTGTAATACTTCAGGCTTTCAACTGGTATTTAGGAAGACATTAGTAATGAAGTGGTGGTTCAGAGACTGTCATTCAGCAAGCGGAAATCTTGGGACAAAGTGGGAGAGACTGGTAGTTGTTCTGAAAGAAGGGGAGGCAGGATAGGACACCAGAGCGCCTGTCTCTGCTGAGGATGATGTGGTTGCAGTCAGTGTGACACTTTTAATCATCCTGAACAGCTACCTTCAGAATATTTAGGGTGTAGCTAGAAAGGAAGGTAGATGGGCTCTGGTGTAGAGTCATTAACATGATTAATTTTTTAGTGTTAAAAGTAAACTGTATTCTTAACTGGAAGGGAAGGAAATGGTATAAGCATTTATTGGGCTAGTTGACACAATTGGAATATGGACTAGTTTCAATAAAAGTATTGTTTTACTGTCAGTTTTTCTGAATTTGGTAACTGTTCCATGGTTATCTAAGAGACTATCCTTGTTCTTAGGAAATACTCATTGAGGTATTCAGGGTAAAGTGGCATGATGTTTTCATTCTACTTTTAAATGGTTCAGAAAAAGGATAAATAATGTGAATATGGGTGTGTAGAATGCGAGACATAGTGATAAAACAAATATGGCAGCATGTTAAAAATTGGTGAGTCTGGGAAAAGAATATATGAAAATTTCTTAAATTGGTCTTTCTACCTTGTAAGTTTAAACTTATTTTAAAATAAAAAGTTTTTTTTAACTGTACAGTTTGTACTAGTAAAGTGTATTTTTCTTCAAAAATGTCATCTTGAAAGGCACTGACCTTTGTCTTGGTATGCAAGTCTGAATTGCTTAAGATATTTCTAGAACCCATTTCAAAAATAGACCTTTCAAGCATTCGTTGGTGATGGTAAATCAGTCCTCTAAGGCTTGAATTTTTTAGAAACTATCAAAACCTATTTTCAGCCAAATATCATAAATAAAGCAAGTCGTCAGACTAACACATGCTATTTTAGGCATAAAATGTATCACATTTAATACCTAAAATATTTGACTAAATATTTATACCTATACTTGACTATAAAAGCACAAGACTATTTTGCTTGTATAATTGATAGATAGTCCTGAAAGTAATTCCAAAAGCTGAATTCTGCCACACATTGATGAATAAGGTTAACAGTTTGGAAGGAAGTAAGTTCTGTTCTAAACCAACCATGTCGCTTCATAGTCACAGTTTGTGAAGAACACTGGGATGCATGCTGCAACAGGGCAGGGAGTGGCTGTCTCAGAGGAGGGCAGGGAGAGTGTGGGACTAGGTGACAGACCATAAGGGCAAGAGTGAACGTGCACAGTAGAAGGACATCCCGAGTCTTTCAGGACTGCAGGGAAAAAGGAGACAACAGGCTTTACTTTGGCTTTTGGATTTGTGACAGAGTCATTGTCCCTTCACTTGCCCTTCTCAAGGTGATTTTTGTAGCCACCTCACTCCCTGCCTTGTGAAGGTTGCTTGGAATTGGTAAGAGGAGGAAAGAAATCGTAGGCAGAGTGCCAGGCTGTGTATATTATATACACTTCATTTACAAACCTGACTTTAAAACTGTTTTTTCTCCTTTCCAATCACAGCCAATTTTAGAATCAGGAGCTGTAGAGCTACTTTGTGGACTAACCCAAAGTGAAAATCCTGCTTTACGAGTGAATGGAATTTGGGCTCTAATGGTATGTTTCACAAAGAGGAGAAAGCAGTTACTGAAGTTAAAACTAAAGAATGTTTTATTTGGAATGTCTGAAATTTTCTTTTTTAAAAATCTTAGCTCTTTTGGCTCAGTTTTCAAAAGACTTAGGACCTAAAAGATTTCGTTCACCTTTCAGATTTGAATATAAGCAAGCTTCTTGGCCACTGTGTTCCTTGGTTCTCCTATTTATTAAGAAAAGCAGAATTTTGGGGAAAAAGTTTTCCTCATCATGAACTCGTTGATATCTGTGTAGAGCTATGTACTTTTACAGGGTGGTTTTGTGTCTCCTTTAAAACGTCTTTGTGAAGTAAGCTAGAGTATACGTATTTTACAGATGAGAAAACTAAGCAGAGTGGTTGAACAGCTTGCGCAAGGTAAGAGAGTTAGGGTGTACATGCTCAATCATTTCTTAGCAGTTTCTAGTGAATAACTTGTAATAATCTGAATTCTAAAACTGTGTGACTATGAAGTCAGAAAACCATTTTTCCTTAAAACTGTTTCAAATAAAATCTATTGAAATTGAAAATAAAGCATAATTCTACATGAAGTTTTTAAACATAATTATATCAGTTATAATTCAATCCAATATGCCAGAAACTAACCTAAGAGTTTATATTTGCTATCTGTAATGTTTATTTTACATTATATTGGTATAGATCCACCTTGCAATTGAGAAATAGAATTTAGAGGGTAAATGAATTATCTTAGGCCTCACAGCTAATACATGCTAGAAACTAGTTCTGGGCCTGTCCCCAGCCCATGTTCATCCTCTGGTACTGTGCTGTCTGCTGTCTTTTCATCCAAATTTTGGGATGGAATTAATTGTCTTTCAGGAAAGCACTGAGTATATCAGATTCAGTTCTTTTTCTTCTTAACAGCTTTTGGACTTCTCTTTCTTGAAACTCCCAGGAATTTTTTTCCCCCTCACTTTGTACTCAGCCTCCTTTTCAAGCTTTTTCTCAGGAGACGGTCCCCCAAGTTTCATTTCCCAGTTTCCACTTCCCTTTACACTATAGTTTCAGGGACTTCATCTGCTCTGATGGTTTCAGCTCCCCTCACAGAAGAGGTTACTTTGGAATATGCATATCCAGATAGAATTGTTCCCTGTTTCCCAGGTTGTCACTTCAGTGGCTAATGGGACTTCATTTGAGGGCTCTCTGTCAAGTACAGTTTTAATGCTGAAAACTAAACTTACTCCACTCTTCAAATTCATATTAACTGTCTTATTCTCATCAATCTCCTTATTACCAGCTGTTATGTTCTCGTTCACAGAATATAAAACCTTGGAATTCTCTTTGGCCTGGGTTTCTTGACACCCAACCCAGTACTCTTTTTGCTCTGAGATGTTGCCTGTATTCGGAATTTCATCTTTCATATGTCTTAGATCCTTAATTTCAAAAAGTTCCTGAAGGGCAATAACCACATATTATATTAAGTCTCTAGTGTACAAGAGATTTTTAAACCGGAAGTTGATTTATGAATTATTTGGAATTTGCCTTTTTTTTTTTTTCTTCAGACTTGTTGTTATAGCTTCAGGTTAAGCTAGGGTAATCTATAATATGTCCAGAAAGGAGAAAAAGGAGCAGAATAGCTCCTGACCATCTGGGGCTGCTGGTCTGAGGCGCATCTCCACCCCCGAGAACCTCCTGCATGGTATGGCCAGCCATATCAGCAGTAACAGAGAACTGTGAATGCAGTAGGCGGTTTGTGCCTGTAAAGTTAACAAAACCCACTGTTTATTTTCATGCATAATAGAGGAGTAGCTTTAAGTCTTTCTCAAAGTACTTGTCACAGTATAACTGTTAGCAGTCGTTTTGTTATTGAAGTACACAGACAGCAACTTGATAGCCAGAAGGGTATTCTTGAAAATAATAACCAAGCTCATAGATACAGAAAACAAATTGGTGGTTCCAGAGGTGGGGGTGGGGGTGGGAGAAATGGGTGAACTGTTTTGTTTTTGTAGTTTAAATAAATTGAACTAAATAAATGAAATTTTAAAAATTATAATAGTAGATTTTGTATTTATTTGAGAAATCTTAAGACATGAAAATGCCATGTCAGAAAGTGGTCGTATTTCTCATTGAGGAATATGTATAGGAGTGACAGTTAACTTTTCTGTTGACAGACAGAATTATAGGTGATAAACAAGAATTAGAAAAATAATGTGACTTATCCTTAAGGATTTTCTGCCGATTCTGTTTATACTTTGAAAATTATCAGAATTACTATTAAAATATAATTTAATAAAGCAAATGTAGATGTGATTCTTGAAACTTCTTTAATCCTTCCAGAATATGGCATTTCAGGCTGAACAAAAAATAAAAGCAGATATTTTGCGAAGCTTGAGTACTGAACAGCTCTTCCGGTTATTATCAGATTCAGATTTGAATGTGCTGATGAAGACATTGGGACTTCTTAGAAACCTACTCTCTACTCGCCCTGTAAGTAAAGTCACCCCAGTTTCCAAATTAACTAGCCTGGCATATACATTACAGAGCACTGCCCTGCCTTCTCTGCTCCCATCAACATCTGCCTAGAAGTTATGGTCGAAGGCGTGCCCCTTGCCAGAGAAGCCAGGAGCTGATATTTAGACCTGTCACCTTGCTAGGCGTTCTGGAGCTGCTTCACCATGTGGCCTCCACTCCTGCACTGCCTGTCCTGGCTCCCCGTCTTGGTCCTCCGTGCTAGATGGGAGCCTGCCTTTGTTGCTTTATTCTGATTTGGTTTGCCGGCCAGAATGGGTTTTCTCATCTGCCTAGATCGCTTATCTCTGGGGCCTGAGCTTCTGTCCCTTGAGAGACTTCTCAGTGCCATCTCCTTGCCCACATTGACTGGACTGACCTCTACAGGTGTCAGCCTGGAGAGCAGTGGGCATATGTCAGAGCAGGATAGGCTAAGCCTTGTTGTGGGGTCTTTCTTGGTATTCTCTAATGTTCCCTAAGCAGCAGGGTCAGTGGCCTTCAGGCAAATAAAGAAATATGGGTGGTTCCCTTCTGCGTGCATCACTTGTATTAGGAGTCCTTTCTGTACATTTGTGCCGCAAAAGAGTATTAGTGAATCTACACCATATTTTCCAGGTCCCTGGCTTCTCCCCCTCCCCCATCCATTTTTTAGCTTCCTTTCTATTTAGTATCTTTGGCCTCAAGAATCCTGAGTGATTGCAGTTTTATATTATCAGGCCAAGTCTCTGCTATCTTCATCTTGAAGTCATCAACAGCAAAATATTGAATCAAAATATAGCTTCACGACATAATACAGGCACACCTTGGAGGTACTGCTGGTTTTGGTTTCCAGACCACTGCAATAAAATGAGTCACAAGAATTTTTTTGATTTCCCAGTGCATATAAAAGTTACATTTACACTGCACTATAGTCTGTTAAGCATGTAATAAGCATTATGTCTTAAGAAGAAAATGTACTGTTAATATGCCCTAATTAAAAAATAATGCTGTTGGAAAAATGGCACCAATAGACTTGCTCCACACAGTTACCACAAACCTTATTAAAAAAAAAAAAACAACCACAATATATCAGCAGCATGCAGTAAATTGACTTGAATTTGAGCAAACTGGGAGATAGTGGAGGACAGAGAAGCCTGGAATGCTGCAGTTCATGAGGTTGCAAAGAGTTGGACACAACTTAATGACTGAACAGCAACAGCATACTTGTAAACATGGTTCTGTGGCCTCTGGTCCTGAACTCATGGTGTTCTCTTTGAAGCAATTGTGTACTGCACTGTATTGTTTAACTTTGGGAAGCCTTCTGTCCTTTCCTATTGTCTTTTTCTTTGTTCTCCAGATGATAATTGTGGATTTCCCATTGTTTTGCAGCACATAGATAAAATAATGAGTACTCATGGAAAGCAAATTATGCAAGCCGTCACCCTTATTTTGGAAGGGGAGCATAACATTGAAGTCAAAGAGCAGGTATGTGTTCCCTTTTTTTTTTTGAGGAATATCTTTTGAGTGTGAGTACCAAGAGGAATGATAGTTAGGAACCTCCTGAGTCACTCTGTTGCAAAAGACAGTGCTGAGTTCAGAAGTGCTACAGACACGGGAAGGGTTTGAAGGAAAAGACCCTCCACCATCCCTGAAACTCTTTTCAAGAATTCTTCCTCCTGGAATGGAAGAAGACACGAGCAGAGTCTGTAGTTGTACCCTCTGTGTCGTGCACCATATATACTCTGTCACTGTGGGGATGGACACCTCTGACCATCTTAGAGTGAATCCTTTTCCCAGGATTCACATTTCTAGCCCTCCTTATCACTATGATCTGAACCAAAGTCCTGCAACTTCCTGATGAAAAACCCCTTATGCTGAAGACATCTTTTATTTCTTTACTCTCATACATCCCTCTTCCTTATTTCTATCCCATACCCCTTCTTTCTGTTGTGTTTCAATAGGGCAAGTTTAGGATAGACGTAAAAGTACAGAGGCTGTATGTTCATTAGGGAACAGTTTGGGAGTTACTTTTCTCTAGTTCCTGGGGTTTATTACAAGATTTTTAACATAGTATATATGACATTTTGTCATAAAAGAAAAAGTCACCTGCACACATATTTTTAATGCAAGATCTGAGATAATGGTAATGTTCAGCTTCCTGACTTAAATGTTGGCTCTATGGGTGTGTTCATTTCACAGTTCATTGAGCTGTACACTTACATGTATGGAAGAAACTTGCCCAAGATCATCTGTGGAGAGTTGGACCCAAAGTCTAACTGCAGGGCCCACTTCCTTACCCTCTGTGTTCCTGAGCTAAAGCAATTCATCAGGCTTCAGAAGAGCAGTCCAGGAGGCAAGAGTAGTAGGACTTGGGAGCTTTGTTGGAATTTGTGAGCAAAGAAGGTGATAGATTTGACAAGGTGATTTTAGACAAACATTTTAGGTGATTCTTATTGAAATTCAGTATTGAACAACTATGTTTTTTGATGAACAAAATTTGAACACAGAAAAACTATGATCTTGTAGGCATCACTGAAGTTAAGGTAAATGAGATTCGTTTCTAGAACACAATAAAGAAGATGCAGTGGTCAAAATAAACTGTTCTACATGGAGAGCATAGAAGTTTGTCTGTAAAGACAGCTCACCTAGATAGAATTCCACTAACTTGAAAAGCGAAGCAAGGTAAAAGGTGAGGCAAGATTCGGATGGGGGCAAAAGAAAAGACCAACAACAATAAGGTGTTTTGGTAGAATCCAGTGATACCTGCCCACACAGGTTTGGGTAATGGGAAGTGTGGGTGACTGTGGGGAGGCTTAAACTGCCTGCTTTTTAGCTAGAAGTTTAATTCTTCTCAAAAGAATCAAAGATACATTCTCTTTTTCTATTTTATTGAGGTATGTGAATATACAATAAGGTACATATATTTAAAGCATACATTGTGATAAGGTGACATATGTATGCCATGAAACAATCACTGTGATCAAGATAGTGAACATATCTATCTGTCCTTAAAACAGGAACACAAGAAGTGTTCCGTTCTAACCACTTCTATTGAGCATCATCCTAAAACTGCATTATCCATTTCAGGGGTTTAGCACACTGTTTCTACAAAGAGCAAGGTAAATATTTTAAGTTGGCAGGCTATACAGTCTCTGTAGCAACTTCTTAACTGCGATGTTGTAACCTGAAATCAGGTATAAACAATATGTAAGCAAGTAGATGTGGCTGTCTTCCAGTAAAACTTTATTTACCAAAACAGGTATTGGGTTGGGTTGGATTCAGCCTCCAGGCCATAATTTGCCAATTATTACTCTGTATCATTGATTTCCAGTTGTTCACATGAAAACGTCTATGTGTGTGTGTGTATGTGGCTTTTCTCTCTGCTCCCTGGCTCATGTCTTAAATTGGCTTGGCCTAAGAACTAAATTAGTCTCTTTAAGATTTGGTTTCTTGTCTCCATCAGAATACTCAGTAAGAGTGTGTGGGCTTGAGAGCAGAACTGTAGCTCACTGTGCCATGCTGGACAAGCCTGAGAATGCATGGGTGTATTCTAACCTGCAAGAAGGGGAATCACTTGCCTGTCTTGCTGGCCTAGTCTATTCTGAGGGTTGTTTCCTGAAATCCTCCCTTCTATCCCTTGTCCTAGTAGGTAAGAGAGAGGTAGTTCTTCCCTGAAGTGAAGTCGCTCAGTCGTGTCCGACTCTTTGCGACCCTGTGGACTGTAACCTACTAGGCTTCTCTGTCCATGGGATTCTCCAGGCAAGAATACTGGAGTGGATTGCCATTTCCTTCTCCAGGGGATCTTCCCGACCCAGGGATCGAACCCGGGTCTCCCGCATCAGAGGCAGATGCTTTAACCTCTGAGCCACCTAGGGAAGTTCTTCCCTAGGTGAGTCTAAATTCTTGTCCATAGTTAGAGTCCAATCCTGTTTTTCCTCTTTACTGTCTCCTCAGTCCTGAGAAATTCAAGGGTGTTGTGCCTGTCAACACTTCTGACAGGCTCACCATGTACCAGGGCACTGAATCTGACGTCTTCCTCAGGTCATCTCTCTCCCACTTGTGGGGCATATCAGGGTCTCCTCATTATGATCTAAGCACCCTGGAATAATAGTCCCCCAGTGCCTTGGATCATAAATGGTCCATTTTCTGTTTCCTGTATCCTAGGGACAACCTCAGTACTCACTCCTTAACAATCTAATCACTGTGGTGGTGTTAACCCAGGAAAAATAAGACCATATACCCTTTAAGATATTTGAGGGTCTGGGCCATAGGAAGAAAACATCCTCCTCAATTAGCTATAACCTGTAAGCTTAACTAACTAAAGTCTAGCAAAGAAAAAGGCTAAAATTGGAGAAAATATATTTGAATTCAGATCCCATGCCCACCTCTGGTCACTTCTCTTTGAGTGATTCCTTACTGTGCTCGTGGACTTGATGTCACTTCCTCCAAGAAACCTTCCCTGGCCCTTCCCTGCCCTTGTGTTGTCACACAGATGGACTTAGTGCTTTCTCAGTTCTGTTTTCACCTCAGTTGCACCACAGTGAAATGTAACTGTGTGTTTGCCTTTGGAGTTAGGGAGTGTGTCCTGTTCCTATCTCAGCCTGTTGCCCAGTGGAGTGGGCAAAGTTCAGGCCCATTACAGGTGCTCGGCCAGGATTTGTGGAATAGCTGGGGCTGGTACTGGCTCACTGTCCCTGCCACAGGCTCTTCACCTTTACCTTAATCCCTGCCACCTGCTGGTCTGGCTGTGAGGATGTAACAGCTGACAAGAGCAGGCTCTTCTTCCAGTACCAGGGTGGGCACTGTCCTCAAGAGTGCCAGCTGGCACAGGCTCCCTCCACCCTCCACATTAGGCCAACCTGGGACCAGCTCCTGCACACATTTTGCTTCCCTTTCTGTTCCCTCTGGTAGGGTTCCAAAAAGTCAAGAGGTCCTCATCTCATTAGGCTAATGGACAGTGTCAGGTCTTTATCTAGAAGGTCATGGGCTTGGAAACAAGTAGCATCTAGAAGGAGGGGTAGGGGGAGTTATAACACCTACGAAGCTTCTACTCAAGAGACTACTGCTTTGAAGAAACCTTATGGGTTAGTAGTAAGACTGCCTCTTAAAATGAAATTTTCAAGAAAATAATAATAAATTACATTTACCCTTTGATTTTTGTGATAACATGGCCGTGGCTGCCTTTGCCTAGCAGTGATGACTTATGCCCAGAAAGAAGCCTCTGAAGCATTTGGGTTCTTGTCTACCTAAGGCAGACTTTTCTTAGGTGTGGTTACTTTTTTGGGCAGTGGCGTTAGGGGATAAGAAATCAGGGCATTCAGAGGGGAACATGTGAGAATCGGGAACATGTACTGCAGGTGGGAAATTGCCCAGGTTCTTGAAAGAGCTTGAATCTGGGGACTTCAGAACTTTCCTGACCTCCCACCCTTTGTTCTTTTCCAGACACTGTGCATCTTAGCCAACATAGCAGATGGGACAACAGCAAAAGAACTTATTATGACCAATGATGACATCCTGCAGAAAATCAAGTATTATATGGTAGGCCTTTGTCCCTTGCATGACTCTACACTAGCTGCACGTTAGAAGGCGAGCACAAGTAGCCCTGCTAGCTCAAAACAAATTGTGCAGAAATTAAGCAAAGAAGAGACTCCTGTGTAACCAATTCCAGATATCCTCTTCCATCCTGAAAACTGAAACAACACCAATCCCTGAGGCTTGTACCACTGGGCAGTGTTCCCGCTCGTCACCCCATTTTTCACCCTGTCATCTGATTACACCCTTCTTACGCAGTGAAGAACTTGGGCCCTTGGCCGTCTCTCAGTGCTCCTAATCCTGTCTTCCCTCTCAAAGCTTCAGTCCTGTGCAGATGAACCTCTAGTCTCTGATACCTCTGGCTCTTACTCTTTGACCAGTTTGTTTTCAATCATAATCTGCTACCTACCTGTGGACACCTCAGCTATGTACTGCCAGAGCCTTACCCAGGATCTTGTCATCACCAGAAATTGCCCCTTGCCAAAATCTGGAAGTTAGACATGCTTCCTCTCTTCATTCTGTCAGTGTCTCCTAGGGAAACCCTAACTGTGGATGAACCTGTCTGCTCTTTGCCTGCATGGCGGAGTTAACAACTATAGAGAAAGGCGCAAAACCAGACGGGCTGGTTTCTTGTTAAATGCACACCCACGTGTGCACTCAGCACTGCTCAGCGTCCCCCTTTGCTTCTCCAGCGTGCTGGCACCTCCATTCTCCACAAGAATAGGCTCTTACCTTCTCATTCTTTAGACCTCTCCTTCTCGTTCCCTCATCACTCCTAGGGGTGACCCCACCTTTTGTTTTATGAAGGAAATAGAAGCCAAAGTCCTTCAGTGGTTGCCTATTACACCTTGAATAAAATCCATCCTCGCCCCCTTTTGCTGCCTGTTAAGTCCTGCATGACCGGGCTCATCTGTGCCCCCAGCTCCTTTCTTTCCCCTCATACCTTTGTGCACTAGTGTGGCCTCTTTTTGTTCTTCAGAGAGGCCATGCATGTTCTTTCCTGCCTCGGGACCGTCACACATGCCTGCCACTCGGCCTGGAGTACTCTTCTCTCCATTCCTTCATGGGGTTCCTTCTCACCTGTTGGATCTTAGCTCAGCTGACACTTCCTCCTGGACTCTTGTCTGCGCAGGTTATTCTTTGTTACTGCATCCTGTTCCCTTCGGAGCACTTAGCTCAGTTATCACCCCTTACAGTTGTTTGTTAGTGAATCTAGTGAGCATAAGCTTCACGAGGGCAAAGATTATGTCAGTTCTGTGTACAGTTGTATATCTATCACTTTGTATAGTGCCTAGCCTTTAAGTATATGCTTGATAAGTGTTTGATGAATAGAAAAGTACAACTTCAACCAGGAACCCCACTACCTTTCCAATACCAGATCCACGTAGAATCGCCGTAATCTGTTAAAGGTTTCTCTGGACTTCCCACGCCCATCGAGGACACCTGTCTCTCTGCTGCTGTTCAGAGCCAGACTTCTCAAGAGCATCTTCTGAATGTGCTCCCTCCTTCCTCACCTCTAAATTCACTCTCAACCCACTTCATCTGGCCTCCACCCCCATTGTTCAGCTCAAACTGTTCTGGTTAATGTCACCATTGACTCCATGATGCCAAGTCCAAAGCCTAGTTTTCTTTCCTCATCTTACCTTATTCACAGCAGATTCCAACTCAGCTGGCTGTTTCCTTCTCCTGGAAACATTCTTTTCCCCTGGCTTCCATGACATTATGCCTCCCTTCTTAGCCCTGGACCCTCTTCTCTTCTGTTCCTCGTGTGGTCCTGAGATTGATGGTTCAATGCCTCTGTTGCATAGCGGAGGGAGCTCGCGAAGACTGTTGTTTGGCCCCTTTCCTCATGAGATTCTGATTTAATAGTTCTGAGGTTATAGCCTAGGCATCAGTGTTTTTTTTAACCAACTTCCAGGTGGTTCTTTTGTGTAACCAGAGTTGAGAATCTTTGGTTTTGGGAACCTCATCCACTCCCATGGCTTTGACTGTCATCTCTGTTCTTTGTTTGGTTTCTGGGCTCCCGTCCAGTAGTCAGTTCTGATAGATTAGTCATTATAGTTTTTACACTGTCATTATAGTATTATAGTCATTATAGTATTTACATTGATACCAAGCAATGCAAAACACAACAACATGGCCTTCAAAAGCCTTGACAAGAAGCTACTCCGATGGTGTCTATAGTTTTACACATGCTGGTTGTTTTCTTCATGAGGGGAGCAAGATCCAAGGGCCACGTGGAGGGTACACCTCCAGCCTAGACCTCTCTTCGGAGCTCCGGACTCACATATCCTTCTGTCTCCTCCGCATCTCCATGTGGCTGCATGAAGCTTCTTGACACTGATGCTTAAAAATCAGTTCTTAAGTATCTCCCCTAAACCTGAATTTCCCTCTCCTGACCTTTTCTGTCTCAGTATAGTGGCTCTGCCATCTACCCTGTTGCTCACCTCTAGGAGTCAATCTTGATTTCTCCAGCTCCTTCACCTCATTAATCCAGTTTGTCAGTAGGTCCTGTTAGCCTTCCCCAAGACCGATCTGTGTGCTGTTGACTTTTTTCTGTCACCATAACCCTCACCCTAGTTCAGGCCACAGCCTCTTATACCCTGTTGACCATGATAACCTCCTAGATACCTCTACACTGTCATTCCAATCCCTTCAGCCTGGATGATCTTCTAAAAATGTAAGTCAGATGTTATCCCTCCACTGCTTAAATCCTTCAGGGCTTCCTGTCGACTCAGTGAAATCCATCCTTACTCTGGCCTACAGGGGCCCACAGTTAGCCATGCCTGCTTCTCCACATTTTACTCTGCTTTTCCTTCTCAATATGCACAGCTCTACAATTTCTTCTTACCGCAAACCCTTTCAGGAACTTTTCCTTCTTGGTGCCTCTTGATACTTGTATACCTGGCACCTTCCTAGTTGTTATTCTTCCTCTGCATAAGTATTGCCTCCTTAAAAGAGATCTTTTCTGTATGTTTTACTTAAAATTAGTGAAAACTTCACCCTTTAGTTTTCTCTATCAAGCAATTTGTTTTCTCAAAAAAAATTCATTGAGTGAATGCTGGATGTAAATACTTAGTGTTGCAATATAAATAAGTTTGTTTATTCAACAAATACTCATTCATGGCCTGATGCTGGGAGTAGATGGTGCATTTTATTCTGTTTTGTCTTAGTGGACCCCAAACTGGACAGCTCTGTAAAAGCCTTGGCAGGTAGGAGGGAAAAAGAATCACCAGCCATAGAATTCTAATGAAGGAAACCATGTCCTTTGCTTAATTTAGATACAGTTTTACGTGGCAAGAAGAGCCCATCCCAGCCTTCAAGAAACTGTTGAGCATATATTGTGTCATTGTATTTCCCAGATATGCATGAGTTATTTAAGTGTACTGAGAACTTTATTTTTTAAAATTGAAAAATCATCTGTATGAACTTCCCTGGCGGTCCAGTGGTTAGGACTCCATGTGTCCACTGCAGGGTACAGATTTGACCTCCAGTCAGGAACTAACATCCCATATACCACATGGTGCAGCCAAAAAAAATCATCTGTAAAGATGTTTAGGGTCCTCTTTCATTTAAGAAAAAGCACTCTATATGGATAAATAATAACTTAAGCAAAAATGGTTGTACTTTCTGTACATTATTAAGAGAAATCAATGAGAGTGTGTTTTAGAAGAATAAGGAGACTCCTTAAGAATAGTAGAGACTCCGTCAAGTTTTTTATGCTGTTCCTAAAGAAACAGGAGCAATTCGTATCAGATATTCAGTAGCCAAAGAGATAAACATTAAGTGCACATCCATCCAGTTTATTGGCCCTGAATGCTTCCTGATGTAGACAGAGAATAGTTAAAAGCATAGATTTGTCCTAGGCCAGTGTTCCTGTGTGTATGGGTTGAGTGTTGCAGACTGCACCTGTGGCCCTTGAGGTGTTTTGTTTGGCCAGCCAGAGGGTCTCTAAAAATTAAGTGTGGAGTCCTGGCAAGCCTTCACTCCCTGGTGTATCAGATTTCCCACCACTCTCTGTTGTCTTTAGCCCAACCTCTTCGCCCATTAGCACTAACTTTGTACCCCTCAAGACATTTGGATGTGAGGCCCCTGCTTCAGACTTTTAGGCTATTGGAATTGTCTGTGGTATGTTACAAAAAATTACCTCAAATGAGAGTACCTCCTTTTTTTTTTTCTGTTTCTGTATCAAATAGGGTCATTCACATGTCAAATTGCAGCTTGCTGCTATGTTTTGTATATCAAACCTTGTATGGAATGAAGAGGAAGGTAAGAAATTGGTGAGATTTGTTCTGAAAAAAATTATGGAGAAGAAGGAATGGCATCAGTTGCCTCAAAATCCTGGGTAGAGGCACTACTCACTGGGCCCCAAGCACCCAACGAAGTCTCCTAGGTATGGATGAGAATCTGCGGGCCTAGCTAACATGTTGTCTCCACCTTGGAGTCAGCACTGTTCCAGAGTACTGAGCGTGGGGATTGGAGGAGACCCTAGAGAAGCCCTTGCCCTTGAGAGAGCTGAGGAGGAGGATGGTGAGATGCCCTTGAAGAAGATGAAAGGTGAGGGTGGGCGGGAGGCTGACCTTTCACTGTGTGCATGGGGAGCACATAGAAGGACCACAGGCAGGTAAGCTTAATGGAGAAGAGGGTGGTGGGTGAGAAGGGAGAGCTACACCGTGTCTGGGGAGGCAATGTCTGTGAGCAGGCCTCTATAGCGCTCCACCTTGACTGCATTAGAATCAGCCAATTAAATCAGAATCTCATAAGTGGGTCTTTAAATTCCCCATGTGATTCCAATGAACAGCCAAGGTAGTGAGGAGTGCAGTGGGCCTCTATTGGATTGGCTGCATGAGCATCACCTGAGGGACTTTGTAAAGTGCAGATTTCTGGGCACCACCCCTGGAGATTCTGGTTCACTGAGTCTCAAGGAGGTCAGTGCATGAGTGAGTCACTCTGGGCTCCTCAGTGAAGAGGAGAGAATCTGGAGGAATTACACTTTGCAGTGGGTCCAGAACAAAGCAGAAAGAGGAGGAGCTGGGTTTAGTGTGCGGGCCAAGAGACCACATGTCAGCCCAGGTGCCAGGGAAATAAGCTGCCCTCAAGAAGGTCCTAATCTAGTTGGAAGATGGGACAAAGCAATGTGGAGTTAGAGGTGCCATGGTCTGAGAGGCAGCAGGAAGTACTGGGAAATCAGAGGAGAGTGGGAGGGAATAGAGGGGTTGGGAAACGAGACTGGTTTGGAGTAAAAGAGCCTGGCTAAGTCTGTCCAGAAAAAAATGATGAAGATGAGGCCTGATGACAGGCCTTGTGCCCAGCTGAAGACTCTGGCCTTGACCTTGTGGTCTGTGGAGAAACTGATCCAGCAGCAGAACTGAGGGAGCAGGGTCCAAGAGGCCAAGAGACCAGTTAGAACACTGTTGGAGAATCCCAGCACGAGGAGATTGGGTTATACTGGGGGGAGCCAGTTTTGGGGGGATGGAGGAGGCAAGAACACTGGTAAGGCTCCAGACTGTTGGCTGTACATTAAAGAGAGCAATGGCCTGGGTAATATTCCCAGTAACCTGCTAGCTTTCATCTCTCAGGCTCACAAGAACGCCAGGATAAATTACGAGACATGGGCATCGTAGATATTCTACACAAACTGAGTCAGTCACCAGATTCAAATCTTTGTGACAAGTGAGTATCAAAGTTAAAGGTCTTTGCTTTGGGGTATGTTGAATTCTTTGATGAAAGAGTTTAAATTGCTTAGTAAGCCACAAGGTCAAACTCAAAGTCTTTTAGATTCTTGGCTTCCCTTTTTAGTAATCTGTGAGCCAACTGCGTGACATCTGAGTAAGAGATAAACCAATAATTGGCAGATTATTAAAGATTTTCATCTCACTGTGAATGAATGTGAGCCTGGACCACCGTTATGGGAATCTGGAAAGGATCCTGAGGCCATTCCCTTTCAGTCTCTTGATCTTTAGAATAGAAAAGCATGTGGCCTTTTGGAGAGCAGAAATGAGGGCCAATTATAAAAGCATTCATTAGCTCAGAACCTCACTAAGTGCCTGCCTTGTGCCAGCCCAGCCTGGCTGCTGGGGCTGCAGCTGTGACCAGTAGGGAGTCCCTGTCCTTAGTGAGCTCACCATTTACTAGAGGAGGAGAGTCACAGTCTGAGACCCCTCTAACCTCTAGATAGCCAAGAATGTTTTTCCTGGCTGTGAACACTTATAATACAGCCTCCACGTTCCAGCTCACTTTCATCCTGCAGACTCTTGAGCAGGTCTCAGAGTGCTCCATGGTCTGGCCTTGCCTTCCTCATGCCCACCTGCCCCCATGCCTACTCTGTGCTGCAGCCACACCTGCCCTCTTATAGGATCCCACCTTCATGTGCTTACATTCTGTTCCACCAGATTTGCCATCCCAGGCCTCTCTCCTCTGACTTCCCATTCATTCAACAAGTACTTTTTTTTTAATACTAACCTCTGCCAAGCATTGCTTCAGGCATCGAAGATATAAGGGTGAATAAAATTGATGAAGTCCTTGCCCTCGTGGAACTAACGTTCTAAGTACAGAAGACAGACAATAAGATAGACAATTATTTGCAATAATTCATTGCAAATGAATATGTAATGTGATCATAGATAATGAGAGGTACTGAAGGTATAACCAAGATGAGGGGATGGAAAGTAAGAAAGTTTCTTGTCATATAAATTAGTCAGTAAAAGCTTCTCTGAGGATGTGACATTTGATCTAAGACCTCGGTGAAATGAGAGGGTCTGCCCAGCAGATGATTAGAAGAATAGTATTCCAGACAGAAGGGACAGGGGGGTCAAGGTCCTGAGGCAGGAATGAGCTTGAGCATTCAAGAAACAGCAAGAAGACCAGTGGACTAGGGAAAAATAAATGGGCGGGAGAGTGAGAAGTGGACGCAGGGAGGCAGTAAGAGCCTTGCAGGCTGTAGCATGAACTTTGGCTTTTATGTAGAGTTTAATAGGAGGTCATTGGAGGGTTTTGAACGGAAGAGATAGTATCTGATGTGAATTTTTAGAAGCTGGTTCTGGTGGCTCTGTGGAGAATGGTTTGCAGTAGGGCAGGAATGGAAGCAAGAAGACCAGTCAAGGCTCTTCTAGTTGTGTTAGGTGAGAAGAGAGGGAGGTAGTGGTGGGAGTATTGAGAACTGGTTGGATTGAAGATTTAATATAAAGGCAGAGCCAACAGATTTGTTCATGGATTCGATGTAGGATATTAAAAAGAGGGAAGGAAAATGCCTAGAGTTTTAGCCTGAGCAACTGAAGAGAGGTCTACCAAGATGGTCATTTGCCAAGATGCCAAGAAGAAGAGAGGTGAGGTGAGGTGAAGTCACTCAGTCGTGTCCGACTCTTTGTGACCCCGTGGACTGTAACCTACTAGGCTTCTCCGCCCATGGGATTCTCCAGGCAAGAATACTGGAGTGGATTGCCATTTCCTTCTCCAGAGGATCTTCCCGACCCAGGGATCGAACCCGGGTCTCCCGCATCAGAGGCAGACGCTTTAACCTCTGAGCCACCAGGGAAGCCCAGAAGAAGAGAAGAGAAGGATAATCAAGTCTTGGAGAATCAAGAGTTGTCATTTGGTGTGCCAGCTTTTGGATACTATTAGCCATCCAAGGGACTCAGAGGAAAGGGGCTGAAGATATGAATTGGGATAGGATATCAACCATGGAGCTGCCTGGAGTCACCTAGGGAGAATAAGCAAGAGAAGAGAAGACAGAAGGGCTAAGGACTATGGACTAGGATACCCCACCTCCACCCCGGCATTTAGAAGAGAATGAAAAAGGTCCAGCGAATGGTCAGAAAGAACAACCACTGGGAGAGGCAAACACCTGGGCACATAGTGTCCTGAAAGCAAAGGCAGAGAACGCTTGGACAGTGACCATCCATCCTTCAAATGAGGTTGTCACCTCTGTGGAAAAGTCTTGCCAGATCCATTCTCCACCCTGGTCCCCAGACTTTGCTAGGGACCCCTCTGCGCTCCCATAGCACCCGGAGAACACACCACACTGTGCCACGGCTGTCAGCTTATCCGCTCCAGGGAAGGGAAGAGGCTCCTCGAGTAAATGGCTAGGCCAGATAGAGCACACAGAGCTGGGCTCTTGCCTCCCTGAAGCTTGTTATCCAGCGGGTCAAAGAAAACAGATCCCCAAGCTGCTGCTCAGATGAGTGTCCCGTCGAAGGCACTAAGGCAGGATTTGAGCTCCACCTTGAGAGTGGGAACCTCCGCCTCCACAGCAGCTGTAACAGACTCTGTCAGCCCATCTCTTCTGGCCAAGAGCCAGGCTTTTCCAAGGGTTTTTTCTTGTGTTTGTTCAGAAATTAAAATAATTCTGCTTAAAACCCTCTCTGGAACGACCTGAAAAGAGACCTCACCAGCATGAAGTGGGATAGGTTTAAGCTCTGGCCTAACATTACTTAGACCAGTCTAGTATTGTTTCCCAAAACCTGCATGGTACATATGTTTTCAGAATTTCTTAAACCCCATGAAAAGAATCAAGGTCCAAGCTACTCTACCTCAGTCCGTTTAAGGAAAGGTGACCTTGCCTTAAAGCCATCCATTGGAAAGACTCCTTAGATAGTAATAGGTAGCAGAAAGATCACAGGGGCACAGTTTCTGAGGTCCAATATAATCAAACATAGTCAAACCCTTAGAAAGATCCACAGGGAGTCTTATTTGGCAGTTTTAGAGAGTAATGCAGAATTTTGATCAAGACCCTCATGTAGACATTCCCACCGTGGCACAGTCTATGACCTAACAGCAACATCTCTAAGGTTCTTTCTGTCTTCAAGGCTGTGTGACCTTTTGACTTTCAGACACTTAACAGATGTGGAGTTATTGCCAACTAGACCTCTCCACCCCAGGCTCAGAGGGCCTCAAGTTTGTGCAGTTATGGCCAATGAGAGGTAGCCTATGGCATTATTCAGAAACTGTTTCCTAGGAAAACGACCTCATAGAACCCAACTCGCTCATAACTTGGAACGGTTTTTATGGAGCTTTCTATTCTAATAGATTGGACTGCTTGCAACGATCATCCTTATAGAGTCTTAAATAATTGCAGGAGTATCCCTGAGCTGATTCCTTTTAAGACTATAGATTGTATCCATTACTACCCCAGCCGTGCTTGAGTCCAGCTTTTTGCATGCCCTGTCTGCTTTGGTATATAGCTGATAGCAACAGAAAATTTTAGCCTTTTCTTCCCATAACTTAGAATGGGAAAGAGACCATTGCTAAAACCTGACTTCCACAGTTGCGGCCTTGACCAAGCATGTGATGGGAGAGTAAAGGAGGCCTTCTCAGTCCCAGGTCAAAGGAAGGCACTTCTGCAAGGATCAGGACAGGTTAAGGCATGGCCTACATTGCACAGTTTCCTCTTCATCTAGCTACCTTCCCCAGTCACCATAACAGCCCACATCAGTCAGTGTCATCAGGCATGATGTGAAGGACAGGATAAAATTGAAACCTACCTCCCTCAGGTTTGAGCCATGCGACAGCCTCATCCCATGAGCTCTTGGCCCCTCCCATGAGCTCTTGGCCCCTCCCATGCACTTTCTAATCAGCACCTACTCACCCCTGCCTAGGTCAGGTTTGACAAAGGAGAACTATAGAATGTCCATGAGTTGCAGCAGCTGTAAGGACAAGAGCAGGACTACAGGAAGGGGATGTACCCAGCATGATTTTGCAGTGTGTGCTGACCACAGATCTTTGTCCCTTATATAATAGGCGCTCTGCTGGGCTCACCCCAGTTCCCTTGGGGGAACCTATTTTTTTTACTTTCCCAGCTGCCATCTTTGAGCGTTGATTACACTTCTGAGATGATGGCTAACAGGAACTCTGTGATTCCAGGGCAAAGACAGCGCTGCAGCAGTACCTGGCGTGATGAGAACACCCTGGGCACCTGTGGGCATCCCACATCCTTATTAAAGGAAGTACAGGAACTAGCCTCATTTGATTCCTTCTATTTGCACAAGTCACCTTGGACTGCAGGGAGCTGTTTTGCAAAAGCAGTTTGGTAGGCTTAGATCTCAAATTCATCTTGAGAACAATTTTTTTGAGGTAGTAATTTCCTCAGAGGACTATTGTGTTTTGTTTTGTTTCTTTCTGAGCTACCTGGACTCTTTATTAGAACAATCAATTATTTTCCTTTGGACCTACAGTTTTTTGCCTATGCTGCAGCCACTTTGTGAGTGAGAATGGATGTCTGCACACACACAGATGTGTGTGTGTGTGTGTGTGTGTGTGTGTGCGCGCATGTGTGGATGAAGGTCAGGATGAATGAATATGTGTGTGTGAGGGATACCTCAAAGTTTTCTTTTCTTATTTTGTGTGAAAATCTCTTTTCTACAGATTTTCCAGGGTTTAAGCATTGCTTGCTGTATAAAAAAAAAAAAAATACTGAATTATATACAGTTTGAATGAAATGTTATTTTAAAAACAAAACAATTGTTAAGTGTTCCATAAAGTTTATGTTGAATTTTGGTCAGATGAATATTTGTAAGTAAAAAAATATATGCATTTCTGAACCTCAACTTACATAGATTTTCTTTATAAAAAAACAAAAAAAAACAAAAAAAAAAATTAAAAAGAAAAGGTTGGCTATAGTTGGCCTGAGTAACAGGCATGATATATGGTGCTGTGCAAAATAGTAAGCTAGCATCTTACTGCCGTCAATATCAGCAGGTACAGAGCCTCTTTTCAGACTAATTCAATAAGCTCTCAGGCTTCCAAGTCAGATGGACAGGTTGGAGTGGAGTGAGGCAACAAATACAGACATCAAAGGGAAATGTAACTACTGATAGTGGAAACCCAGCCATGACTGGTGGGCTACGCTTGGCAGGAACTGGGCACCAAGAGCCTCCCAGCTGCCCTAAACCCTGTCACTGGTGTAGCAATAGATGGCAGGATTTTAGATCCAGTCATGGAAACTTGTGCTCCAGCTGAAGTAGGTCACCACTTCCTGGAAACAAAGTCCAATCACCTTGTGCTTCCTGAAACAGCATATATCACTGTGAAACTAAAGAATGTCCTACAGATGCATCTGTAGGAAGAAGCAGAGAACAGAATAGTTTAGAAAGCTGTTTTTCTCTTGGCTGTACTCAGCAAATTCTATATACTTGTCACTCAGGACTGCTATTCAGTGTGTTTTTGTAAAGTGAGATGGAAATTTTAGTAAATGATGTGGCTAAGATCTTTTCCTGCATGAAGCCCAAAGCACTGAAGTTTGAGAGAAGGGAAGGGCGTCCCCTCGGGAGGACCGAAGATGACAGCTTTTTCCAGTCAGGACTGCTTTGCCCTTTGGCAGCCCTTAGTTTGGTACCTGCTCCAACTTCTGGGTCAGCTTCAAGGTGAACTCAACATGATTACTCCTGACTGTTTGAAGGTACAACCAACCTTCCTTTTCCCTTGGCTATAAGAAGTTCAGAGGCATCGTGGCCAGGAAGCAGGGTCTATGCTCAGAAGCTTGCCCTGAGTTTGTGCACCCGATGGGCTCCCAAACCTGCCTGCCATTCCTGACGGAGCTGCTGGTGGTGCAGCCACTCCATCACCAACCTGCTCCTTCCTTGGAAGATTTAAATATGTTTGATTGCAAATGAATGTTTTTAAAATGTATTTAATGCCATTTTTTTTTTCTGTTCTCAACATGACCACCCAAGATTCAAACACAGAGATTTCAAGTTGTATTTTTTCTTTCAGAACATTACTGATTTTAAAATCTGTCCCAACAGGGACTTGGGTTTTGTGCAACCATCAGAGTGCTAATGTGCAGAAGCCAGTTTCAAGCAAATGGAGTGTTCTGGGGGTAAAAGCCTTATTTAGGCCCACTCACTGACATTTCTAGTACTGAGAAAAAATCCTTGGTTGGCATTTGTAACACAAAACACTATAGAGTTGGTATTTTTAAGTACCAGGTAAATATGAATAAACCAATAATGAATTGCTGAGACAATCTTGAACCCAGATAGCATTAGAAAGCTGAAAGCCCAATGAAATGACACTTTGACACTTAAACTCTGTGGATAAATCTTGCCTGTGGCTTTAAACAGATGGTCAGAGGAAAAGTGCTTTATGATAATTAACTTTTCTGATTTGAATGAAGGAAAATGTATTTATTAAAACAAAGCTGTTTGCTGCTTTATGCAGATGCAGTGTTCTGTCTGCAAGGAAGTGGGGGGAATGGAACGTGGGCTTGTGTCTCCACCCAAGTTCTTAACTAAGCTTCTCGCTCTAATACTGCATTCTGTTTCTCCTTTTGTGCCCTGATTGTAACCCAAAATTTATGAACTAGAAAAGAATGTCCAGTTTAATAAGTTGCATTTTTTTTTCCTTAAGCACTTTATGCAGAATAATACATGTTCTTCTGGTAGTGTTTGGATAATATGATTTTAACACATGCTAATAAAAGCCAAGAAAAAAGCATGGCAACTTCTAAAAAGGAGTCTGTTTTCCAAATATCTAGAACAGTAGGAAACATTAGAAGATGATGTGGACTGACTTTCAAAACCCGGGATTCTTGATGATTGAGAGGCTGGGAAGTGACTGCATTTCAGAAATGAGCTAGTGCCCTAGGGTAACTGTGGCTTCCGGGAGCCTCTGCAGCCATCTGCAGCCCCTTTTCCCCCTGACAGGTGCCCACTCCCAGGGCTCCCCCTCCGTCCTCTCCTCTTCTCTTTCTGTATACCACTCCCCCACCAGCGCCTGCTGGACTCAAGCCCGGAGCTTAGCAGATGACCACCTGCACAGATGCATTTCCAGTGTGCCACCTTCCCCTCCTCCCCCATGTCTGAAACGTAGGGACATGCCACCTGTCTCTTGGCCTCACTAGAGTCTGAGGGAAAGCCAAGGATGCCTGTCCTAGAGCGTGAGGGGAAGATGGTGAGGTGGTTGGTGGGGGAGGCGATTCCCCTGCCACAGGGGGAGCTTGGAGGCAAGGCTTGGGAAAGCAGGGACTGACCACTGATCCTGCTGGAGAGCTGACAGAGAAGTCCCGGGACCTTCCTGGGGTGGGGCTAGTGCTGCCCCGGACCTGCCCCTGGCACTGCCCTCCTTGGGTGCTGGGCAGGAGGCATGTGTCCACTCCCAGCCTGAGGAGGGTTTTGGTCTTGACCTGGCTTCAGGGCAAGCTGAGGGAGCCATGTTATGGCCCCCCAAGTGCCTTCCTCCCTCTCTCCCTTCAGCACCTGGCCTTGGCCTTGGCTCTGCTGGACGGTCAGCCCCTGGCTGAGTGGAGGGCCTGAGACAGTCAGGCCACCTCCTTGACTTAGTGGGGCTAGGCCTGCCCTCCACCGTGTCGGGTGCTCACACCCGGAAGAAGCCTTAAGGCCTAAACCGGTGCCCATCCCACAGGCCCGGAGTGTCTACCAAGGAGTTCCCTCCTCTTGGTGAGCAGACATTTCCATCACTTTCAGGAGCTTCTCTTCCTCTCTCTTCACCCCACCCTCATTCCTTCTGCCAGGAACCTTCTGGACTCTGAGAAAAGAAGCACCCTTGTAATAGAAGGAAGGGATGTGTCACCACACCTCCTACCCCAGGCATGTCACCTATGTCCTGCTTTCCCCATCCCAGCCCTGCCATCCCAGCCACATCCTGGGAAGGCTGAAAGGTCATCACAGACACCTACACACACAGGCCAGTCCCTCCACCTGCTCTTCTCTCCCCTGCTTTCAGAGGCCTCAGTCACTCCATTTCTTACCTCACCTCTCTCCAGGGATGGAAGCTTGGCATCCCATTCTGGGGAGACCAGATAGCTGTCAACTGGGTGTACCCCAAGCAACTCATTCAGAGCCAAACCACACCCGTAGTGTAGAAGACTCAAGTGTGGGGCTCTGGAGCCAGCTCAGAGGTGAGCCCAAACCAAACAGAGCCGCCCCATCTTGAGACCACTCACAAAGGTCAGAACACAGCCCCTTGGTGGGCTCTGTGTCTGGGGGTGTCTGCCTTAGCGGAGTTAACTTTCCTGACAGAGTCTGTCAAGGAAGGCTCCACTGAGTGTTCTCACAGGGCCTGTACCAATGGTGCTGAGAATGACGGGCAGGCAACTTTCCATCCAGAGGTGACCCAAGGTTGTGGGAAACACCAAGACTCTACGCATGTACATCACCAGATGGTCAATACTGAAATCAGATTGATTATATTCTTTGCAGCCAAAGATGGAGAAGCTCTATATAGTCAGCAAAAACAAGACCGGGAGTTGACTGTGGCTCAGATCATGAACTCCTTGTTGCCAAATGCAGACTTAAGTTGAAGAAAGTAGGGAAAACTACCAGACCATTCAGGTATGACATAAATCAAATCCCTTACAATTATACAGTGGAAGTGATAAATAGATTCAAGGCATTAGATCTGATAGAGTGCCTAAAGAACTATGGATGGAGGTTCGTGACATTGTACAGGAGGCAGTGATCAAGACCATCCTCAAGAAAAAGAAATGTAAAAAGGCAAAATGGTTGTCTGGGGAGGCCTTACATATAGTTGAGAAGAGAAGCTAAAGGCAAAGGAGAAAAGGAAAGATATTCCCATCTGAATGCAGAGTTCCAAAGAATAGCAAGGAGAGATAAGAAAGCCTTCCTCAGCAATCAATGCAAAGAAATAGAGGAAAACAATAGAATAGGAAAGACTAGAGAGCTTTTCAAGAAAATTAGAGATACCAAAGGAACATTTCATGTAAAGATGGGCACAATAAAGGACAGAAATGGTATGGACCTAACAGAAGCAGAAGATATTAAGAAGAGGTGGCAAGAATATACAGAACTGTACAAAAAAGATCTTCATGACCCAGGTAACTATAATGGTGTAATCACTCACCTAGAGCCAGACATACTGGAATGTGAAGTCAAGTAGGCCTTAGAAAGAAAGCATCACTATGAACAAAGCTAGTGGAGGTGATGGAATTCCAGTTGAATTGTTTCAAATCCTAAAAGTTGATGCTGTGAAAGTGCTGCACTCAATATACCAGCAAATTTTGGAAACTCAGCAGTGGCCACAGGACTGGAAAAGGTCAGTTTTTGTTCCAATCCCAAAGAAAGGCAAGGCCAAAGAATGTGCAAACTACTGCACAATTGCACTCATCTCACATACTATCAAAGTAATGCTCAAAATTCTCTAAGCCAGGCTTCAACAGCATGTGAACCAAGAACTTCCAGAAGTTCAAGCTGGATTTAGAAAATGCAGAGAAACCAGAGATCATATTGCCAACATCCATTGGATCATTGAAAAAGCAAGAAAGTTCCAGAAAAACATCTGCTTTACGGATTATGCCAAAACCTTTGACTGTGTGAATCACAACAAACTGTGGAAAATTCTTCAAGAGATGGGAATACCAGACCACCTGACCTGCCTCCTCCTGAGAAATCTGTATGCAGGTCAAGAAGCAACAGTCAGAACTGGACATGGAACAGCAGACTGGTTCCATATCAGGAAAGGAGTACATCAAGGCTGTATATTGTCACCCTACTTACATAACTTGTATGCAGAGTACATCATGTGAAATGCCAGGCTGAATGAAGCACTAGCTGAAATCAAGATTGCCGGGAGAAATATCAATAACCTCAGATATGCAGATGACACCACCCTTATGGAAGAAGGCAAAGAACTAAAAAGCCTCTTGATGAAAGTGAAAGAGGAGAGTGAAAAAGTTGGTTTAAAGCTCAACATTCAGAAAACAAAGATCATGGCATCTGGTCCCATCACTTCATGGCAAATAGATGGAGAAACAGTGGAAACAATGGCAGACTTTATTTTTGAGGGGCTCCAGAATCACTGCAGATGGTGACTGCAGCCATGAAATTAAGACACTTGCTTGTTGGAAGGAAAGCTATGATCAACCTAGACAGCATATTATAAAGCAGAGATGTTACTTTACCAACAAAGGTCCATCTAGTCAAAGCTATGGTTTTTCCAGTAGTCATGTATGGATGTGAGAGTTGGATTATAAAGAAAGCTGAGTGCTGAAGAATTGATGCTTTTGAATTCTGGTGTTGGAGAAAACTCTGGAGAGTCTCTTGAACTGCAATGAGATCCAACCGGTCTATCCTAAAGGAAATCAGTCCTGAATATTCATTGGAAGAACTGATGCTGAAGTTGAACCTCCAATACTTTGGCCACCTGATGGGAAGAACTCACTCACTAGAAAAGACCCTGATGCTAGGAAAGATTGAAGGTGGGAGGAGATGACAGAGGATGAAATGGTTGGATGGCATCACTGACTCAATGGACATGAGTTTGAACAAACCCTGGGAGTTGGTGATGGACAATGAGGCCTGGCATGCTGCAGTCCACGGGGTCACAAAGAGACACAACTGAGTGGCTGAACTGAATTGAATCCAGGGTCACAGGCCTTGATCCCAACCTTCTACAGCCTGATTCTTCCTTGTGTCCCTGGCCCCAGCCCCGAAGGGCTCATGCTACAGACGGGAGGACAGAGTAGTGTGCCGATAGAAGACAGTTTGTGGACACAAACTGTCCATTTAGAGAGCTGCTTCTGGTCATAAGCACAAAGCCACCTCATGAGAAAACCAGCCATTTACCTCATGGGGTAGAAGAACACAGCCTTTTCCCAAGTCAGAGAGGAAAGAGTATACCCAGGCTCAGTGCATTTACAATAAACCAAAGAACAAACTGGTAAGAAGGAGTAGCTGGCATGTTACTATTCACAGGAGTAGTGATAGTTACTGAACAGTGCCTGTGACCCATGAAGGAACAGCGAAACCAGGCAATTGAGTGAAAGCTGGTGCCACCACGAGGAGCTCTTGGGTTTTAAAATAGTCTTGGTGATTCCCTGGTGGCCCCATGGATTTGGAGCTTTCATTGCTGGGGTTTGATCCCTGGTTGGGGAGCCAAGATCCTACAAGCCAAACATGGTGCAGCCAAACAAAAAAAAAAAAAATTTAATAAAATATAATTCAGCTTTAGTCAAAATCAGAAACCCAAGAAATGAGGAGAGAGGGGCATTAAGAAAATTAGTTGAACCCTGGTTCCAAATGTAACCTCCAAGCACTGTGTTCTGAACATGTTCTGATTCATGGAGAACCACAGATGGTGAATCAGCTTATTCCAGGACTGCATGTTGTAGCCAGGGCACATGGCCTGAATTAAAGCTGATTTATATCTGCCCCCATAAGCCCTGAAGTGTCACGTCCAGTCCTGTTGCACTGATTTCAAGTTCACTGTTACCAAGTTAAGCTCTAACATTGTTTCATCCATGGGACTTCCCTGGTGGTCCACCGGCTAAGACTTCGTTCCCAATGCAGGGGGCCTGGGTTCAATCCCTGCTTAGGGAACTAGATCCTGTCTGCTGCAAGTAAGAACTGCAATTAAAGATGCTGCATGGCAGAGTGAAGACTGAAGCTCCCAAGAGCTGCAAATAAGACCCGGCGCAGCAAATAAACATTTTTTAAAAATGTTGTCTAAAAAAAAAAAATCATTTCATCCATAATGTAGATTTATTCCTGGGGAGACACTGTCCTCTAGCTCAGTAAGTATCCCCTGAGATGACATTGTGTCACAGCAGAGTTCAATGACTGACGTCCATTTATTTTCTAAAATGTCAAAGATGGCCCCCCAAAAGTACATATTCCACATTCATACTGTTTAGTAAGGCAGGAAAGTGGATACCGTTATTTTTATTCATGAAGGATAGATAAATCAAGAAAGTATTGGTGCTCAAAAGAGGAAGTTCCAGTTCTGGAAGTTTCCTTATGTGCAGCAGATATAAGCGTTCTGACTTCAGCTTGTGGCCTCACCCTGGTCACGGACTGCTTCATCCACATCCTCCGGGGAGCACAGCATTTTGCCAGGGCCCTCCGCTCCTTCAGCCTCACGGCCTGTGGGATGACAGGCATTTTGTAGGACTTCTTACAATAGCCCAGTCCTGCTCCCCCACCCACAGACTGTCCACCAGAGAACAGCAGAAAGATAGACAGTGAAGCTAGGGGTCAGGGTGGACAGAGCAGCAAAGAGGTCCTGGTATGTGGGTCAGGGACTAGGGAAGAATTAGGAAAGGAAGTGACACTGGCCGAGCACTTGTGTCAGGCCCCAGGCCGTGAGCGTCACAAGAACCCTCTGAGAAAGATGATGATTAGGGGGCTCTCACGGGTCTCATCATCTCCATCTCACAGATGAGGCAACTGAGGTCCAAAAGAGTAACTCTCCCAAGGCTGTTCCGCTAATAAATAGCAGAGGCAGGATTCAGACCCAGGACTCTCTGTCTCCAGGGCCCAGAAAAAGTGCTGGGTACACGGAAAGCACACTCTGCCCCTGATGGCTGAGAGGCTGCAACACAAACATCAGAAAAGGGGCAGAACACACACCCCAACCAGGCCACTTCTAGTCACCCCCACGGGAAGCTGTGTACTTATCCCAGGTGGGATCCAGGGCCAGACCCTTCAGCTCATTATCACCAGAGGTCAGGCTCACACTCTCCCAGCTCTCCCCAAAGTGTTGCCCAGCCAGTTGCCTTTCTTCCTTCCCCAGAGTCATACCTACTTGTTCCAGTCACTACCTCAAACGGATGGGGAGGTCCCCTGACCACACATGGTGGGCTCCCTGTGAGGACAGGTCCCTAGAGGCAAGCTGGTCTTCCCAGGACCGCCCACACCAGAGTGGGAGTTCCTCCTTAAACTCCCTCTCACTCCCAGTTGTCCCTCAGCCAGCAGCAGGCTGCACCAGGATTAAACAAGGGCCAGCAGGGGTCAGCTCTCACCCTTCCTTTCCTTGCCTTCGGACCACTTATTCTTACTTGGCTGGATGTGGATCTTGAGGAGACCATGATGAACATAAACATTTAGGGAAGTGTTTGGGTGAAAACCCCTAACACACAGGCATACAGAGGTTATTACCGTTTCAGATCTGCAGGCAGCCCTCTCCCAAGAAGGCCACCTTCACATCCTTTGCTTTTCCCAGCATGTTCACTCCCAGCCCCTTCCGCCTCACCTTAGGCTCAGAGATCTGCAACTCGGCAGGGGCAGCAGGGGCCTTGTTCTCCCACTCATGGAGTGGGCCAGGTCACATGTGCTCTAAGCCCTATGGCTTTCTCACCCGGATTTGGAAGGGGTACCTCCAAAAAAGCCCAGCACACTTTTCCCAATGTGGGGGCTGAGGAATACGAGAGCCACAGCAGCTCCAGGCGGAGGGTACTGTATAACCCTCTTTCTCGGCAACCCCATCAAAGGCTTGGTGGGGCCTGCGGAGCTCAGAGGAAGTGACCCAGTGACTATCTGGCTTCTGCCTTGGAAATTGGCTTCTGGAAAGTTAGTTACATTTTCCTGTGGTTTCCAGGGGAGAATGCAAAGTAACTTTGCAACAAGAGTTTGACTTCAAAGTGAAATATGCAGCAAAAAATGTAATGAGGTATTAAGAAGCAACACTGTTACTCTGAAAATAAAACAGCAGGACAGTTGCTAAAGTTTCCTAAGGGGCCCGGTTTTCCTGAAGGTGGTTACCACATAGTTACTATCAGTAACCAACACCCCCACCCCCAAACCACACACACACACACACCATCCCCACTGGGGATTAAATACAGACCAGATCTGCCTGGATGACTTACCCAGAGGGGCGGATTCTGGAATCTGGTCTGAAAACCGAAAACTGGGGAAGAGCAGGGCCAGTTCCCGACGGGCGTCTTCTAAGTCCCGGCTTCCATGGACTGCATTAAAGGGCATTTCCGTGCCATACTGAGCCCGGAGACTAGCAGTATCCAAAATGTACAAGAAAGAACGGTCTCATTTGAAAAGAAATGTTTTGATTTCTGGCAGCATGGCCACCAGCTACCCATCAACAGGCAGCATTTCTGTGACGTGGCTTTCTCTGCTGGAAATGCCAGGAACAGCATCAAAGGTGATGGTAACCAGCAGTGTTCTGACCTTGTTTCATTTGTGCAGCAACCCTGTGAGGGAGACTAGGGAGACTGTCATGACCCCCAATTTAAATATGCATGAGTCAGGGCTTCCCTGGTGGCCCACAGGTGACGAACCCGCTTTGCAATGCAGGGGGTGTGGGTTTGACCCCTAATTTTGGAACTAAGATGCCACACGCCATGGAGTCACTAAACCCATGTGCCGCAACTCAAGAGCCCATGTGCCACAACTACTGGAGCCCTTGTGCTCCGGAGCCTACGTGTGGCAACTAAGACCTGATGCAGCCGATTAATATGTTTAAAGGGGGGTAAATATGCATGAGTCATGGTGTGAGCCCAGAAGCTGTCATTTCGTAGCCGTTGCTACTGGGGGCTAGGCAAGCACCCTGCTGAAGACTTGATACAAATTGGCATAGTTAATCCCTCAAGGTTCCCTAAAATAATACTGCTAAGACTTCCTTTATCTCAAACAGTGTTCCAAGTTCCCTCTTTCTCTCTCTTAATCTGAGGCAGGTCCTTTCCCATTGTAGTTCCCATTTTCCAGATGAGGATATTAAGACAGATGGATTAAAGCACAGATGACCCAAGACCACACAATTAGCAAGAGGAAGAAGAGAGATTCTAACCACAGCACTCTAACAGCCTCCCAGGATAGGTGCTCACAACCCCATTTTATAGATGAGAGAACCGAGTCTCAGAAAACCTAAGATCTGAACTCTGGGCTCTTTCATCAGCCCCGGCTGCCTCAAACATGAGTGTTCCCAGCTCCCTGCAACTATAAAGTACAACTGCAGTTAGTCTCTTGCTAATGTCTTTCTTGTTGGCGGGGCCTCTCTCGGCTTCAAAGGCAAGACAGTGGATTTGGCAGTGGTAGTGTCAGGCTAAACATTCACACGGGACCAGGGAGCCGACCAAGGCAGCCTAGCGCTGTGTGCAGAACAGGGTGCTCAGACTCTAGGGGACCTCAGGACACCTTGGGTAGGGAGTAGAGGGTGAGAGGTGGGGGTACTGAGTCCACACTGCTGATTCCTAGGCCCCACTCAGAGTCTCTGACTCAGCAGGCCTGGGTGTAGCCCTGGAATCTGTACTTCCTGGGTCAGGGTTTCAGATGGCTCTGGGACCACAAACCCTCTGCTACAGAGAGAACAGTGAGGACTGGACGCACAGCAGCCTTCAGAAAGAGGGGAAGAGGCAGCAAGGAGGCATCCTGTGAAGGGCTGGGATGGGATCAGAGGGAGAGGACGTCAGGGTCTCCTCAAATACATAACAAAGGGCAGGGACTCCCCAGCATATAACAAAGAGGGAGCTTCGTGGCCATCAGAGTCAGACGTTACCCACAATTCTGGGCTGAAGCCCTGGCAGGGCTCTCAGCTTCCTCGGATGCAGGTGTTGAGATGCATGAAAGGACCATTGCTGGTGACATTACCTGTCAGGCTGCTCCCTCCTTGCCACATGAGGGTCACAGGGCCCCATGAGGGTCCGCCAGGCAGTGACCACGTCCTCGGTGCCCTCAGTCCTGGTAAGGATTAGGAGGTGGCTTGGTCCACTGCACATGTGATGTACCAGCTTCTCAAATGTGTCCTAGCACAGGGAGGGAAGGGAGTGAATTAGGCCAGGGGACTCAGGGGCCCATCCCACCCACAGGATGGGAGAGGGTCCATGAGCTGCCTCACCACCAGCCAGCATGCCCTGGAAGATCCCAGGGAGGGGAAGTGGTACCCAAAGACACAGAGAAGCCAGATATAAGTTAAAGGCAGGAAGAAGAGGCTCTGAAATGACATGTTTGGGGTTGAGCATGAAATTTTCAGAAGTTGGATAGCATTTAGAAGACCACCACACACATGGAAACCAGGGGATACCGCTGAGACTTCTTTGCAGCATCTTGCAGCCTTTCCCCCTTCTTCAAGTAGCAGTACTCAAGCTTCCTTTGGGGAGCAGCCCTTCCCCATTTCTCTCAGTCCTAGTCTGGCCGACAAGCACAATGCCTATCCACCCCTCCCCACACACCCTCCTCACCTGAGAGGTGGGGCCCAGGCTAGGAGACCCTGTCTCCCAGGTGGGTGAGTCAGAAGCAGAAACAGATGAAAAGTGGTTGAATCTATCACCCAACAGGAGCACCTGAAGTGACTACCTGTGAGGTTTTGTTTCAGAAATCCATAGCCCTGCCTTGGTTCTTCTTGTCCCCACACCTTCTCATGCAACTCCTTCAGCCTTCTTTGTCCAGTTCTGGGAGTCACAGAGAATCCCCCCAATAAATTCCTTATTTCATTACTTAAGTTAGAGTCAAACTCTAATCGTTGGGAGCATACCAAGCAATGTCTCCCTGGTGCAGCCTGTAATCATTATGCTGAGTGTAATTCCATGGCCCACTTGCTGTTTATAATCTTGTTCTTCATAATAGTCTAGTTTCTCCCAAACTAATATCAATTTACAAACATAATATTGGAGAAAGAGAAAGAAATGAAAGCATGTTGAATAAGTGGAAACTGAAAAACCGACCTCTCCAGCTCTGTGTTGGTAGAAAAGTCGCATTTCTGCTTCTGTCATGGTTCTCTCTTCATTCATTAAAATGTCAAACCCAGCTTCCTGGACCTGTAGGAGATATACACACATATATACGGTAAAGAGCCAGACATCCTGGAATGTGAAGTCCTGTGGGCCTTAGAAAGCATCACTATGAACAAAGCTAGTGGAGGTGATGAAATTTCAGTTGCGCTATTTCAAATCCTAAAAGATGATTCTGTGAAAGTGCTGCACTCAATATACCAGCAAATTTGGAAAACTCAGCAGTGGCCACAGGACTGGAAAAGTCAGTTTTTGTTCCAATCCCAAAGAAAGGCAATGCTAAAGAGTGTTCAAACTACCGCACAATTGCACTCATCTCACACACTGGCAAAGTAATGCTCAAAATTCTCCAAGTCAGGCTTCAACAGTACATGAACCAAGAACTTCCAGAAGTTCAAGCTGGATTTAGAAAAGGCAGAGGAACCAGAGATCAAATTGCCAACATCCACTGGATCATTGAAAAAGCAAGAGAGTTTCAAAAAAACATCTACTTCTGCTTTACTGATTATGCCAAAACCTCTGAATCACAGCAAACTGTGGAAAATTCTTAAAGAGATGGGAATACCAGACCACCTTACCTGCCTCCTGAGAAATCCGTATGCAGGTCAAGAAGCAACAGTCAGAACTGGACATGGAACAACAGACTGGTTCCAAACTGGGAAAGGAGTACATCAAGGTTGTATATTGTTACCCTGCTTATTTAACTTATATGCAGAGTGCTTCATGTGAAATGCCAGGCTGGATGAATCACAAGCTGGAATCAAGATTGCCGGGAGAAATATCAAAAACCTCAGATATGCAGATGACACCACCCTTATGGCAGAAAGTGAAGAACTAAAGAACCTCTTGATGAAAGTGAAAGAGGAGAGTGAAAAAGTTGGCTTAAAACTCAACATTCAGAAAACGAAGATCATGTTATCTGGTCCCATCACTTTACAGCAAATATATGGGGAAAGTGGAAACAGTGACAGAGTTTATTTTTTGGAGCTCCAAAATCACTGTAGATGGTGACTGCAGCCATGAAATTAAAAGACGCTTGCTCCTTCGAAGAAAAGACATCCACTTCATGGCAAATAGATGGGGAAACAATGGAAACAGTGACGGACCTTATTTTGGGGGGCTCCAAAATCACTGCAGATGGTGACTGTAGCCATGAAATTAAAAGACACTTGCTCCTTGGAAGAAAAGCTATGATCAACCTAGACAGCATATTAAAAAGCAGAGACATTACTTTGCCAACAAAGGTCCATCTAGTCAAAGCTATTGTTTTCCCAGTAGTCATGTGTGAGAGTTGGACTATAAAGAAAGTTGAGCGCCAAAGAATTGATGCTTTTGAACTGTGATGTTGGAGAAGACTCTTGAGAGTCCCTTGGACTGCAAGGAGATCAAATCAGTCAATCCTAAAGAAAATCAGTCCTGAATATTCATTGGAAGGTCTGATGCTGAAGCTGAAACTCCAATACTTTGGCCACCTGATGTGAAGAACTGACTCATGTGAAAAGACCCTGATGGTGGGAAAGATTGAAGGCAGGAGGAGAAGGGGACAGCAGAGGATGAGATGGTTGTATGGCATCACTGACTCAATGGACATGAGTTTGAGCAAGGTTTGGGAGTTGGTAATGGACAAGGAAGCCTGGCATGCTACAGTCCATGGGGTTGAAAAGAGTCGGACATGACTGAGCGACTGAACTGAACTGAAAGCAAGCCTGAATTCACATTTCAATGTGTTGAAAGTAAAAGGTGATGGAAAAACAACATTAAAAGCAGTGGAGACCTTCATTCTCATCATATCTGACCTGATTCCATTTAAAAATTGTAATTTAGGACTTTCCTGGTGGTCCAGTGTTTAAGAAGTCCACCTGCCAATGTATGGATACGAGTTCGATCCTGGGTCTGGGAGGATCCCACATGGCACAGGGCAATCAAACCCGTGCACCACAAGTACTGAGCCTGTGCTCCAAAAGAGAAGCCACCCCAGTGAGAAACCCAGGCATGGCAACAAAGAATAGCCCCCACGTGCTGCAACTAGAGAAAAGCCCTCACACAGCAACAGAGACCCAGCACAGCCAAAAACAAATAAAGAAATATTGTGACTTCTTTCACTGGAATTTTAATCAAACTCCTTAGATGCCTCTTCCCCCTAGGACACTGCTACACTATGCCCCTGCTGCTGCTGCTGCTAAGTCACATCAGTCCTGTCCGACTCTTTGCGACCCCATAGATGGCAGCCCACCAGGCTCCTCCATCCCTGGGATTCTCCAGGCAAGAACACTGGAGTGGGGTGCCACTGCCTTCTCCAATGCATGAAAGTGGAAAGTGAAAGGGAAGTCGCTCAGTCACGTCCGACTCCTAGCGACCCCATGGGCCTACCAGGCTCCTCCACCCATGGGATTTTCCAGGCAAGAGTACTGGAGTAGGGTGCCATTGCCTTCTCCGACACTATGCCCCAGCCCTGTTTTTCCAGCAGAGAAGACACAACTACAGTCTGTAAGGGAAATGTTGTCTCTCTTGCTGCTGGGCTAGGTCTTTCCGTCATGTCTGACTCTGTGTGACCCCATGAACTGTAGCCTGCCAGGCCCCTCTGTCCATGGGGATTCTCCAGGCAAGAATAATGGAGTGGGTTGCCATGCCCTCCTCCAGGGGATCTTCCCAACTCAGAAGTCTCCCGTTGTCTCTCTTACCTTCATGATAATCTCATCTGTCTTCCCATGGACCACCGCATCTGGTTTAATGATGGCCAAGGTGCAGGCCTTCTCTGATGACCCTGCAACGAGCCGGGGACGGTGCTGTCAGGCCTGGACCGCAGGAGGCTCTCAGGATGCTCTCTGCAGGGACCGTGCAGCTCCACACAGCCCCCGCCTCCCTCCCCCAGCCTCGTGGCTGAGCTTCTGCTGACCTGGACTCTAGTGAATGCAGGGGTCTGGCTCCAGACCCCAACCCCAGCCTGGCTGCAAGGGACATGAACTGGGAGGGAGAGTGTGGGGAAGGAGGAGAGGATGGGAGGTGGAGAAGGAAATCAAATACAACTCAGGAGCAAAACCCAGAAACAACCAAGCCAGCCTGGAGAGGGGACAGAGCTGGAACAGAGGCGAAGCAGGCCAGGACACTCTCGTCCCTTCCTGTGCCCCCCATGATTCTTGGTCTCTAACTGCAACCTACTGTGTTCTCCGCTCGGTGCGACTTTCTGACTTTCTAGCATGTGGTCAGTGGTGGCTGCCCCAGGCCCCAAGTCCGCTCAGGGCTGGCACGTTTTACCAAACTCCTCTGTCTCTGTCCCATCCTCCTGAGAATCGGCCGCCTCGTTGTTTGGAGCCCAGTCAGAGCTCACTGGCCAGGCTACTGGGTGGCTGTGTCCACAGGTCAAGCAGCTGTGGTGCTGAGGGAGATGCTGCATGGCTGCCATCCACTGCTCAGGCCCACAGACGCCTTGGGGGAACCCACATCTGTGCACAAACCCATCCCTGTCTTGCATGGACTTGGCCTTGGTGAGCTCTGCACGCTGTCCACAGACTATATCCCCCATGGCCTATTTTCTCTTTTGAAAAGAGAAAATCACATCAGTTGTGTTGACTCTGAAAATCTAAAAAATGTGGGCTGAAAAAGTGTTGATCATGTTAAGCAGCCAATCAGTTCATCCTTCCCTGAGCACTATTTCTAACATCCTATGAAACCTTGGACTTTAAATACCCTTATAAATTAACCAATTAAAGAGACTGCACAGAGGTATAAGGTGGGAAGAGAAGAGGCCAGAGCAGGAGCCCAAGAACTCCAGTCTGAAGAGAGAGCAAAAGAAAAGAAGCTGAGGAAGGGGAGGCTGTGGACAGGGCAGAGAAAATGAGAAGGGAAATGAGAAAGGTTGAGATGTCTCAGACATCAGACAAGAAGAGGGGTATTTTTGGTTTTGTGGGGTTTTTATGCAGACCATTTTTAAAGTGTTTGTTGAATTTGTTACAACATTGCTTCTGTTTTGGTTTTGGGGCCACAAGGAATGTGGGATCTTAGGGCTTCCCAGGTGACGCTAGTGGTAAAGAACACACCTGCCCCACAGGAGACATAAGAGATGCGGGTTCCACCCCTGGGTTCGGAAGATTCCCTGGAGGAAGCAACCCTCTCCACTATTCTTGCCTGAAGAGTCTCCTGGACAGAGGAGCCTGGCGAGCTACAGTCCATAAGGTCACAACGATTTGGACATAACTGAAGTGACTTAGCACATGTGACATCTTAGTTCCCCAACCAGGGATTGAACCCATCCCCCTTGCATTGGAAGGTGAAATCCTAACCACTGGACCACCAGGGAAGTCTCAAGAACAGGGTTCTGAGTAGGAAGACGCTGTGGTCGGCAGCCAAGCCTGCAGTAGGACATCATAGGCTCTGCCTGGTAACTGCCTGCTGGATTTGGCCCCAAGAAGGTCACTGGCGCCCTGGGAGCAGCAGATGGGCAGTGACAGAGGAGAGGGCAGCCCAAGGAGCGCGGACCAGGGAGCTGAGCTGGGAGAGTGGAAGGCTAAGGGCAAGGGCAGGCGCTGTGTAGTTTCCTAAGTGGAGAGACTGGATTTAGGAGAAAATAATGGGGAAGAGAAGAAGAGATAATCCGTCAACGAGACAACGAATGTTTCCTCCAAAAGCCATATCACTGACTTCTCTCTCACACTTGAAGTTTCTTGCTCTCCTAAACTGCACCACATCCCTTATTAAAATCCATCTCAGACAGTCCTCGTCACCCACACACAAATAGTTTTTCTCATCCAGGCAGTAATCAGAACTTCCTCCTCTCTCCTCTTTGGCTCCTGAGCCACATCCTGGTTTCCTCTGGTGTCTCAGGGACCATCAGGAACCACCTTGCCAGCAACAACTTCTCTAACTTTTAGCTTCTCTTCCCACTGTCAGGTCAGTATGTTCACATATTAAAGGCTCAGGAAGAACAGCAATGCTCAGGAGTGTAAAGTCCATGAATTGATACTTGAGGACTAAGAGGAAGAGGGTACTGGGCTGTGGGGAGGGAAGGGGTTCAGTACAGCTGACTTTCTCACACTTGAGAAAAATGGTTAAAGAAACTCAAGTTCTTAACTCAAATAAGGCCTAAGGAAACCCCAGCACCTCATTACTTTACCTTATTAGTGTCATTCCCCTCCAGTTTATTAAGAAAGCCTTTCCCCATGCTCACTAATTGTCATGAAAGTCACACTTGTTATATTGAACATGATCAGAAAGACACTCAAGATGCAATTAAAGCACAGGAGGGAGATTAACACAGTATGTTTGAAGTCAGGTGATTGGAGATGAAATGTTTTATGGGTTATTTTCCCAGAGTTCAGATTATTCAATAAACTTACTACTCATATATTGTCTAAAAAACTCATCAAGTCCGAGTCTACACTGCCTTTTGCTTGCTTGTTGGTTCTGTACTCACCCAGGTCCTCATCATCACCATCATTCTTTTCATGAGAAAAGCATTCATCTTCATCAGAAAGAGCTTCATCTTTAATCTAGTACAAAGTGGTCACAGACAGAAAGTAGATAGCTGATTAAAATTCCTACACAAAGACCTTCAACAACCAACAGAAGCCAAGAAACTAAAGGTTCCAAATGCAGAGCAAAAGAAGAGGGTCAATATTATCAGTCTTGGAAACTTTTCAAGGTCCGTTTGAGTAACTGGATGGTGGTAGAGGGTGAGAGCAATTAAATCCATGCTGCTCTTAAGGTTTAGAGCCTGCCTGTTTTCATGAGCATCAAGTAGAAACTAAGGAAGAAGAAAGATGAAATAGAGAGTTGACAAGCAGACAAAGAACTGAAATACAAACAGATAGAAAGCAACTGGCCACACTGTGTGGGGAAGTAGTAAAGACAGATCATTTTGTGGAAGGGGCACAAGTGTTTTCTTTCTTGGGGAAAATTTGCCAGTTTTCTGGGAGAAATATAAGATTTGATTCCAACCCATTCTATGAGAACAGGGCTTTGCTCTTTGGAATTGAGTGTGAAAACTTGAACACTGGACACTGCACAACGTTGAGGCTCCTGTGGCAGCCGCTCAGAGCATCAGGAAATACTTCTTTCTAACTAAGGGGTGTCAGTTTTCAAAGGCTGCCGATTCTTTATGAAAAACTCACAGTTCATGTTATCCTGAAAATATTGTACCTAAATCACAACTAGTGCTTACTGATCCTATTTCTCAAAGTAATGACCCCTTTCTAGTTAAAGAAATGAACCCCCTGGGGTCACAAATAAAACCCAGGAATGAGAGGGAAGGGCAGGTCACCAGGAGAGATGTTCCCCGGAGGCTGACTCCTCCAACCCACTCCTGGATCCATAACTTCATTTTCATTTCTGAATTTGCTGTCAGGGTTACAAAAGCCCCTGTTGGGAGATGACGTGGGGATGAGCGAGAAATAGATAAGACACTGAAGTGTTCTGGATGAAGAGGATGACTTCCTCAAAGACTTCCCTGTGGGCCTTGCACCTCCCCTGAGCAGGTGGCCATTTACTGCAGCTTTCCAGGGGTAGGGAGGACACTGGCGGGGCAGGGAGGGACCTGCTGGCCTGGCCACTTACCACCCTCCGTTCTCTGCCTTCAGCCAGCACCCTCTTTTCTGCCTCTAGCTGCTCGCGGATGGTTTTCTCCAGCAGTGGGGCGTTCGCTCCTCTCACCACCGCCACCAGCTCTCCTCCCTGGAACACAGCACAGAGGTCCTGCTCAGATCCCACGACAGCAACCTCTTTCAAGAACTAGCGAGTGTCCAAGGGCTTTGGGAGTGTGCCCAAGGTCAAGGCCCATGGACCCACACCCACAGCCTCCAGTCACTTCTCTGCCCCCTACCCCATGCTTCCCTCCCTTCCAAACTTCCTTCAGGGCAGCAGGGAACTAGGTGGGGGAGGGCCAGGGCTATAGGTTGCGAGTCATTAAGTGTGGCCTCTCTGTGGCTCCTTCATCCAACAAGTATCAGCGGAGCACTTACTATGCCCAACACCAAGACAGAGGCACAGAACATAAACCCGAAACATGGAAAGACACAGACACCACCCTCGGTGAGCTGGGTGTGGAGTGGGGAGGGAGATGGTGGGGTCAGAGAAACAACTGCAACAGGATAAGGCCATTGCATTAATGGGGTGCTTGGGATTTGGGGCAAGAGTCAAATCCCAACTCCATCTGGGGTGATCAGGGAGAACTTCACAGTGAAGGTGCTCTTTGCAGGGAACTGGAGCTTCCGTCTTTGATTATTCAGAAGTCTCCATGCCCGTCACTCACAGACCATCACATACACTGGGTCCTCCTTCTGTGTCCATCCCACCCTCAGGGGACCACCACTGCGTGACGACAGTGACAAGCTGCCACATGTCCCCACATGGCCATTATAACTGATGCTTTAATCTGCATGCTCCAGGCTCAGGCAAGCAAACCGCTGCGGTAATGACGCCTTTTCTGCCACTGAGCTCTGATGCCATGTGGCTGGGAGCATGTCCATCTCAGCATCTCCCGCTCCCCCTCCCCTCGCCCAGGTTCCGTCGAATAACTTCAGTCTCCCTCCTGAAGGCCGAAGCTCAAATGATGCTTCACCAGAAGCTTCCAACTTGTGAGACTTGCTGCCGAGGGCAGGAGCCCGAAGGTTTCCAAGCTGAATAACCCCAGCCTGGTGAGCAGACCCCAGCTTCCCTGACCGAGTGACGGAGCACTGCACCGAGTCTGCAGGAGAAAATCAACCCGTTGCCTTCAGGGCCCGGCAGGTGACCTAAAGCCAGGAGCCAGATGTGAGATGGCAGGCCCTCGGGGGCCAGGAGCCCCACGTGGATGTCACAGCTGAAGGCAACCGGGCAGTTTTGCAAATGCGAAACCGCTGGTTGTCATCCATCGACCTTCTCATTTCCAACTTTATGTCAGCATATCTTCACATTTAATGATGAAGCAAAGGTAAGTACAGGAGTGTTCATGTTGTGCAGCATTCATGTTCCCTCTGTGGAGCACAGTGGGACTCGCCAAACCCTGTGCTGGGAGTGAGACTTGGGTCAAGAGTGCTTACAACTAGAAGGCACACAGGCGTCCGAGGGGATCGTCCTCTGTCCCGGGTCCAGCCCTCAGGAGGCCTGCAGCCCAGAGTGACTCCTCAGGGTTCTGCCCGCGAGTAGTGCCGTGATTGAGGGCATTGGTCCTCGGCCAAACAATAAAGTCAGGAGAAGCCAGCACCTCTTGCTGGGAATAGTGTGGGCTCTTGGTGAGAGGCGTCCTTCTGAACGCTCAGGGGTGCAGCCGTGGGACCATCCCCGACTGAAAAGGTACTCACGGCATAAAACAGAAAGGTCGGCTCACACCTCCCTCGGTATCTTTCGAGCACATCAAGACAGTCTGCCTCTGCCTAAAGGAGATAGATGGTCAGCAGGGTGATGAGAGAGCCCCGTGGGACACACATCTCACACACGCATCTCACACACACACACAGCCTTCATCCCCCACGTCACATACCACATACACAAAACAGAAAGGTCGGCTCACACCTCCCTCGGTATCTTTCGAGCACATCAAGACAGTCTGCCTCTGCCTAAAGGAGATAGATGGTCAGCAGGGTGATGAGAGAGCCCCGTGGGACACACATCTCACACACGCATCTCACACACACACACAGCCTTCATCCCCCACGTCACATACCACATACACACACACAGACACCACAAACACACATCCCCCCATCCCGCACAGCACACGCACACCACACACCTTCACACACCACACACACACACACACACACACCCCTCATCCCCATACCACATACATACACACAGACCTCATCCCCATACCACATACACACACACCACACTCACCACACAGACATCACATACACACATACCCCTCATCCCACACAACACACACACACCACACACCCTCACATACCACACATACACACACACACCTCATCCCCATATCACATACATACACACACACACACACACCACACTTACCACACACAGACATCACATACACATATACCCCTCATCCCACACAACACACACACACCACTCCCCCTACATACCACACACACCACACACCCTCACATACCACACATACACACACACCTCATCCCCATATCACATACATACACACACACACACTCACAGACACCACAAACACACATACCCCTCATCCCACACAACACACACACACCACACACCCTCAGATACCACACACACCACACCCTCACATACCACACACACACACACACCCCTCATCTCCATACTACATACACACACACACACACATACACACCATACTCACCACACACAGACATCACACACACACATACCCCTTATCTCCATACCACATACACACACACACACCTACACCTCATCCCCACACCACATACCACATACACACACACAACACACTCACCACACACAGACATCACATACACACATACTCCTCAACCCACAAAACACACACACATACCACATCCCCCCTACATATGACAAACACACACTTCATCCCCATCCCACGCACACACACACACTACACCACACCACACCCCCAATACTACACACCATATACCACCTACACACACAGCACATATATACATTACACATAACACATACACCACACCACACACATGCACACACATACATTATACACCCACACACACCATACCACACACACACATTACACACCACACTGCACACAGTACACATAACACACATATCACATCACACACACACATTACACATAAGTCACATACTATATTACACACACAGATTACACATAACACACACCATACACACATATCACACACACCACATCACACACACACATTACATATAACACACAGTACATAACACATATGTTACATATAACACACCACATACATCACACACATCCATTACACATCCCCCTCTCTCTCTCTCTCTCTCTCTCTCTCTCTCACACACACACACATGAGTGATGCCCTCTCCAGGTGGAGCCCTGGCTTTTCTCCCTTATGCTGCTCCTTCTGATGTCTTTTCATCTGAACCTTAACAAGTGTCCTGTCAACATATGGGTAAAAAGTGTTGCCAGTGTAGTTTTTTGAGGAATAAAAATAAGGAGGAAATGACAGCTTCTCCTGCTCCGGATCAAGGGAGCTCCTCCGCTACCATCCCATGTCTGTTCCTAGTGGCTGGGACACAGGAGGGTCCTTGAGCTCTGCCTCCAGGTTGGATAAAGCCCACCATTCAGGCCCCTCTTGCGCTCCTCCACCGAAGCCTCACCACCGGCTCCCCAGAGGAGGGCAAGCCCCGGAAGCCCAGCTTCTCCAGAGTTATCGCGAGGGAGCGTCGCTCCCGTGATTACTGGCTGAGCCTCCCCACCTGCAGCTCATCCCGCGTCTCCTACGCGCGTCTCCGGAAGTGATTCCCATCTCCATCCAATGACCCAAGGAAACTTTTGCTGCAAGTCCCCTTTAAGGAGCAAGGATAGAGATCTTAAACCCTGTGCTCTGGAAGTGAGACTCCAGGCTTCGCAGTGTCCAGGAGACAAGGAGGAGGAGCACTGGCCTCCTAGTGGCCAAGCAGTCCCTGCTGCAGCGCCAGGGGTGGCCAAGGCCACCGGGGCTGTGGGAGGCGGGGAGACAGGAAACCTCCTCCCCCGAGAAACTGGCTTCAGCAGAAACTCCACAACGCATACTCTCTCCATGATCTGCAAAAGGCCCCTCAGGCTTCCTGTTCCTGTTTTTCAATGTTTTTTTGCAACCATTGTTCGACATTCTGCTGAGAGAGGATCTTACTGATGCAAAATGCAGAAGGTCCGGGCCGACCTCCACCCTCATCTTCTGGAAGAGGCTCACCACGGGCTTGCAGGGGCCACACCAGCCTTGGTAGACGTCAACAACTGCGGGGAACCAAGAAACCGGAGCGCCGGGCCACGTCAGGCAAAATTGATACCAGCACATTCCCACCCGCTCCGATGGCCATCTTTATTTGCTGTGGTGGTTCAGTGGTTTAGTCCTTAAGTCATGTCCAACTCTTGCGACTTCATGGACTGTAGCCCTCCAGGCTCCTCTGTCTATGGGATTTCCCAGGCAAGAATAATGGAGTGGGTTGCCGTTTCCTTCTCCATGGTATATTCCCAACCTAGGGGTTGAACCGGAGAAGGCAATAGCAAGCCACTCCAGTACTCTTGCCTGGAAAATCCCATGGATGGAGGAGCCTGGTAGGCTGTAGTCCATGGGGTCGCTAGAAGTCGGATGCGACTGAGCGACTTCACTTACACTTTTCGCTTTCACACAATGGAGAGGGAAATGGCAACCCACTCCAGTGTTCTTGCCTGGAGAATCCCAGGGACGGGGGAGCCTGTTGGGCTCCTGTCTATGGGGTCGCACAGAGTCGGACACGACTGAAGCGACTTAGCAGCAGCAGCAGCAGCAGGGGTTGAACACAGGTCTCTTATATTGCGGACAGATTCTTTACCAACTGAGCTACAGGGGAAGCCCCATTTGCTGGTTAAGAGGATGTATTCTCCCAGCAGAGCAGGAGCGAGAGTGGAAACACAGCGTTCCCTTATGAACTCAGTGTTCCAAAGTCTCAACTCAATGAAGTGAGTAGAGTGAAAATCACTTACTTAACATGCATCCCTTACCACAAGGAATTTTCAGGCCTAGCACAGAGAGGCCCTCTGTAACTATTTGAATTGCACTGAAAGTATCCCTTCTGAGAGGAATAGTAGGTGACCTGTCAGCGTGCAATCAACTCTTAGCTAATAAACACAGCATTACCCTTTCCTCCTGACAAGTTAAAAGCCACTTGCTTTGGGTAAAGGGGGATTTTACCTACTCTATCAAATCAACATTGTTCTCCCAGAAAGTGAACCTAAGAGAGACCTAGGTGGAAACCGGAGTGCCTGCTTCTGCCTTGGTCCTGGTCTCTGGAGTGTGGCAGGAACTGGATATGAGGGACCTGCTTGTCTGAAGACCTCAAGGCCTGTGAGAAGCTAAGCAACAAAGCCGACACGTGTGCAGCAGACACACACAGGACCCAACCAGCCCAGTCAGACACCGCGAGTAAGTGGTAGATGGTGACGTCCTGATGGTCACATTTTAGAGAAAGGAGGTCTTCATGAAGACCTCAGCAGTCAGAGTTCATGCCTGATCCACACAGCAGTGCATTTCTGTTCAGCAGCAGGAGTGCATGGTCATGGGGAGGGAGTGTGGACACTGCCTATAAACTCTCAGCTCTGCCAGTTTTAATAGCATGCAATTTGTGATTTTACTTTTTGAAGGTTCACATTTCAATTTTTCACATCATATGAGAACATTTATTAATAAAACATGGTATAGATTATCTCTCTTTTTCCCTTTTTTGGCCGTGCCATATGGCTTCAGTTCAGTTCAGTCGCTCAGTCGTGTCCGACTCTTTGCGACCCCATGAATCACAGCACGCCAGGCCTCCCTGTCCATCACCAACTCCTGGAGTTCACTCAGACTCACGTCCATCGAGTCAGTGATGCCATCCAGCCATCTCATCCTCGGTCGTCCCGTCTCCTCCTGCCCCCAATCCTTCCCAGCATCAAAGTCTTTTCCAATGAGTCAACTCTTCGCATGAGGTGGCCAAAATACTGGTGTTTCAGCTTTAGCATCATTCCTTCTAAAGAAATCCCAGGTCTGATCTCCTTCAGAATGGACTGGTATGGCTTACGGGATCTTAATTCCCTGACCAGAGGATGAACCCAGGTCCTTGGCAGTGAAAGCACCGAGTTCTAGCCATTGGACTGCCAAGGAATTCCCTAAATTATCATGACTGAAGTTAGCATAGACTCCGGCAGCACTAACACTGTACCGTAGGAGTTGGGTAGAGGTTACCCAGTGGAAGGGTGACTTGCATTGGACACTGTGGAAATGCCAGCCTTGGATGGGCAGAGAGGGAGCCCATGATGGGAAGCATGGTACGGGTGTACAGGGGCCACTGGGGTTGGGCTGTGGGAAGTGGTGACAGAGACCACTGGACAAGCAAGGAATGTGGGTTTGAGGAGCTCCATCCTGATTTACTAGGCAATGAGGACTCACAGTAAGTTTTTAGAAAGGAGAGTTAATATTTACTAAGCCATCTGCACTTGGCTTTTCTCTCAAAAAAATCCAGCGACATAGGTATTTTTATCCTACCATAGAAATAGAAATGAAATAACCAACCCAAGGTAAAACAAAATAAAAATTCTCAAGGAGTAGAACCAAGTTTTGGACTGAGGTTTCTCTGATGCCATAGTTCATGCCTTTTCAATGACTCTAGGAATGAAGATGCACAAATTCAAGAGTATGAGTCAGTTAAGCCTAGCTACATAGTTTTGCAGAGATAGAATCAGACTGGGTTTGGGAGGGATTGGGAAGCCAGACACAGGAGTGGCAGTGTCAAGGGAGGGATGGAAGGAATGGAAGAATCCCTGAGGCTTTGAAAAGGAAGTGGAAAGACTAGGGTGGGTGACAGTCCTGCGGGTGTGAGGAAGACCCACCATTGAGCCCAGCAGAGAAAAAGAACCAAGTGAAGGCAGGGAAAGAGTGTTTGGGGGGGGAGGAAAGTGCACCAGATTCCAGATATGCTGCATTTCCCGTAGCAACCAGAGAGTCTAAGCCAAATGGTCCCAAAGGCAGTTAGACATCAGCAGGGGCAAGAGAGAGGGATTTGGTCCTTAGCATCCAGGCGGAAGATGAAGCTCTGGGCTTCCTTAAGGACAACAGCTTCACAGTTGAGCGATTTCAGTAGACCCCAGTAATGGGAGAGAAAGGCATTTGGGTCATACTGGGAAAAAGTCCTGGAAGACTCATACGACCCAGTATCAAAGTCAACCAAGGAGAACAGGTTCAAGCTCTGGCAGGTTAAAAAAAAAAAAAAACTGGGACACAGTTAGCTACCAATCTCTATGCAGGATTTCCATAGATAGGTCAGCCCAGTCATTTGTACCAACTTCCCATCTCCTCTAGCACTCCCTGGCTCTCCAAGGAGTGGTGGGGACAAAGGCACACGTGCCACGGTTAAGGGGGAGAAGGGACTGGGGCCTGGGGAGACACTATATGAAGAGATCAAATGGCAGGAAGCAGAGAAGGAAGGGAAGAAATGGCAGAGAAATGAAAAGGGAGGGGTGTTTGTGTGTGTGCAAACCTGAATAGACTTCTGCATGTTTGAAGGCAGATGGAAGTGAGCCAACCAGAGTTTCAAGATAGTGGTTGACTTTGGGCATAAATCTCTCCTGGCTCTAGAAAGAGTCATGTCTTCCTGAGACTGCCTGACGAACGAGGCAGAGGAGCCCCCGCTGCCTTCAGTCCGTACGATTCCCTCACGTCATGTTTAGTGCTGGGCTCAACAATTCCACGCTCCATAGATGGCAGCTATGATCACATAGGGTGCCTGGAACATGGCAAATCCTCAAAACACAGTGAGTTTGTAGTTTTCTTACTTCTGCGTAGTAAGAAATTCACTTTCTTGTGAATTTGTTATTAAAGATATAGAAGTTTTATCCAGGAGCCGTGTTCTGATTGCACAGACAAACAGTATGGACAAAACAGTTAAGAACTGGCACCATCAACAAAGCTTTGTAGCCCCTCAAGTAATAGAGAGTGGCCAGACTCACACCCCATCCTGGATCAATGCAACCGCATTTATTATGTACCCACTCAGCCCAGGCCTGGACATGTGTGCTCCAGATAGAGATGAAAAGACATTGGCCCTGTGTCTAGAGGCTGGGTGCAGGCATGGAATGCCCAGCCACACAGGGGCCACACAAGGCTGGCTGTTTGCTGGAAGGTTGAGACAGAGTCCACCCCAGATGCCCTAGAGACACCAGGTGGAAGTGACCACACAGAGGTTCAGGAAAAATTTCATTCAAGGAGGCTGCTTTAGAGCTGCCTGAGATGGAGAAAGATTTCTACAGTCTGTTGGGGGATCGTGATACTCCAGGTAGTAGGAACAACACGGATATGAGTGAGGAAGTGGGGAAACTAGTGGTATGTGCTGGAAACAGGCTGGAGGCCAGGACACACACCCCCCAGAGTACAGTGGGTGACAAGGCTGCAGAGACAAATTGAGTCTTGAGAGAGGGCTGGGAGAGGGGGTTTGAGTGCTAAAGTCATGGTGTGGGGGGCAGCGAAGGAGAGAGATGAGAGCAGATACAAGTTGACAGAGCAGGTGCATTGATAGAGAGAACTGACCAGACACAAAAATAGAGCCCTTCTAGAAGAAAAGAAGTGGAGAAAGAAAGCGTGGGGAGCAGCTGGGATGGGCACCCTCTAAGATGCCGTCAGTGGGCCCTGTCTCCCAGGATTCACACCTTTGTGCGGGCCTCTGCCCTTGAGTGCAGGCTCGACCCAGAGCTTCTAACAAACAAATGGGGCAAACGCGATGGGATGTTACTTTTGAGATTAGGTTACACGAAGACTGTGACTTTCATCTCTCTTGTGTACTTGCTTGCTCTCTCTTTTCCTCCCTCCCTGAACCCTGCTTTGGGTGGAGGGGCTGGGGGGAAGAAGCTACCATGTTGTGAGCAGCCTTATGGAGAAATTGATGGCAAGAAATGGATGTCTCTGGCCAACACCCAGTAAGGACCTATATCCTGCCAATGGTCACAGGAATGGACTTGGAAATGACCTTGAAGATCTGCCAAAGCCACATGACCAAGTTTGGAAGTAAAGTAAACTCAAAGTTGAGCCTTGACATTCTTGGTCTGACTCCTTAGCTGCAGCCTGGTGAGAGACCCCAAGTCAAAGGCACCCACCTAAGCAATCCCTGAATTCTGGGTCCACAGAAATGGTGGGATAATAAATGTTGAGTGCTATAGACTGCTAAGTTTTAGGGTAAATTGTTACTCAGCAATAGATCCTGATACAAGGAGGGTAGGGGACCAGGAGGCTGTGCTGTTTCCTAGTGACTGTGCAGCCCCTGGTTCCACTCTCTTGGGCTACCTGGCTCTCAGTCCAGCCCTCGAGTTCCAAGAGATCCTCTATTCCTTTCAATACCTTCCCCTTTTGTGCCTCAAGTAATTTTAACACCAAATATGCCTTGAGCATGACAATCAGCTCTAAAACAAGGGAACCCTGCTATCCAGCAGTACTGACGAGTTTCCTGAATTGGACTAACAGATGTTGAAACCAGATATGTACATACACACAAAAGAATTACCTTCTTCTTTATTTATGAAACTCAAGGTTACAGGGAAATGATACTCTCTGCAGGTTTTCCCTCCATGGTTCAATACGCCATTTAGGAATTTTGAAAAGAATGGGTCTAAAAAATCATCCTAAATTACCAGTTAGTCCTTTGGAGCTGAGCATTTCCTCCCAAAGTTCTTGGGTGCTGACGTTGACCTAGCATCAGAGAGGAACAGACACTGTATTACTGCGGGTGCCCATGGGGAGGCAATTTGGTGCGTTTGCTCTATGTTATCTACTAATATCAGTCAGGTCTCTCCTCTCTCCGTCTCTTTCTCAATGAAATACTGACAAATACAGCTCAAGCTGCCCTCTTTGCCCAGTCTTCTTTTCTCCTCTCTCTCCTCCTGCCTCCAACCCCAAGACTAACCACTATCCGAAGAAAAATCTCATTTTAAAAATTGTTGAGACTTCCTTGGTGGTCCAGCAGTTAAGAATTCGCCTTCCACTGCAGGAGACATGGCTTTGATCCCTGGTCAGGAAACTAAGATCCCACATGCCTCAGAGCCATTAAGCCCAGGCAGCACAACCCATAGCCCATGTGAGGCAACCGCCGAGACCGTGCACCCTAGAGGCCACGCTCTGGAACTGGGGAAGCCTCCCACGGGCAGCAGCTAGAGAAAGGCCTGCATGCCACAACGAAGACCTAGCGCAGCCAAAAATTAAAAAAAAATTTAATTAAAAAATCATTTTTACTTGTTACTTTGCCACAACTATATATAAAATTGTTCTGTGTACATAAATAGTATCATATTGAAGATCTCCTTTTGCAATTTGTGTTTCTACTCAACATTAAATTTTGACATTTATCTGAATTTATGTACATTGAGGTACTCATTTATTTTTGCTTTTTTGTCTTCTTATACATTTATGGAGGTATAAATTATATATAGTGAGACATACAGAACTAAACTGTTATACATGAGTGAGTTTTAACAAATGCATGTACCCAGGTAACCACAGTTCTATCACAATACAGAACATTCCATCTCCCCAGGAAGTTCCCTCTGGTCTCCTCCCACTCACTCCCTACTCCTCTCCCCAGGTAAACACTAACCTGCTTTCTGTCATAACAGATTAATTTTACTGATTCTAAAACTTCATATAAATGAAATAGTACAGCATGTCTTGTTTTGTGCTGGTCTCTTTTGCTCAGCGGATTTGGGGCGTTCATCTGTGTAATTGTATCTCAGCAGTTTGTTCACTTTTATTCCTGAGCACATTCCATTGTATGACAACATCACTTTCTGCTTGATAGATGATTTGGGGCTCTTATGAATAAAGACTTAGGAACATTCTTGTTAAATCTTTTGCATTCACCCTTTCATTTGTCTTCAGTAAGTAAATACCTAGGAGTTATATTGCTGGGATGTTGGGTCAACTGAGGAACCCTAAATAGTCTCACCTAGGGAGAGGACAGGGTTCCTGGTTGGCAGACTCTAGAATGTTTTCAAGGAGTTGACCAGGTATAGAAGCAGTGCTTAACAGAGGCCTCAGTGCATAGCAACCCCCGACCCCCTGCCTCAGCAAAAGGGAGCACTTCCTTTGAGCACCACAATGAACTCAGAGCTCTGGGGAATATGCATGAAAAAAATTGATAACAGATGTTATTACTCTCCAAGGGAATATCAGACACAGACACATGAAGAGACAATCATATGGAGCAAAACGCTTAGAGCCACAAGCCTGGACATATCTAAAGGAGTCTCATCACCACAGCTCTGCCAGGTATGTATCATCCCTCCTGTTTACACAAAGAGCAAGGAGGCTCAGAGAGGTTGAGGACATTGTTCACAGCAATAAATGATAGGACCAGGTGCTTAGAATTGATTTACAGACACAGAAAGTCTCATAACTCTAGAGTACTAAAATCTCAGTGCTGGAAGGCCCTTAGGGATAATTCACCCCACATGCTCTTTCCACAGATGGGTGAGCTCTAGCCCAGAGCAGTTACGTGATTTATCCAAAGCCCCAGAAGAGTCAAGAACTGCATCAAATCTTCGACTTCCAGACCAAAGCTCTTCCCTTCCCTGCCCATCCAGCCCCCTGCATACTATCCTCAGCCTGATACTGCTTTCTTCTTTTTAAAAGCACATGTAAATTCATATGTAAAGTGCTGATGCCACAGAGAACAATAAAGGAGAAATCAGATGCCTGGAGACCACTGCCCATCTACTGAGAGATGCCTAAAGCCTGACCATGAAAAATTTTAAAGTTTACTTTAAAAGGCACCCATGTTACATTATGATAATAAAGCCTTCCATCCCACATCCAACCCCTTCCATGCCTGCATTTTTTTTTAACCATCACTTTAGAATCAACCACTGCTTATTGTCCAGGGCCAGGACAATAGGTAGTTATTGTCTTATTAATTCACTTGTCACAGGTGCAAACAAAGTAAAGCACTCTGTAAGGAAAGTATAGTGCATAAAATATCAAAACATTCTTTGAATAAGCAAGTGATTTCAAGAAAGCAGTGATGGGAGAAGCGGGTCTTCAGAAAGGGCACAGTTACAGACATATGCCCAGACTCTAAGAACTTATATTCTCTCAGCAAGTCATAATTATACCTCAACAAAATATATGTCAGATCGAATTATACTGATTCATATTTTCTTGCTATTTTTTGTTTTATTTTAATTCATGTTTCAGTTTCACAGTTGCATAAGCATTATAAAGACAAGCAGCTTTTATCCAAGTTTATGATTATATGTTTATATTTGCATGCATGCTAAGTCGCTTCAGTCGTGTCCGACTCTGTGCGATCCTAGGGACTGTAGCCCGCCAGGCTCCTCTGTCCATGGGATTCTCCAGGCAAGAATAACTGGAGTGGGTCATGGATGCAAATACTGGAGGAAGGTCATGCAAATACTGGAGGAGGGCCATGCCCTCCTCATGTTTATATTTAAGTGCACACACAAAAAATTGTCATCATTAGCGGTCAAGATAAGCTTTTATTCCTTTAAGACAGAAGGGTACAATATTCAAATTTGTGAACATTGTTATATGCCACATTTTAATAGTACATTTTAATAGTACATTTTAATTTTAATTTTTTGCTCACACTGTGCGGCTTATTAGATCTTAGTTTCCACACCAGGGATAGAACCCGTAACCCCTGCAATGGAAGCACAGAGTCTTGACCACTGGACCACCAGGGAAGTCATTTTTATACTGCATTTCCCATTCCAGACCATCCTCCCCGCCCCCTATTCCACCCCAATCAAGCGCTGGAAGCCAACTTCGCCTTGAGACTTACCTGCAGGGCAATTTCCTTTTTCTTGCTGCCCATGGCTCTACAAAGAAGACAGAAGCTCTGTTATTGAGGGTTCAGGCCATTCTGGCCGCAGCCTCACTACAAAACAGTGAGTAGATCTGCAAGCCTAGAGCCTCCTTCAGATAAAGCGCCCACCTCCCCAACTCCGCTCCTTCAAGTTAATTACGAATGACAGCAAATAAACGCAGTGATCCAAAGTGAACACCTCACGGAGAAAGCTGAGCTTAAGCCCGAGGGCTCTTGGCTCGCCAGAAGGTTTTCTGTGGACATGCGGAGTCCCTTCCCCGCCGAGACCTGGTAGAGGGGCGCGCGCGGAGGCCCTCGTAGGGGCGCCGGGCCACGCAGGCCATCAGGCCCCGAAATGCCTGCCAAGGAATTTGGACTGAAAAAGCCTACAGAACCCTGCCATCCCTACTGTTCCCATTTATTCCTGGGAAACTGAGCCCCTGCAAACAGGTACCGGGTCCTCAACCTGCAGCGAGTTTCCAACACAGTTTACTGCGACCCAGCCACAGTCGTCATGGCAACACTGCGCGGGCGGGGTGGGAGGGGTACTAAGGCGGCCAAGAAATGAACTCGAGTACACATAGCCACGCCCACTCTGGGTGTCCCGCCTCTTGCTGTCAGGACTGGACGGTAGAAACCCTCATTGGCTGAAGAGTTTGTCCTCTCTGGGTCTTTTGCACCCACCAAGCACAGATCTGGTGCATCATGTACTGAAGAGCTGGATCCTCCATTCCTGCATCCCTTCTGTCCCGCCAGGCCTGGCATGCAGCTTTTCTATTGCTACTGAATACATACTGGGCAGGGGTGGCTTCCAGGTTTTGACAGATCTGAAGAGGTTTCCTTCAAGATAAAGAATACAAAATTACAAATTCAAAATGAAATATGAAAGTCAAGTGGAGAAAATAGAAGCAATTATAAACATGGTGTGAATGATCTACACCAATTAAAAGAAATCGCCAGGAGATTAAAAAAACAAGGCCCAACTATATGTTGTCTTCAGGAAATCCACTTTAAGTACAAAGCACAGGTTTAAAAGGTCTTTTTTTTTTTTTTTTTTTTTTTGGCTTCTTTGTTTTTAAAGACAGTTAGGAGTAAAATGGCACCCCACTCCAGTACTCTTGCCTAGAGAATCCCATGGATGGAGGAGCCTGGTAGGCTGTAGTCCATGGGGTTGCTAAGAGTCGGACACGACTAAGCGACTTCCCTTTCACTTTTCACTTTTATGCCTAGGAGAAGGAAATGGCAACCCACTCCAGTGTTCTTGCCTGGAGAATCCCAGGGACGGGGGAGCCTGTTGGGCTTCCGTCTATGGGGTCGCACAGAGTCGGACACGACTGAAGCGACTTAGCAGCAGCAGCAGCAGCAACAGAAGCAAAAGGGTAGAGAAACTATGCCATGCTACAGTAATCAAAAGAAAGCTGGAGTCACTATACTAATTTCAGGCAAAGCAGATTTCAGAGCAAGGAAATTTATCAGGGATAAAGAGAAGATATAATGCTAAAGGGATCAATTCTCCAGGAAGACATAACAATGCTTTTGTATGCACCTAACAGCAAAGCATCCAAATAACTGAGGCAAAAACTGACTAAACTGCAAAGAAAAAATAGATAAACCCAAATTGAAGGCTTCCCTTGTAGCTCAGTTGGTAAAGAATCCGCCTTCAATGCAGGAGACCCAGGTTTAATTCCTGGGTTTGGAAGATCCCCTGGAGAAGGAAATGGCAACCCATTCCAGCATTCTTACCTGGAGAATCCCATGGACTGTAGCCTGCCAGACTCCTCTGTCCGTGGGGTCGCAAGAGTTGGACATGACTTAGCAACTAAACCACCACCATTATTATAACTGAAGACTTTAACACCACATCTTTAGATATGAGCAGATCCAGCAGGCAGTTGAGAATGAATATAGTTGAATATAGTAACAGCATGTCAGTTCAGTTCAGTCGCTCAGTCGTGTCCAACTCTTTGCAACCCCATGGACTGCAGTATGCCTGGCCTCCCTGTCCATCACCAACTCCTGGAGTTTACTCAAACTCATGTCCGTTGAGTCGGTGATGCCATACAACCATCTCATCCTCTGTCGTCCCCTTCTCCTCCTGCCTTAAATCTTTCCAGCATCAGGGTCTTTTCAAATGAGTCAGCTCTTTGCATCAGGTGGCCAAAGTATTGGAGTTTCAGCTTCAGTCTCAGTCCTTCCAATGAATATTCAGGACTCATTTCCTTTAGGATGGACTTGTTGGATCTCCTTGCTGTCCAAGTTACTCTCAAGAGTCTTCTCCAACACCACAGTTCAAAAGCATCAATTCTTCAGCGCTCAGCTTTCTTTATAGTCTAACTCTCACATCCATACACAACTACTGGAAAAAACCGTAGCTTTGACTAGAGGAACCTTTGTTGGCAAAGTAATGTCTCTGTTTTTTAATATGCTGTCTGGATAGGATGTTTGTGGATAGGAAGAATATATTGTTGAGATCTGACCTATGGATTAAACACAATTCCAATCAAAACATCAGCAAGCTATTTTGTGGATATCAACAAACTGGTTCTAGAGTTTATATGAAAAGATAAGAGATCCAAACAGTCAACACAACAATGAAGATTAACAAAGTTGGAGAACTGATACAACAAGACTACAAGATTTACCATTAAGTCACAATAAGTAAGACAATATTTTAGTGAAAGGATAGATACATACATCAGTGGAATAAAATTAAAAGTGTAAAGATAAAATAAAATAAAAAGTGTAGACCTATACAAATGTAGTCAACGAATCTTGGACAAGGGAGCAAAGGAAAGTCAATGTAGAAAGATAAGTCTTTTTAAAAACTGGTGCTGGAATAATCGGACATCCATTTGCAAAAAAAAAAAAAAAGTCACAAAAAATGACTCAAAATTAATCATAGAAATAAAGTGGAAAATCATAAAATTTCTAGAAGAAAACATAGGCAAAATCTAGGTGATCTTGGTCTGGCAATAACTTTAGACACAACATGAAAAGAATGAACCACGAAAGAAAAAATAGATGTACTTTAAAACTGGCTTCCCTGGTGGCTCAGACTGTTAAGAATCTGCCTCTAATGCAGAAGACCCTGGTTTGATCTGTGGGTTGGGAAGATCCCCTGGAGAGGGAAATGGTAACCCACTCCAGGATTCTTGCTTGGAGGATTCCATAGACAGAGGAGCCTGGCAGGCTACATACAGTCCATGGGGTCGCAGAGTCAGACACAACTGAGCAACCAACTCCTTTATACTTACTCAGGGCTTCCCAGGTGGCGCTAGTGGTAAAGAACCTGCCTGCCAGTGCAGGAGACAGAAGAAACACGGGTTAGATCCCTGGGTCAGGAAGATCCCCTGAAGGAGGGCACGCAACCCACTCCTGTATTCTTGCCTGAATCCCATGGGCAAAGGAGCCTGGTGGGCTGCAATCCATAGAGTCCCAGAGTTGGACACGACTGAAGCGACTTAGCACATACACATACTTACTCAACTGATTTGAAAACTTAGGCGGACACAAAAACCTGCACATAAATATTTATAGCAGCTGTATTCATAATCACCAAAACTTAAAAGCAACCAAGATATCCTTCAATAGATGAGTGATTAGTCCGTGTTATATCTGTACAATGGTATCTGTAAAACACAACATTACAAACTGGGTTTACTAGGTGCAAGCGAGGGCTTGTGTGTTTTTTTGGGGGGTGGGGGTGGGGGGAGGCTACATGGTGGTGGTTACTCAAGTTCTTTAATAGTTTGAAATCTCCCTTAGATCTTAGATCCAAAAATAAAATTCAGATCAGTTATGAAACTCCTCCCGCCAGCACACTGAGAGATAAAGACTTTTTATTCACTTTAAAAGAGTTAGATTTCTTACCACACAGCCTTTATAAAATGTAGTCACAACTTTGCCAGGCTAAACCACATAAACAATTTAAGGGAGCCATGTGTCTTCACACCCTGACCTTATATCTGCTGTCCTCTGTAATTATTAATAGCAGCCCCTTTTTACTTTCAAAAGTGTACAGTCCAGACAATATGGAACCACTTCAGTTTTTTTTCTCCAAATGGATCACCCCAACTTTTAGTATCTTGTTTTAAAGAAATTTCCATCTTTGTCATATTTTGTAACATGGGTCAGTGATTTGATTGCTTTGCTCAAAAGCTATCTTTTTCATTGATATCTCTTTTATTTAAGTCTCTCCTAAGGAAGGTACTTTTCTGACTTGTTTGTTTTGTTTAATGCAAAAATTTCCAACTTTAAGGGTTGCCACTGCATTTTGGAGTATGGAAGACAGGAAACAAACAGAAACCTTTCTTGTTCCTGCAAGTTATGCTCATTGCCACAGGGTGGTGGTTTCCTCAAGGGAAACCCTTTCTGTGATCCCAGTTGAGTACCAGGAGCATTTTCTCTATTAAAACATTTCAGAACTGTGATGTGACTGTGTAAAAGAAGAATGAACCTACTTGCTTTAAGAGCAAATCACAAACCACAGCAAATTCTTTTCCCCAGACAACTTCCAGTTTTCCATGTTAGACAAGAATGTACATTTTTTGTCTAGGCTGACAAATGTCTCTGCTCCCAGATATTGTTTTCTTTCTCCATGAGTACCAGTATCTCCTTACTGTAAGGTGCTCTGAGGAAGGCAGCCAGACGTCTTAGAACTGGGACCTTTCGAGTCTCATAGGCCTGGGTTGGGCCCTGAACCTGCCACCTACTGCCCATATGAGCTTGGGTAAGTCGCTTCAACTTCCTCAGCCTTGGTTTCCTTGTCTTTAAAAGAAGGAGTATAACACCTCCCATTCGGGGATGTTGTGAAGAGAGACAATGTCCTTTAAAATTTCTTGACAGCAAAGCCATTATTGGTATTGTTGTTCAAGCATCACCTTCGAAAGGCAGGTTCCCAGTCAAGGATCACAGTGGCTGCTCCCTCCCCTGCCCCCAGATGGAGCTCTCTGATTAATTTTCCTCAGTCAGCCTGGTAACTTTGCAACCTAAGTGATGAAGTATTGCTACTGCTGCTGCTAAGTCACTTCAGTCGTGTCCGACTCTGTGCGACCCCATAGACGGCAGCCCACCAGGCTCCCCCGTCCCTGGGATTCTCCAAGCAAGAACACTGGAGTGGGCTGCCATTTCCTTCTCCCATGTATGAAAGTGAAAAGTGAAAGTGAAGTCGCTCAGTCGTGTCCGAGTCTTCGCAACCCCATGGACTGCAGCCCATCAGGCTCCTCCGTCCATGGGATTTTCCAGGCAAGAGTACTGGAGTGGGGTGCCATTGCCACACTCTGACCCTAGCTACCAGATTGATGCTGTTACCAGGTTGGATTTAATGACCATAAATTTTTAATTTTTGAGGAGATTNTGAAAAGTGAAAGTGAAGTCGCTCAGTCGTGTCCGAGTCTTCGCAACCCCATGGACTGCAGCCCATCAGGCTCCTCCGTCCATGGGATTTTCCAGGCAAGAGTACTGGAGTGGGGTGCCATTGCCACACTCTGACCCTAGCTACCAGATTGATGCTGTTACCAGGTTGGATTTAATGACCATAAATTTTTAATTTTTGAGGAGATTTTTTAATTGTTTGTTTTCTTTGCCCTAAGAAATCTTTTCCTAAGGAATCTGCCTAGTTCCATGAAGTTTTTTTTAATTATAATAAAAGGAGTTATTTAAAATTTACATGTAGGCTTATGAGCCATCTCAAACTTACTTTTTCACTGAAATTTTTGTTGTGATAACTGTAGATTCATACAGTTGTAAAAACCACCCTGAGAAAATCTTTGTTTATTGTGACAAGTTTACCCCAATGGTAATATTTTGTATAATTATAATATCACAACCAGGATATTGACATCAATACAATCCACGCATCTTACTCAGGTTTCCCTAGTTTTAGTTGTACTCATTTATGTGTGTATTAGGGTCTATAAAATGTTTTCATATTTAGGTTCATGTAGCCACCACCATTGGAGAAGGAAATGGCAACCCACTCCAGTGTTCTTGCCTGGAGAATCCCAGGGATGGGGGAGCCTGGTGGGCTGCCGTCTGTGGGGNTAGTTTTAGTTGTACTCATTTATGTGTGTATTAGGGTCTATAAAATGTTTTCATATTTAGGTTCATGTAGCCACCACCATTGGAGAAGGAAATGGCAACCCACTCCAGTGTTCTTGCCTGGAGAATCCCAGGGATGGGGGAGCCTGGTGGGCTGCCGTCTGTGGGGTCGCACAGAGTCGGACACAACTAAAGCGACTTAGCAGCAGCAGCAGCAGCAGCCACCACCATGGGGACTTTTCAGGTGGCACTAATGGTAAAAACAAACAAACAAACAAAACAAACCCCGCCTGCCAATGCAGATAGAGGCGTGAGTTCAATCCCTGGGTCAGAAAGATCCCCTGAAGGAGGGCACAGCAACCCACTCCAGTATTCGTGCCTGGACAGTATTCTCCCAGGGACAGAGAAGTCTGGCAGGTTGCAGTCTGTGGGGGAGCAAAAATTCAGACATAACTGAAGCAACTTAGCATGCACGCACACCCACTGCCATAGTCAAGATTCTGAATGCAAGAATCCTTCGCGTTACCCTTTATAACCTCACCGACCTCCCTTCTGGATCTCTCTTCCTAGTCCCTAACCTTTGGCAACCAGTATTCTGCCTTCCTTTTATAAAATTTTGTCATTTAAAAATTATCTAGTATAGCACTGGAAACCCTGCTCAGTACTCTGTAATAATCTAAATGGGAAAAGAATCTGAAAAAGAATGGATTACATGCATAACTGAATCACTTTGCTGTACACCTGAAACTAACACAATATTGTTCATCAACTATATCCCAATAAAAAATAAAATTTTTTATGATATCTAAGTCATATCACATGTTATGTAGTTTTTGAGATTGGCCTTTTGTCGCTCAGCATAATTTCCTACAGCTGTTGCATGTATCAATATTTTGTTCCTTTTTAATTGCTCCATTCCACAGTGTGGTTGTACTATTGTGTGAAGTTCATTTTTGTGGGGGATGTGAAGTACAGGTCATGTCCTTTTTCCCAAACAGACCTCTGATTGTGTGAGCATCATTTGTTGAAAAACTTTTCTTTACTCCATTTGGCACCTTTGTCAAATATCAATTGGTGGATAAGTGTGAGTTTCAGGCTCTCTAGTCTATTCCACTATATTTGTGTATCCTGATGTTAATAGGATCATAGACAAAACAAAGGAATTCCAGAAAAACATTTACTTCTGCTTCATTGACTATTCTAAAGCCTTTGCCATCACAGCAAATTGTGAAAAATTCTCAAAGAAATGGGAACCAGACCACCTTACCTGTATGCAGGTACCAGACATGGAACAGTAGACTGGTTCAAAATTGGGAAAGGAGTACGTCAAGACTGTATATTGTAACCCTGCTTATTTAACTTTTATGTAGAGTACATCATATGAAATGACAGGCTGGATGAATCACAAGCTGGGATCAAGATTGCTGGGACAGATATCAATAGCCTCAGATAGGCAGATGTCATCACTCTAATGGCAAAAAATGAAGAGGATCTAAAGAGTCCCTTGATAAGGGTGAAAGAGGAGAGTGAAAAAGCTGGCTTAAAACTCAACATTCAAGAAACTAAGATCATGGCATCCAGTCCCATCACTTCATGGCAAATAGAAGGAGAAAAAGTGGAAGTAATGACAGATTTTATTTTCTATGGCTCCAAAATCACTGCAGATGGTGACTGCAGCCATGAAATTAAAAGATGCTTGCTCCTTGGAAGAAAAACTATGACCAAACTAGACAGCATATTAAAAAGCAGAAACATCACTTTGCCAACAAATGGCCATATAGTCAAAGCTATGGTTTTTCAAGTAGTCATGTATGGATGTGAAAGTTGGACCATAAAGAAAGCTGAGCACCGAAGAATTGATGCTTTTGAACTGTGGTGTGGAGAAGCCTCTTGAGAGTCCTTTGGACTGCAAGGAGATCAAACCAATCAATGTTAAAGGAAATCAATTCTGAATACTCACTGAAGGACTGATGCTGGAGCTAAAGCTCCAATATTTCGGCTACCTGATGCGAAAAGCCAACTCATTGGAAAAGACCCTGATGCTGGGAAAGATTGAAGGGCAAAAGGAGAAGGGAGCCACAGAGAATGAGATGGTTAGATACAATCACCAACTCGATGGATATGAATCTGAGCAAACTCCAGGAGATAGTGAAGGGCAGGGAAGCTTGGTGTGCTGTAGTCCATGGGGTCACAAAGAGTCAGACACGACTTACTGACTCAATAACAATAACAACACCAGTATTCTCTGACTTGATTGTTATATTTGTATAGTATTATGGACTGAATTTTTGTGTCCCCTCAAAAGAAGGAAAGCAAAAAGCAAAGGTAAAAATGAAAGATATGCCCATCTGAATGCAGAGTTCCAAAGAATAGCAAGGAGAGATAAGAAAGCCTTCCTTAGCAATCAATGCAAAGAAATAGAAAAGACGCTTACTCCTTGGAAGAAAAGTTATGACCAACCTAGGCAGCATATTAAAATGCAGAGACATTACTTTGCCAACAAAGGTCCATCTAGTCAAGGCTATGGTTTTTCCAGTGGTCATGTATGGATGTGAGAGTTGGACTATAAAGAAAGCTGAGTGCCAAGGAATTGATGTTTTTGAACTGTGGTGTTGGAGAAGACTCTTGAGAGTTCCTTGGACTGCAAGGAGATCCAAGAAGTCCATCCTAAAGGAGATCAGTCCTGGGTGTTCATTGGAAGGACTGATGTTGAAGTTGAAACTCCAGTACTTTGGCCACCTGATGCGAAGAGCTGACTCATTGGGAAAGACCCTGATGCTGGGAAAGATTGAGGGCAGGAGGAGAAGGAAATGACAGAAGATGAGATGGTTGGATGGCATCACCGACTCAATGGACATGGGTTTGGGTGGACTCTGGGAGTTGGTGATGGACAGGAAGGCCTGGCGTGCTGCAATTCATGGAGTTGCAAAGAGTCAGACATGACTGAGTGACTGAACTGACTGACTGACAAAATGCATATGTTGAAATCCTAATCCTAATGGGATGGTATGTGAAGGTGAGGCTTTAGGAGGAAATTGGGTTATGAGGGTGATGCCTTTCTGAATGGGATTACTCCCCTTATAAGTAGAGGCCAGAGAGCTAGCTAGCTCTCTTTCTGCTGTGTGCCATTCTAAAATATGTGTGTTGGACTTCCCAGTGGTTGGGACTCTGCGCTTCCAAAGCAGGGGGCATGGGTTCAATCCCTGGTTGGGGAGCTAAGATCCCACATGCTTCAGGGTCAAAAAATAATGATAAAAATTGTGTGAACATCTGAAGTCTTAATTCTAAATGGCCTCTGAATTCTTTAAACTTTGCAAATATTTATCTCAAAGATTTGCATATTTGGGGATGCTATCATATCCATATTTATTTTAATGTAAAAGTGTTTCAAAATCTTAACCATCAGAGATCTAAAATTCTTCTTTGTTGACAGGGGGTGATGCTATTGGATTTCAGAAAATTGGGCTAAATTGAAATAAGTCAATCTTGTATTTTCAGTTTCAAAATCAGGGCAATTTCCCCTTTTCTGACTTGGTGTACTTCAAATCCTAAGGGTACTACAAATCCTAAGACATGAGAACATGTGGCTACAAATTATGATCATTTACCTACCATTTTGCAAGCTGGGGCTGGAAATTATTTACAAGTGGTGCTTGGGATGCTGGTCCCAGGCTCTGAACTGCAGAATGACATCAGAGTTGACTCCTGTTGAGAAGCTGGCCACATTGTTCACATGGCAGGGAATGGCTTTCACTCAAGCTCAGCTTCTAATCAGCTGCCAGGAAATGTTCATCAAAGGGTTTTTTCAATGTCTGATGCTTAAAATTTTATATTTTACTCTTCTGTCAGCAATAACTATGATAAGCCTGCCTGTAGTTTTCTTTGCACTTAACTACATTAATTCCTTTTGGGAATTCATCAAACTCCTTGAATCTACAGATTTATGTCTTTCATTGGTTTTGGAAAATTCTCTCCCAATGTCTTTCTGAATACAGGCATTCCCACTTTTTGAAAGTTCACTTTAAGCCATTTTGCTTTTATGAAAGACTACATAAGTCCATGTTTTTACTAACAGAAAGAAATCCATAGAGGGTTTTCACTTTTAAGGAAAAAGGCAAAAAATTGAAAATAACATTCAGCATTTGTTTTCAGGGAGCTGTTACACAGGCAGCAAAAATGGCAATGCCAAGCTCCTTTCTCAGGAACTACACCCAACATCTCAGCATCAAGGCACCACAGCTTTGAACAGTGTCTATGAGCATCTCTGCTTTATCTCAGTTTATTTTGTGTCTCCATTAGCACCAAAGTAACTGATATTTCATTTTATACCATTTCAGCTTGTGAAAGATTTCATAGGAATGCTCTACTTTCAGATAGTGGGGGAAACCCATATTGCTTCTGTTCCATTTTCTCTTTCTCCTCTCTTTCTGGAAACTTGGGTGATAGGAATGTTAGATATGTGAATATGCCCCACATATCTTTCTGATGCTAGTTTTTCTTTTTCTCTCCATTTTTCCCCCTTGTGCTTTAGCTTCAATGTATTCTTTTGACTTGTCTTCAAGTTCATTCATTTTGTGCTCAACAGTGTTCAATCTGCTATTAAATTTATCCAATGACTTCTTGGTTTCAGTTTTTATACTTTTTAAGTTCTAGAGAGATCATTTGATTTTTATTGCTTTGGCTTTTTTTTGTTTGTTTGTTTTTTGGTAGATTCCACTTATCTGGTGTCATTTTCATCCATCTATTTTATTAATATCATTTCCTCCACATTACTCAATAATCTAAGTGGAAATATTATGAGTTTTTATAGTTTATGCTTGAAAGTCATGGATTTGAACTATACTGGTCTACTTATACATGAATTATTTTCAATAAATATACAGTTGGCCCTCGGTTGCTGTGGGTTCAATCTACTGTGAATTTCAGACTTAACACACACTTAGAAGTTCGTTAAATCCACGGATGTGAAACCAACAGATATTGGAGGACTGACGATGGAGCTTGGATTATCCATGGATTTGGGTAGCTGTATCAAGTCCTAGAACCAATCCCCTGTGTATAGTGGGGGATGACTGTGTAACACACATACAGTGAACTGTGAAAAGTGTTGCTATTGTTCAGTCACTAAGTTGTGCCTGACTCTTCACAACCCCGTGGACTGAAGCACACAAGGCCCCTCTAACCTTCACTGTCTCCCAGAGTTTGTAAAAAGTGTACTAATCATTAATGCTCAGCTTGTTGAACTTTCACGTTAGTGTATATCCTTGTAATCACCACCCAGATCGAGATATATAACATTTCCAGCATTTCTTTCCCACCCATGCAGTTCTCATTCCTCTCCCCCAAGAGAAAACCACTATTCTGATTCCAATCACCATCAATTAGTTTTACTTTTTACTGGACTTAGTATATGTTATCTTTTGCATCTGACTTCTTTCACTTAATATAATGTCTGTGTGATTCTGTTTGTGTATTATTCTTAGTTATTGCAGTAGAATATTCCATTATATGAGTAAACTATGATTTATTTATTCATCCTGTAGTTAATAAACATTTGGATTGTCTCCAGTTTGGGGGCTATTGTGACTAAAACTGCTATAAATATTCTTAAATGTGTCTTTTGGTGAATAGACCATTTGTCTTTAGATATATACCTAGGAGTATTAATAAAAAATTTGAGTCCAAACTATATGTCTAGTTTTAGTAGAGTCTACTAAATAGTTTTGCAAAGCCAGTTTTGTCAGTTATCAATTTATTACCTCCAGGTCCATTCTCAGTTACCTGCCCTGTTCTAACGGAGCTGGGCCCCGCCAGCATTTCTCCTTTGCCATCCAGTACAGTGTCAGGGTTTGTCAGGAGGGAGCAATGGTAGCCACCACAGGAGAAAGAGGCTTCTCTTCTGGTTCTGATGTCTTCCTTGGCAGGTTCCTGCAGCATGTGGCAGTCAGAAATACAAAGCATATCTCCATGTGCAGATACACAAAGCATATCTCCATATTTCCTTCAAAACCCCAGAGGTTGACTTTCCGATATATTATTCCTGTGGGAAATTTTCCAGCAGTTTCCACAGTGTGACTCCCTTCCATGGATGACTTCCCTCAGCACCAAGAGGAAAATGCTTTCCAGTTAATTCCATTTGCATGGACCTTCAACAAAGGGCCTGCCTTGTTTTTGAGACGGGCTGTTCTTCATCATCCCATGGGTCATGGCTACATAATCTCCCACAGTGGAGATTCTCAGCCCTGTGGTAGAAGGTGAGGACTGGGACTCATACAGCTTTGTTCCTCCTTTGGGTTCTCTGCCTCAGCCCTAGAGTCTACTCCTGACATCTGCTATAACTATATTCTTCAGGGTTATCTTTTCTCCTTAGTAGGCAGTCTCCTCTAATGCTTAATAATTTTTTATATTAAAATGCATTATGTACTTTTGGGGCTGGGCCTTCGTTGCTGTGAAGGCTTTTCTCTAGATGTGGAGAGCGGGAGCTACTCTCTCTTTCTAGTTGCAGTTCATGGGCTTCTCATTGCAGTGGCTTATCTTATTGAGGAACACAAGCTCAAGGCACCCAGGCGTCAGTAGATGTAGCACGTGGCCTCAGTAGTTGCAGCCCCTGGGCTTGGGAGCACAGGCTCAAAAGTTGTGGTGCTGGGGCTTAATTGCACTGCAGCCTGTGGGATCTTCCCCCATCAGGGATCGAACCTGTGTCTCCTGCATAGGCAGGCAGCTTCTTCACCGCTGAGCCACCAAGGAAGCCCCTTAATAATTCTTCACAGTAAAATTTCCTGTCCCAAGTACTGTGTAGTTTCTGTATCCTTAGTGTGCTCTGGCAGATACATGGATTTTACACTTCCACCAGCATGGCATGAGAGTTCCAGTTCTTCCATTCATCATCAAAAAGTTCTGGCTACTGGCTCCAATATCTGAATGATTTGTGTGTCTTTTGTCTATCTTTTTTTCTGTTGTTTATCAATTACATATTCATGCCTCTTCACAGGACTAGTTATGTTTTCCTATGGGAAAAAAAAAAGTGAAAGTTAATCACTTAGTCATGTCCAGCTCTTTGCAATCCCACAGATTGTAGCCTGCCCGGCTCCTCTGTCCATGGAATTCTCTGGGCAAGAATACTGGAGTGGGTTGCCATTTCCTTTTCCAGGGGATCTTCCCTACCAGGGATCGAACCTGGGTCTCCAGCATTGCAGGCAGATTCTTTTTTTTACCAACTGAGCCACTGAGGAAGCCCCCAGTTTTCCTATACACAGACTCTTATTGTATGTAAGAGATAGAGACCCCAGATGAGGTCATTGGCCCCACAGAGTGTACCCTCTTTCCTCTCTTAAGCAGTTGAGGTTGAGGTGTGATCACCTCAGTCCATGGAAGGATCAAGCTAGGTTGCGACTGGGTTTTAGTTTTTGCAAGACTCACCCTGTCTCTGGTTTATCCCTACTCCTCATGTGTGGTTTTTGACTGAGAGCCTTGAAGATCTGTCTCCTAAGATGGAAGGCTGTAAAGAGTCAGCTCTGCCCTTCAGAAGTTCCCAACCTTGGGACTTCTCTGGTGGTCCCGGGATTAAGCATCTGTCTTGCAGTGCAGGAGATGTGGGTTTGATTCCTGGTTGGGTGGGTAACTGGGAACCCATGTGCTTTGGGGCAACTAAGCCTGTGCCACAACCACAGAGCCTGTGCACCCTGGCAAAAGATCCCTCATGCCACAACTAAGACCTGACGCAGCCAAACAAATAAATAAATACATTTTTTTTTTTAAGACATTCTCTTAAGAAAAAAAAAAAAATTCCCAACCCAGCTGTCTGGATGCTGTCCCCATGGAGTTTCAAAATCTGGCAAATCTCAGGAGGAGGCAGGAACTGGGCTTGGTTTTGAGGCGGGCTGTTCCTTCTTGGGAAAGCTTTATTTTCTAAGCACTGCGGTACTTTGGAAGATTTCAGTCTTTTAGATGTATTCTCAGCCCCGGAACTCAGCCAATGTCATGTGGAGAAAATTGGTCATGTTTTTAAGGCCCCCTGTTTCCAGTTTGTCATTCTAATACCATGTAGCCCCTAAAAACTTTACTGGTTTCTCTTTATTCCATTAGAAGTCTTCCTTCTGGGCAAAGAGTGATCATGAGCTGGTGCCCCCAATTAGCAAATGTCCTTGGGGAGGGGGGAGGGCACTGCTGGAGAGCCTCTTCTCATTTTGTTGCTGGAGAACTGGCCTGCCACAACCTACACATCCTACCTAGAAGAGGAAATCACCTGAGGCCGATGCCTTCCTGCATGGGGTTACCACTCTTCCAAGTAGAGGCCGGACAGCTAGCTAGCTCTCTTTCTGCCCTGTGCCATTCTAAAATTTGTGTGTTGGACTTCCCTGGTGGTCCAGTGGTTGGGACCCTGTGCTTCCAAAGCAGAAACTCAGAGCCCTTTTCAGATTATTGTCCCCAGCATGTGTTTCAAAATCTTGGTGTAGAATTTTCTTTTTTGACTAACTTTTATCATGTTACTACCCTGAGGCTCTAGGAGTCAAAACGTGGTTCAGTGGTTTTCAAACTGTAGGTCACAACCCATTTGTGGAGCACGAAATCAAATCAGTAGCTCTCACTAGCATTTTCTCACCAAACAGAATGGAATAAATCAGAGTGCATGGCACATAGTAATAGTAAGTACTGTTTCACAAAATTTTTGTTTCATGTATGTGTGTCTTACACACACACACACACACACACACACACACACACACCTGACCAACTGACCTGCCACCGAGGCCACCAGACACCAGAGAAAGAGTGGAGGCTCCGTGGGCAGAAGGCCCTGACGCTCGGTCCTCTGACTGGGTGGGATTGGGCTTGTGGTCTTCTTATGTCTAAAGCAGGGCAGGTAAGACCTTCTGCCCCGGGCCCTGGGAGGCGTGCAAGCCATTTCTGTGCCCGTGTGCGGCACGCTGTGTGCTCAGAGCCCAGTGCTGCTGGAACCCCCAGGGGTGCTCTGGGCAGAGTTCTGGAGGAAGGCTGTGCCACAGTGACTGAAGCCGAAGTCTGAAGCCCTCCTCCTCCAGGTTTGCTTCCTGAACCCCAAGACACCAGCGTGGGTCTGCTGTGAGGCCTGGCGCTCAGCAAGGCTCAGGCGGAGGCAGACACGGGACGCACTGCGGCCCATCAGGCATGTTTGCTCTTGTCGCTGAGCAGGGAAGTTCTACTCTGGGTCACAGCTCTGATCTCTGTCCTATTTCAGGAACTATCTCCTGGCCCCATGGCTGGCCTTAGACCTCAGTGCCTGAAACTTGGGCTTGAACCCTGCCTGGGCTCTTGGCCACGAGCCTAGCCCTCTATCGTGCCCCAACCACACTTGCTCAGCCGTAGGGTTCTGCTGGAGTTTGGGCAAAGACTTCAACTCAGCCATACCTCAGTCTATAAGGTTTTCTCCCTCCCTTCTCAGCCTAGCTGATTGGTCTTTGTCCATCAAGCCCTGGTTTCGTCATCACCTCTCACAGAAAATCTGCCCTGGGTGCTTGCCCCTCCTCTGGGCTCTGTCAGCCCCCATGCCTCTCAATTCAACACCATTTCCCACTCTGCNGTTTTCTCCCTCCCTTCTCAGCCTAGCTGATTGGTCTTTGTCCATCAAGCCCTGGTTTCGTCATCACCTCTCACAGAAAATCTGCCCTGGGTGCTTGCCCCTCCTCTGGGCTCTGTCAGCCCCCATGCCTCTCAATTCAACACCATTTCCCGCTCTGCTGGCACTTGGAGGTAGGATTATGCATTGCATTGGCACATAGTAGGTGCTATGCTGTGGTCACTCAGTCGTGTCTGACTCTTTGTGACTCCATGACTGTAGCCTGTAGGGCTCCTCTGTCCATAGGGATTCTCTAGGGAAGAACACTGAAGTGGATTGTCATGCTCTCCTCCAGGGGATCTTCCCAAGCCAGGGATCAAACCCAGGTCTCCCACATTGCAGGAGACCTGTCTGAGCCACCAGGGAAGCCCACATAGTATTTATTGAATTTATTGACAGTATTTATTGAATGAATGAACCATCAACCCCAGGCCTCACTTTTCTGCTCAGTGACCTTGTTCTTTAAAGCTCCTATTTGCTAGCAGCTGTTTGCTTTATTTCAGGGCTCAAAAAGCAGAGGAGGCAGCCCAAGTGGGACAAGTGGCCTGTAGTGAGACTCCAGTGCCAACCTGTAGTGTCTAATCTCACCCTTAGAGAAACCCAGGTACTTGTGTGTTAGTACTAACTGGTTAGGTTCCATTTTAAAGGGAAACAGGTTATTAAAGATTTGTGTATGAAAGTGGTATAAAGACAAACCTTTGAGGGACTTTCCTGGTGGTCCAGTGGCTAAGACTCCACATTCCCATCACAGGGGGCCCAGGTTTGATCCCTGGTCAGGGAACTAGATCCCACACGCTGCAATTAAGAGTTCACCTGCCTCAACAAAGATCAAAGATCCCACATGCTGTGACTAAGACCTGGTGCAACCAAATAAAGAAATATAAATAAAATAAATATTTAAATATAAAAAAAATTTTAAATACAAACCTTTGACTCCTTTGCAAACCAGGACACACAGACCCCTGCCTTCTCCCCCAAGGCCTGTGGTAAATGGAAGGGGCAGGGGAAGAGGCAGGTCCCAGGGCAAGACTAGACTGTCAAGATGAACAGCTGTCCCTCAAGCCCCCTCCTCAATCGGGTCTTTCATTCCCTCCCAAGATGCAGTAGTCCTGATGGCATTCAAACCCTCCTCCACTGCCATGGGGACTCGGGGGATCCACAGCGCCTTCAGGACAGCAGGTGGGGGCGGGTGCAGGGCACGCAATCAGTTCAGTTCAGTTCACTCGCTCAGTCGTGTCCGACTCTTTGCGACCCCATGACTTGCAGCACGCCAGGCCTCCCTGTCCATCACCATCTCCTGGAGTTCACTCAGACTCACGTCCATCAAGTCTATGACGCCATCCAGCCATCTCATCCTCTGTCATCCCCTTCTCCTCCTGCCCCCAATCCCTCCCAGCATCAGAGTCTTTTCCAATGAGTCAACTCTTCGCAGGAGGTGGCCAAAGTACTGAAGTTTCAGCTTCAGCATCATTCCCTCCAAAGAAATCCCAGGGTTGATCTCCTTCAGAATGGACCGGTTGGATCTCCTTGCAGTCCAAGGGACTCTCAAGAGTCTTCTCCAACACCACAGTTCAAAAGCATCAATTCTTCGATGCTCAGCCTTCTTCACAGTCCAACTCTCACATCCATACATGAT